>JARGYO010005626.1:222607049-223202191 GCA_029206835.1 Rana muscosa | reverse complement strand
TATACACCCCAATATATAACCCCCTCTATACACCCCAATATATAACCCTCTCCTCTATACTACACCCCAATATATAACCCTCTCCTCTATACACCCCAATATATAACCCTCTCCTCTATACTACACCCCAATATATAACCCTCTCCTCTATACTACTACCCCAATATATAACCCTCTCCTCTATACTACACCCCAATATATAACCCCCTCCTCTATACTACACCCCAATATATAACCCTCTCCTCTATACTACACCCCAATATATAACCTCTCCTCTATACTACACCCCAATATATAACCCTCTCCTCTATACTACACCCCAAAATATAACCCTCTCCTCTATACTACACCCCAATATAACCCTCTCCTCTATACTACACCCCAATATAATAACCCCTCTCCTCTATACTACACCCCAATATATAACCCTCTCCTCTATACTACACCCCAATATATAACCCTCTCCTCTATACACCCTAATATATAACCCCCTCCTCTATACACCCCAATATATAACCCTCTCCTCTATAACTACACCCCAATATAACCCTCTCCTCTATACTACACCCCAATATATAACCCTCTCCTCTATACTACACCCCAATATATAACCCTCTCCTCTATACTACACCCCAATATATAACCCCTCTCCTCTATACTACACCCCAATATATAACCCTCTCCTCTACTACACCCCAATATATAACCCTCTCCTCTATACACCCCAATATATACCCCTCTCCCTCTATACTACACCCCAATATAACCCTCTCCTCTATACACCCCAATATATAACCCTCTCCTCTATACACCCCAATATATAACCCTCTCCTCTATACTACACCCCAATATATAACCCTCTCCTCTATACACCCAATATATAACCCTCTCCTCTATACACCCCCAATATAACCCTCTTCTCTATACTACACCCCAATATATAACCCCCTCCTCTATACACCCCAATATATAACCCTCTCCTCTATACTACACCCCAATATATAACCCCCTCCTCTATACACCCCAATATATAACCCCCTCCTCTCTACACCACAATATATAACCCTCTCCTCTATACTACACCCCAATATATAACCCTCTCCTCTATACACCCCAATATATAACCCTCTCCTCTATACACCCAATATATAACCCTCTCCTCTATGCACCCCAATATATAACCCTCTCCTCTATACTACACCCCAATATATAACCCTCTCTTCTATACACCCCAATATATAACCCTCTCCTCTATACTACACCCCAATATATAACCCTCTCCTCTATACACCCCAATATATAACCCTCTCTTCTCTATACACCCCAATATATAACCCCCCCTCCTCTATACACCCCAATATATAACCCTCTCCTCTATACTACACCCCAATATATAACCCCCTCCTCTATACACCCCAATATATAACCCCCTCCTCTATACACCCCAATATATAACCCCCTCCTCTATACACCCCAATATATAACCCCCTCTCCTCTATACTACACCCCAATATATAACCCTCTCCTCTATACTACACCCCAATATATAACCCTCTTCTCTATATACCCCCCAATATATAACCCTCTTCTCTATACACCCCAATATATAACCCCCTCCTCTATACACCCCAATATATAACCCTCTTCTCTATATACCCCAATATATAACCCCCTCCTCTATACACCCCAATATATAACCCTCTCCTCTATACTACACCCCAATATATAACCCTCTTCTCTATATACCCCCCAATATATAACCCTCTTCTCTATATACCCCAATATATAACCCCCTCCTCTATACACCCCAATATATAACCCCCTCCTCTATACACCCCAATATATAACCCTATCCTCTATACTACACCCAATATATAACCCTCTCCTCTATACTACACCCCAATATATAACCCTCTCCTCTATACTACACCCCAATATATAACCCTCTCCTCTATACTACACCCCAATATATAACCCCCTCTCCTCTATACTACACCCCAATATATAACCCTCTCCTCTATACACCCCAAATATATAACCCTCTCCCCTATACTACACCCCAATATATAACCTCTCCTCTATACACCCCAATATATAACCCTCTCCTCTATACTACACCCCACAATATAACCCTCTCCTCTATACTACACCCCAATATATAACCCTCTTCTCTATGCTACACCCCAATATATAATCCTCGCCTCTATACTACACCCCAATATATAACCCTCTCCTCTATACACCCCAATATATAACCCTCTCCTCTGTGCTACACCCCAATATATAACCCTATCCTCTATGCTACACCCCAATATATAACCCTCTCCTCTATGCTACACCCCAATATATAACCCTCTCCTCTATACCTACACCCCAATATATAACCCTCTCCTCTATACACCCCAGTATATAACCCTCTCCTCTATACTACACCCCAATATATAACCTCTCTCCTCTATACACCCCAATATAACCCCTCTCTATACCCAATACCCTCTCCTCTATACTACACCCAATATATAACCCTCTCTCTATACTACACCCCAATATATAACCCTCTCCTCTATACTACACCCCAATATATAACCCTCTCCTCTATACTACACCCCAATATATAACCCTCTCCTCTATACACCCCAATATATAACCCTCTCCTCTATACTACACCCCGAATATATAATCCCTCTCCTCTATACTACACCCCAATATATAACCCTCTCCTCTATACTACACCCCAATATATAACCCCCTCCTCTGTACACCCCAATATATAACCCCCTCTCCTCTATACACCCCAATATATAACCCCCTCCTCTATACTACACCCCAATATATAATCCCTCTCCTCTATACACCCCAATATATAACCCTCTTCTCTATACTACACCCCAATATATAACCCTCTTCTCTATACTACACCCCAATATATAACCCTCTTCTCTATACTACACCCCAATATATAACCCTCTCCTCTATACTACACCCCAATATATAAACCTCTCCTCTATACTACACCCCAATATATAACCCTCTCCTCTATACTACACCCCAATATATAACCCTCTCCTCTATACTACACCCCAATATATAACCCTCTCCTCTATACTACACCCCAATATATAACCCTCTCCTCTATACTACACCCCAATATATAACCCTCTCCTCTATACTACACCCCAATATATAACCCTCGCCTCTATACTACACCCCAATATATAACCCTCTCCTCTATACTACACCCCAATATATAACCCTCTCTATACATCCCAAAATATAACCTTCTCCTCTATACACCCCAATATATAACCCTCTCCTCTATACTACACCCCAATATATAACCCTCTCCTCTATACTACACCCCAATATATAACCCTCTCCTCTATACTACACCCCAATATATAACCCTCTCCTCTATACTACACCCCAATATATAACCCTCTCCTCTATACTACACCCCAATATATAACCCTCTCTATACATCCCAAAATATAACCTTCTCCTCTATACACCCCAATATATAACCTTCTCCTCTATACACCCCAATATATAACCTTCTCCTCTATACACCCCAATATATAACCCCTCTCCTCTATACACCCCAATATATAACCCCTCTCCTCTATACACCCCAATATATAACCCCTCTCCTCTATACACCCCAATATATAACCCCTCCTCTATACTACACCCCAATATATAACCCCCCTCCTCTATACACCCCCAATATATAACCCTCTCCTCTATACTACACCCCAATATATAACCATATAACCCTCTCCTCTATACACCCCATTATATAACCCCCTCCTCTATACACCCGAATATATAACCCTCTCCTCTATACACCCTAATATATAACCCTCTCCTCTATACACCCCAATATATAACCCTCTCCTCTATACTACACCCCAATATATAACCCTCTCCTCTATACACCCCAATATATAACCCTCTCCTCTATACTACACCCCAATATATAACCCTCTCCTCTATACTACACCCCAATATATAACCCTCTCCTCTATACACCCCAATATATAACCCTCTCCTCTATACTACACCCCAATATATAACCCTCTCCTCTATACTACACCCCAATATATAACCCTCTCCTCTATACAACACCCCAATATATAACCCTCTCCTCTATACTACACCCCAATATATAACCCTCTCTATACATCCCAAAATATAACCCTCTCCTCTATACACCCCAATATATAACCCTCTCCTCTATACACCCCAATATATCCACCTATAGACATCTCCACCCTCTGATGTCCTCACATTTCGAGTCCCTCTATAAAAGGTCGATCCTCGGTCTCCGATCCCAGGCACACATATATACGAAGACATAAAGGGTAATCTGCAGTGTGTGGCCCGTGTCCGGATATAATCTCACCCCCTCTCTGTGTTCCGTGTTTCAGCCAAGCTCTGTTCTCCCCGGACGTTATGAGCGATCAGAATGTTGGAACGCACATGTGGGAACCTCCTGGGTCTGATGAGGACGACGATTGCCAGACACCTTTTACAGGTGGGGAGAGGTCTGAGCGAGGAGGAGAGGTAGGATCAGTGTGGAGGGTTAGGAGGGGTGGGGGGCGGGGTAGGTAGGAGATTTGTGTGAAGGGGGGGGGGGGGTCATGGATAGAAATGACCAGAAGAATTAGAGGTCAGAGCTGTGTATAGGGGGAAGGGTACGCAGAGGAAGGAATGTTGATGGTATTAAAAGGAAGTAGAAATAGGATGGAGAGGGGAGGGTGTAGGAGTTGGAGGGGAGGGGGGATGACTGGAGGGGGAGGAGGAAGAAAGGGCGAGGGATGACTGGAGGGGGAAGGAAGGGCGGGGGATGACTGGAGGGGAAGGAAGGGCGGGGGATGACTGGAGGGGAAGGAAGGGCGGGGGATGACTGGAGGGGAAGGAAGGGCGGGGGATGACTGGAGGGGAAGGAAGGGCGGGGGATGACTGGAGGGGAAGAAAGGGCGGGGGATGACTGGAGGGGGCGGAGGAAGGAAGGGCGGGGGATGACTGGAGGGGGCGGAGGAAGGAAGGGCGGGGGATGACTGGAGGGGGCGGAGGAAGGAAGGGCGGGGGATGACTGGAGGGGGCGGAGGAAGGAAGGGCGGGGGATGACTGGAGGGGGCGGAGGAAGGAAGGGCGGGGGATGACTGGAGGGGGCGGAGGAAGGAAGGGCGGGGGATGACTGGAGGGGGCGGAGGAAGGAAGGGCGGGGGATGACTGGAGGGGGCGGAGGAAGGAAGGGCGGGGGATGACTGGAGGGGGCGGAGGAAGGAAGGGCGGGGGATGACTGGAGGGGGCGGAGGAAGGAAGGGCGGGGGATGACTGGAGGGGGCGGAGGAAGGAAGGGCGGGGGATGACTGGAGGGGGCGGAGGAAGGAAGGGCGGGGGATGACTGGAGGGGGCGGGAGGGAAGGAAGGGCGGGGGATGACGGGAGGGGAAGAAGGAAGGGCGGGGGATGACGGGAGGGGAAGGAGGAAGGAAGGGCGGGGGATGACGGGAGGGGAAGGAGGAAGGAAGGGCGGGGGATGACGGGAGGGGAAGGAGGAAGGAAGGGCGGGGGATGACGGAGGGGAAGGAGGAAGGAAGGGCGGGGGATGACGGGAGGGGAAGGAGGAAGGAAGGGCGGGGGATGACTGGAGGGGAAGGAGGAAGGAAGGGCGGGGAATGACTGGAGGGGGAGGAGGAATGAAGGAAGGGCGGGGGATGACTGGAGGGGAAGGAGAAAGGAAGGGCGGGGGATGACTGGAGGGGAAGGAGGAAGGAAGGGCGGGGGATGACTGGAGGGGGAGGAGGAAGGAAGGGCGGGGGATGACTGGAGGGGAAGGAAGGGCGGGATGACTGGAGGGCAGGGGGGAAGGAAGGGCGGGATGACTGGAGGGGGGAAGGAAGGGCGGGGATGACTGGAAGGTAGGGAGGAAGGAAGGGCGGGGGATGACTGGTGGGGGAGCAGGAAGGAAGGGCGGGGGGTGACTGGAGGGGAAGGAAGGGCGGGGGATGACTGGAGGGGGAGGAGGACTGAAGGGCGGGGGATGACTGGAGGGGGAGGAGAAAGGAAGGGCGGGGGATGACTGGAGGGGAAGGAAGGGCGGGGATGACTGGAGGGGAGGGGGGATGACTGGAGGGGGAGGAGGAAGGAAGGGCCGGGGATGACTGGAGGGGGAGGAGGAAGGAAGGGCGGGGGATGACTGGAGGGGAAGGAGGAAGGAAGGGTGGGGGATGACTGGAGGGGAAGGAGGAAGGAAGGGCGGGGGATGTCTGGAGGGGGAGAAGGAAGGAAGGGCGGGGATGTCTGGAGGGGGAGGAGGAAGGAAGGGCGGGGGATGACTGGGGGGGAAGGAAAGGCGGGGATGACTGGAGGGGGAGGAGGAAGGAAGGGCGGGGATGACTGAAGGGGGAGGAGGAAGGAAGGGCGGGGGGTGACTGGAGGGGGAGGAGGAAGGAAGGGCAGGGAATGACTGGAGGAGGAAGGAAGGGCGGGAGATGACTGAAGGAGGAGGAAGGAAGGGCAGGGGATGACTGGAGGGGGAGGAGGAAGGAAGGGCGAGGAAGGAAGGGCGGGGGATGACTGGAGGGGGAGGAGGAAGGAAGGACGGCGGAATGACTGGAGGGGGAGGAGGAAGGAAGGGCGGGGGGTGACTGGAGGGGAAGGAAGGGTGGGGATGACTGGGGGGGGGGAGGAAGGAAGGGCGGGGATGACTGGAGGGGGAGGAGGAAGGAAGGGCGGGGGATGACTGGAGGGGGAGGAGGAAGGAAGGGCGGGGATGACTGGAGGGGGAGGAGGAAGGAAGGGCGGGGATGACTGAAGGGGGAGGAGGAAGGAAAGGCGAGGATGACTGGAGGGGAAGGAGGAAGGAAGGGCGGGGAATGACTGGAGGAGGAAGGAAGGGCGGGAGATGACTGAAGAAGGAGGAAGGAAGGGCAGGGGATGACTGGAGGGGGAGGAGGAAGGAAGGGCGGGGAATGACTGGAGGAGGAAGGAAGGGCGGGGAATGACTGGAGGAGGAAGGAAGGGCGGGGAATGACTGGAGGAGGAAGGAAGGGCGGGGAATGACTGGAGGAGGAAGGAAGGGCGGGGAATGACTGGAGGAGGAAGGAAGGGTGGGGAATGACTGGAGGGGGAGGAAGAAGGAAGGGCGGGGTTGACTGGAGGGGGAGGAAGAAGGAAGGGCGGGGATGACTGGAGGGGGAGGAGGAAGGAAAGGCGGGGATGACTGGAGGGGGAGGAGGAAGGAAGGGCGGGGATGACTGGAGGGGGAGGAGGAAGGAAGGGCGGGGGATGACTGGAGGGGAGGAGGAAGGAAGGGCAGGGAATGACTGGAGGAGGAAGGAAGGGCAGGGAATGACTGGAGGAGGAAGGAAGGGCGGGAGATGACTGAAGGAGGAGGAAGGAAGGGCGGGGATGACTGGAGGAGGAAGGAAGGACGGCGGATTGACTGGAGGGGGAGGAGGAAGGAAGGACGGCGGAATGACTGGAGGGGGAGGAGGAAGGAAGGGCGGGGGATGACTGGAGGGGGAGGAGGAAGGAAGGGCAGGGAATGACTGGAGGAGGAAGGAAGGGCGGGAGATGACTGAAGGAGGAGGAAGGAAGGGCGGGGATGACTGGAGGAGGAAGGAAGGACGGCGGAATGACTGGAGGGGGAGGAGGAAGGAAGGACGGCGGAATGACTGGAGGGGGAGGAGGAAGTAAGGGCAGGGGATGACTGGAGGGGGAGGTGGAAGGAAGGGCGGGGGATGACTGGAGGAGGAAGGAAGGGCGGCGGATTGACTGGAGGGGGAGGAGGAAGGAAGGGCGGGGGATGACTGGAGGAGGAAGGAAGGGCGGCGGATTGACTGGAGGAGGAGGAAGGAAGGGTAGGGGATGATTGAAGGGGGAGAAGGAAGGGCGTTGGATGACTGGGGGAGGAAGGAAGGGCGGGGGGATGACTGGTGAGGGAAGAGGAAGGGTTTAGGTACATGCTCTCTGGGTTGGGTTTTGGTACATCTTCTCTGGGTTGGGTTTTTAGGTACAATGCTCTCTTTGTTGGGTTTAGGTACATCCTCTCTGGGTTAGGTTTGGGTACATGCTCTCTGGGTTGGGTTTGGGTACATCCTCTCTGGGTTGGGTTTGGGTACATGCTCTCTGGGTTGGGTTTGGGTACATGCTCTCTGGGTTGGGTTTGGGTACATCCTCTCTGGGTTAGGTTTGGGTACATGCTCTCTGGGTTGGGTTTGGGTACATCCTCTCTGGGTTGGGTTTGGGTACATCCTCTCTGGGTTGGGTTTGGGTACATCCTCTCTGGGTTAGGTTTGGGTACATGCTCTCTGGGTTGGGTTTGGGTACATGCTCTCTGGGTTGGGTTTGGGTACATGCTCTCTGGGTTGGGTTTGGGTACATGCTCTCTGGGTTGGGTTTGGGTACATGCTCTCTGGGTTGGGTTTGGGTACATGCTCTCTGGGTTGGGTTTGGGTACATCCTCTCTGGGTTGGGTTTGGGTACATGCTCTCTGGGTTGGGTTTGGGTACATCCTCTCTGGGTTGGGTTTGGGTACATGCTCTCTGGGTTGGGTTTGGGTACATGCTCTCTGGGTTGGGTTTGGGTACATCCTCTCTGGGTTAGGTTTGGGTACATCCTCTCTGGGTTGGGTTTAGATACATCCTCTCTGGGTTGGGTTTGGGTACATCCTCTCTGGGTTGGGTTTAGGTACATGCTCTCTGGGTTGGGTTTGGGTACATGCTCTCTGGGTTGGGTTTGGGTACATGCTCTCTGGGTTGGGTTTAGGTACATGCTCTCTGGGTTGGGTTTGGGTACATCCTCTCTGGGTTGGGTTTAGATACATCCTCTCTGGGTTGGGTTTAGGTACATGCTCTCTGGGTTGGGTTTAGGTACATGCTCTCTGGGTTGGGTTTAGGTACATGCTCTCTGGGTTGGGTTTGGGTACATCCTCTCTGGGTTGGGTTTAGATACATCCTCTCTGGGTTGGGTTTGGGTACATCCTCTCTGGGTTGGGTTTGGGTACATCCTCTCTGGGTTGGGTTTAGGTACATGCTCTCTGGGTTGGGTTTAGGTACATGCTCTCTGGGTTGGGTTTGGGTACATGCTCTCTGGGTTGGGTTTAGGTACATCCTCTCTGGGTTGGGTTTAGATACATCCTCTCTGGGTTGGGTTTGGGTACATCCTCTCTGGGTTGGGTTTAGGTACATGCTCTCTGGGTTGGGTTTGGGTACATGCTCTCTGGGTTGGGTTTGGGTACATGCTCTCTGGGTTGGGTTTGGGTACATGCTCTCTGGGTTGGGTTTGGGTACATGCTCTCTGGGTTGGGTTTAGGTACATGCTCTCTGGGTTGGGTTTGGGTACATGCTCTCTGGGTTGGGTTTAGGTACATCCTCTCTGGGTTGGGTTTAGATACATCCTCTCTGGGTTGGGTTTGGGTACATCCTCTCTGGGTTGGGTTTAGGTACATGCTCTCTGGGTTGGGTTTGGGTACATGCTCTCTGGGTTGGGTTTAGGTACATCCTCTCTGGGTTGGGTTTAGGTACATGCTCTCTGGGGTGGGTTTAGATACATCCTCTCTGGGTTGGGTTTGGGTACATCCTCTCTGGGTTGGGTTTAGGTACATGCTCTCTGGGTTGGGTTTGGGTACATGCTCTCTGGGTTGGGTTTGGGTACATGCTCTCTGGGTTGGGTTTGGGTACATCCTCTCTGGGTTGGGTTTAGATACATGCTCTCTGGGTTGGGTTTAGGTACATGCTCTCTGGGTTGGGTTTAGGTACATGCTCTCTGGGTTGGGTTTGGGTACATGCTCTCTGGGTTGGGTTTGGGTACATGCTCTCTGGGTTGGGTTTGGTTACATGCTCTCTGGGTTGGGTTTAGGTACATGCTCTCTGGGTTGGGTTTGGGTACATCCTCTCTGGGTTGGGTTTAGATACATCCTCTCTGGGTTGTGTTTGGGTACATCCTCTCTGGGTTGGGTTTGGGTACATCCTCTCTGGGTTGGGTTTGGGTACATCCTCTCTGGGTTGGGTTTAGGTACATGCTCTCTGGGTTGGGTTTGGGTACATGCTCTCTGGGTTGGGTTTGGGTACATCCTCTCTGGGTTGGGTTTAGGTACATCCTCTCTGGGTTGGGTTTGGGTACATGCTCTCTGGGTTGGGTTTGGGTACATGCTCTCTGGGTTGGGTTTAGGTACATGCTCTCTGGGTTGGGTTTGGGTACATGCTCTCTGGGTTGGGTTTGGGTACATGCTCTCTGGGTTGGGTTTAGGTACATGCTCTCTGGGTTGGGTTTGGGTACATCCTCTCTGGGTTGGGTTTAGATACATCCTCTCTGGGTTGGGTTTGGGTACATCCTCTCTGGGTTGGGTTTAGGTACATGCTCTCTGGGTTGGGTTTAGGTACATCCTCTCTGGGTTGGGTTTAGGTACATGCTCTCTGGGTTGGGTTTGGGTACATGCTCTCTGGGTTGGGTTTGGGTACATGCTCTCTGGGTTGGGTTTGGGTACATGCTCTCTGGGTTGGGTTTGGGTACATGCTCTCTGGGTTGGGTTTGGGTACATGCTCTCTGGGTTGGGTTTAGGTACATGCTCTCTGGGTTGGGTTTAGATACATCCTCTCTGGGTTGGGTTTGGGTACATCCTCTCTGGGTTGGGTTTGGGTACATCCTCTCTGGGTTGGGTTTGGGTACATCCTTTCTGGGTTGGGTTTGGGTACATGCTCTCTGGGTTGGGTTTGGGTACATGCTCTCTGGGTTGGGTTTGGGTACATCCTCTCTGGGTTAGGTTTGGGTACATGCTCTCTGGGTTGGGTTTGGGTACATCCTCTCTGGGTTGGGTTTGGGTACATCCTCTCTGGGTTGGGTTTGGGTACATCCTCTCTGGGTTAGGTTTGGGTACATGCTCTCTGGGTTGGGTTTGGGTACATGCTCTCTGGGTTGGGTTTGGGTACATGCTCTCTGGGTTGGGTTTGGGTACATGCTCTCTGGGTTGGGTTTGGGTACATGCTCTCTGGGTTGGGTTTGGGTACATGCTCTCTGGGTTGGGTTTGGGTACATGCTCTCTGGGTTGGGTTTGGGTACATGCTCTCTGGGTTGGGTTTGGGTACATCCTCTCTGGGTTGGGTTTGGGTACATGCTCTCTGGGTTGGGTTTGGGTACATCCTCTCTGGGTTGGGTTTGGGTACATGCTCTCTGGGTTGGGTTTGGGTACATGCTCTCTGGGTTGGGTTTGGGTACATCCTCTCTGGGTTAGGTTTGGGTACATCCTCTCTGGGTTGGGTTTGGGTACATGCTCTCTGGGTTGGGTTTGGGTACATGCTCTCTGGGTTGGGTTTGGGTACATCCTCTCTGGGTTGGGTTTAGATACATCCTCTCTGGGTTGGGTTTGGGTACATCCTCTCTGGGTTGGGTTTAGGTACATGCTCTCTGGGTTGGGTTTGGGTACATGCTCTCTGGGTTGGGTTTGGGTACATGCTCTCTGGGTTGGGTTTAGGTACATGCTCTCTGGGTTGGGTTTGGGTACATCCTCTCTGGGTTGGGTTTAGATACATCCTCTCTGGGTTGGGTTTAGGTACATGCTCTCTGGGTTGGGTTTAGGTACATGCTCTCTGGGTTGGGTTTAGGTACATGCTCTCTGGGTTGGGTTTGGGTACATCCTCTCTGGGTTGGGTTTAGATACATCCTCTCTGGGTTGGGTTTGGGTACATCCTCTCTGGGTTGGGTTTGGGTACATCCTCTCTGGGTTGGGTTTAGGTACATGCTCTCTGGGTTGGGTTTAGGTACATGCTCTCTGGGTTGGGTTTGGGTACATGCTCTCTGGGTTGGGTTTAGGTACATCCTCTCTGGGTTGGGTTTAGATACATCCTCTCTGGGTTGGGTTTGGGTACATCCTCTCTGGGTTGGGTTTAGGTACATGCTCTCTGGGTTGGGTTTGGGTACATGCTCTCTGGGTTGGGTTTGGGTACATGCTCTCTGGGTTGGGTTTGGGTACATGCTCTCTGGGTTGGGTTTGGGTACATGCTCTCTGGGTTGGGTTTAGGTACATGCTCTCTGGGTTGGGTTTGGGTACATGCTCTCTGGGTTGGGTTTAGGTACATCCTCTCTGGGTTGGGTTTAGATACATCCTCTCTGGGTTGGGTTTGGGTACATCCTCTCTGGGTTGGGTTTAGGTACATGCTCTCTGGGTTGGGTTTGGGTACATGCTCTCTGGGTTGGGTTTAGGTACATCCTCTCTGGGTTGGGTTTAGGTACATGCTCTCTGGGGTGGGTTTAGATACATCCTCTCTGGGTTGGGTTTGGGTACATCCTCTCTGGGTTGGGTTTAGGTACATGCTCTCTGGGTTGGGTTTGGGTACATGCTCTCTGGGTTGGGTTTGGGTACATGCTCTCTGGGTTGGGTTTGGGTACATCCTCTCTGGGTTGGGTTTAGATACATGCTCTCTGGGTTGGGTTTAGGTACATGCTCTCTGGGTTGGGTTTAGGTACATGCTCTCTGGGTTGGGTTTGGGTACATGCTCTCTGGGTTGGGTTTGGGTACATGCTCTCTGGGTTGGGTTTGGTTACATGCTCTCTGGGTTGGGTTTAGGTACATGCTCTCTGGGTTGGGTTTGGGTACATCCTCTCTGGGTTGGGTTTAGATACATCCTCTCTGGGTTGGGTTTGGGTACATCCTCTCTGGGTTGGGTTTGGGTACATCCTCTCTGGGTTGGTTTTGGGTACATCCTCTCTGGGTTGGGTTTAGGTACATGCTCTCTGGGTTGGGTTTGGGTACATGCTCTCTGGGTTGGGTTTGGGTACATCCTCTCTGGGTTGGGTTTAGGTACATCCTCTCTGGGTTGGGTTTGGGTACATGCTCTCTGGGTTGGGTTTGGGTACATGCTCTCTGGGTTGGGTTTAGGTACATGCTCTCTGGGTTGGGTTTGGGTACATGCTCTCTGGGTTGGGTTTGGGTACATGCTCTCTGGGTTGGGTTTAGGTACATGCTCTCTGGGTTGGGTTTGGGTACATCCTCTCTGGGTTGGGTTTAGATACATCCTCTCTGGGTTGGGTTTGGGTACATCCTCTCTGGGTTGGGTTTAGGTACATGCTCTCTGGGTTGGGTTTAGGTACATCCTCTCTGGGTTGGGTTTAGGTACATGCTCTCTGGGTTGGGTTTGGGTACATGCTCTCTGGGTTGGGTTTGGGTACATGCTCTCTGGGTTGGGTTTGGGTACATGCTCTCTGGGTTGGGTTTGGGTACATGCTCTCTGGGTTGGGTTTAGGTACATGCTCTCTGGGTTGGGTTTAGGTACATGCTCTCTGGGTTGGGTTTAGATACATCCTCTCTGGGTTGGGTTTGGGTACATCCTCTCTGGGTTGGGTTTGGGTACATCCTCTCTGGGTTGGGTTTGGGTACATCCTTTCTGGGTTGGGTTTGGGTACATGCTCTCTGGGTTGGGTTTGGGTACATCCTCTCTGGGTTGGGTTTGGGTACATGCTCTCTGGGTTGGGTTTGGGTACATGCTCTCTGGGTTGGGTTTGGGTACATGCTCTCTGGGTTGGGTTTGGGTACATGCTCTCTGGGTTGGGTTTGGGTACATGCTCTCTGGGTTGGGTTTGGGTACATGCTCTCTGGGTTGGGTTTGGGTACATGCTCTCTGGGTTGGGTTTGGGTACATGCTCTCTGGGTTGGGTTTGGGTACATGCTCTCTGGGTTGGGTTTGGGTACATGCTCTCTGGGTTGGGTTTGGGTACATCCTCTCTGGGTTGGGTTTGGGTACATCCTCTCTGGGTTGGGTTTGGGTACATGCTCTCTGGGTTGGGTTTGGGTACATCCTCTCTGGGTTGGGTTTGGGTACATCCTCTCTGGGTTGGGTTTGGGTACATCCTCTCTGGGTTGGGTTTGGGTACATGCTCTCTGGGTTGGGTTTAGATACATCCTCTCTGGGTTGGGTTTGGGTACATCCTCTCTGGGTTGGGTTTAGGTACATGCTCTCTGGGTTGGGTTTGGGTACATGCTCTCTGGGTTGGGTTTGGGTACATGCTCTCTGGGTTGGGTTTGGGTACATCCTCTCTGGGTTGGGTTTGGGTACATGCTCTCTGGGTTGGGTTTGGGTACATCCTCTCTGGGTTGGGTTTGGGTACATCCTCTCTGGGTTGGGTTTGGGTACATCCTCTCTGGGTTGGGTTTGGGTACATGCTCTCTGGGTTGGGTTTAGATACATCCTCTCTGGGTTGGGTTTGGGTACATCCTCTCTGGGTTGGGTTTAGGTACATGCTCTCTGGGTTGGGTTTGGGTACATGCTCTCTGGGTTGGGTTTGGGTACATGCTCTCTGGGTTGGGTTTGGGTACATGCTCTCTGGGTTGGGTTTGGGTACATGCTCTCTGGGTTGGGTTTAGGTACATGCTCTCTTTGTTGGGTTTTGGTACATCCTCTCTGGGTGGGATACACTTCCTGTGTTCAGTAGAATTTCCTAGACTGCTAATGACCTGGAATGTTGTGTTTTATAGACCAATCTCTTCTCTCTCATCCATTGAGGGACACAGGATATCAGATACAGTCGGGTTATACTGCCACCTACAGGAGGTATGAACAGAACAATTGTAAGCCAGGCCTGGATAACCCCTCCTACTCCCAGCATACCTGCGGTTTATTGGTGAGGAGGGTGAAGCTCTAGGATGTCACATTCCGTCTCTGCATTGTGACTCTTTCCAGAGCTGATAAGCGGTAGCCATGGGTCCAGGTCTGGGGCCCTTTCACTGCCTCGGTACTTGCACTGTGTTTGAGTAAAGGAGGTTTGGCTGAGGCTCCCTCACTTTCCACTGCTGGGCGCCTTCCACATTTTCTGCAACTGCCGCTGTTCCCGCCATGGAAAGGGTTAATGGAGCGCTGATGTCATCCACAGAGGTGGAGTCTCCCACGTATTTCCACCAATCAGGGGTCATTGTCCCCCTAATACTTCTTCACAAGCACCACGTGGGGCTCCAGGCTTCGGTCCATTTCCGTTGTCCACCTCTGGCCACCAGGGATCTCCATAGGAACTCAGGACTTTATGTTCCCTCAACACCTCCCACCCAAGAACTGAGCACTCCGGTGTCAGCAGCATTCTGATCAGCCTCAGGTCCTTCAGAGCTTCTCCATCTACTGGATCTTCCCATAACTCCTCCTACTAGAGGAATCCCGCCCACTGAAGGGTCCTGGGCCTCATCTCGTGGAATCCCTCCCACTGAAGGGTCCCGGGCCTCATCTGGTGGAATCCCTTCCACTGAAGGGTCCCGGGCCTCATCTGGTGGAATCCCTCCCACTGAAGTGTCCCGGGCCTCATCTGGTGGAATCCCTTCCACCGAAGGGTCCCGGGCCTCATCTGGTGGAATCCCTCCCACTGAAGGGTCCCGGGCCTCATCTGGTGGAATCCCTTACACTGAAGTGTCCCGGGCCTCATCTGGTGGAATCCCTTCCACCGAAGGGTCCCGGGCCTCATCTGGTGGAATCCCTCCCACTGAAGGGTCCCGGGCCTCATCTGGTGGAATCCCTCCCACTGACGTGTCCCGGGCCTCATCTGGTGGAATCCCTCCCACTAACGTGTCCCGGGTCTCATCTGGTGGAATCCCTCCCACTGAAGGGTGGGTCCCGGGTCTCATCTGGTGGAATCCCTCCCACTAAAGTGTCCCGGCCCTCATCTGGTGGAATCCCTCCCACTGAAGTGTCCCGGCCCTCATCTGGTGGAATCCCTCCCACTGAAGTGTCCCGGCCCTCATCTGGTGGAATCCCTCCCACTGAAGTGTCCCGGCCCTCATCTGGTGGAATCCCTCCCACTGAAGTGTCCCGGCCCTCATCTGGTGGAATCCCTCCCACTGAAGTGTCCTGGGCCTCATCTGGTGGAATCCCTCCCACTGAAGTGTCCTGGGCCTCATCTGGTGGAATCCCTCCCACTGAAGTGTCCTGGGCCTCATCTGGTGGAATCCCTCCCACTAAAGTGTTCCGGTTCTCATTTGGTGGAATCCCTCCCACTGAAGTGTCCCGGTTCTCATTTGGTGAAATCCCTCCCACTGAAGGATCCGGGTCTCATCTGGTGGAATTCCACCCACTGAAGTGTCCTGGGCCTCATCTGGTGGAATCCCTCCCACTGAAGTGTCCCGGGCCTCATCTGGTGGAATCCCTCCCACTGAAGTTTCCCGGGCCTCATCTGGTGGAATCCCTCCCACTGACGTGTCCCGGGCCTCATCTGGTGGAATCCCTCCCACTGACGTGTCCCGGGCCTCATCTGGTGGAATCCCTCCCACTGACGTGTCCCGGGCCTCATCTGGTGGAATCCCTCCCACTGACGTGTCCCGGGCCTCATCTGGTGGAATCCCTCCCACTGACGTGTCCCGGGTCTCATCTGGTGGAATCCCTCCCACTGACGTGTCCCGGGTCTCATCTGGTGGAATCCCTCCCACTAACGTGTCCCGGGTCTCATCTGGTGGAATCCCTCCCACTAACGTGTCCCGGGTCTCATCTGGTGGAATCCCTCCCACTAACGTGTCCCGGGTCTCATCTGGTGGAATCCCTCCCACTGAAGGGTCCCGGGTCTCATCTGGTGGAATCCCTCCCACTGAAGGGTCCCGGGTCTCATCTGGTGGAATCCCTCCAACTAAAGTGTCCCGGCCCTCATCTGGTGGAATCCCTCCCACTGAAGTGTCCCGGCCCTCATCTGGTGGAATCCCTCCCACTGAAGTGTCCCGGGCCTCATCTGGTGGAATCCCTCCCACTGAAGTGTCCCGGGCCTCATCTGGTGGAATCCCTCCCACTGAAGTGTCCCGGGCCTCATCTGGTGGAATCCCTCCCACTGAAGTGTCCTGGGCCTCATCTGGTGGAATCCCTCCCACTAAAGTGTTCCGGTTCTCATTTGGTGGAATCCCTCCCACTGAAGTGTCCCGGTTCTCATTTGGTGAAATCCCTCCCACTGAAGGATCCGGGTCTCATCTGGTGGAATTCCTCCCACTGAAGTGTCCTGGGCCTCATCTGGTGGAATCCCTCCCACTGAAGGGTCCCGGGCCTCATCTGGTGGAATCCCTCCCACTGAAGTGTCCCGGGCCTCATCTGGTGAAATCCCTCCCACTGAAGTGTCCCGGGCCTCATCTGGTGGAATCCCTCCCACTGAAGGGTCCCGGGTCTCATCTCGTGGAATCCCTCCCACTGACGTGTCCCGGGCCTCATCTGGTGGAATCCCTCCCACTAACGTGTCCCGGGTCTCATCTGGTGGAATCCCTCCCACTGAAGGGTCCCGGGTCTCATCTGGTGGAATCCCTCCCACTAAAGTGTCCCGGCCCTCATCTGGTGGAATCCCTCCCACTGAAGTGTCCCGGCCTCATCTGGTGGAATCCCTCCCACTGAAGTGTCCCGGGCCTCATCTGGTGGAATCCCTCCCACTGAAGTGTCCCGGGCCTCATCTGGTGGAATCCCTCCCACTGAAGTTTCCCGGGCCTCATCTGGTGGAATCCCTCCCACTGAAGTTTCCCGGGCCTCATCTGGTGGAATCCCTCCCACTGAAGTTTCCCGGGCCTCATTTGGTGGAATCCCTCCCACTGAAGTTTCCCGGGCCTCATTTGGTGGAATCCCTCCCACTGAAGGGTCTCGGGCCTCATTTGGTGGAATCCCTCCCACTGAAGGGTCTCGGGCCTCATTTGGTGGAATCCCTCCCACTGAAGGGTCTCGGGCCTCATTTGGTGGAATCCCTCCCACTGAAGGGTCCCGGGCCTCATTTGGTGGAATCCCTCCCACTGAAGTGTCCAGGGTCTCATCTGGTGGAATCCCTCCCACTGAAGTGTCCCGGTTCTCATCTGGTGGAATCCCTCCCACTGAAGGGTCCCGGGCCTCATCTGGTGGAATCCCTCCCACTGAAGGATACCGGGCCTCATCTGGTGGAATCCCTCCCACTGAAGGATACCGGGCCTCATCTGGTGCAATCCCTCCCACTGAAGTGTCCCGGGCCTCATCTGGTGCAATCCCTCCCACTGAAGTGTCCCGGGCCTCATCTGGTGGAATCCCTCCCACTGAAGGATCCCGGGTCTCATCTGGTGGAATCCCTCCCACTGAAGGGTCCAGGGCCACATATGGTGGAATCCCTCCCACTGAAGTGTCCTGGGCCTTATATGGTGGAATCCCTCCCACTGAAGTGTCCCGGGCCTCATCTGGTGGAATCCCTCCCACTGAAGGGTCCCGGGCCTCATCTGGTGGAATCCCTCCCACTGAAGTGTCCCGGGCCTCATCTGGTGGAATCCCTCCCACTGAAGTGTCCCGGGCCTCATCTGGTGGAATCCCTCCCACTGAAGTGTCCCGGGCCTCATCTGGTGGAATCCCTCCCACTGAAGTGTCCCGGGCCTCATCTGGTGGAATCCCTCCCACTGAAGTGTCCCGGGCCTCATCTGGTGGAATCCCTCCCACTGAAGTGTCCCGGGCCTCATCTGGTGGAATCCCTCCCACTGAAGTGTCCCGGGCCTCATCTGGTGGAATCCCTCCCACTGAAGGGTCCCGGGCCTCATCTGGTGGAATCCCTCCCACTGAAGTGTCCCGGGCCTCATCTGGTGGAATCCCTCCCACTGAAGGGTCCCGGCCCTCATCTGGTGGAATCCCTCCCACTGAAGGGTCCCGGGCCTCATCTGGTGGAATCCCTCCCACTGAAGTTTCCCGGGCTTCATCTGGTGGAATCCCTCCCACTGAAGTGTCCCGGGCCTCATCTGGTGGAATCCCTCCCACTGAAGTGTCCCGGGCCTCATCTGGTGGAATCCCTCCCACTGAAGTGTCCCGGGCCTCATCTGGTGGAATCCCTCCCACTGAAGTGTTCCGGCCCTCATCTGGTGGAATCCCTCCCACTGAAGTGTTCCGGCCCTCATCTGGTGGAATCCCTCCCACTGAAGTGTCCCGGGCCTCATCTGGTGGAATCCCTCCCACTGACGTGTCCCGGGCCTCATCTGGTGAAATCCCTCCCACTGAAGTGTCCCGGGCCTCATCTGGTGGAATCCCTCCCACTGAAGTGTCCCGGCCCTCATCTGGTGGAATCCCTCCCACTGAAGTGTCCTGGGCCTTATATGGTGGAATCCCTCCCACTGAAGTGTCCCGGGCCTCATCTGGTGGAATCCCTCCCACTGAAGTGTCCCGGGCCTCATCTGGTGGAATCCCTCCCACTGAAGTGTCCCGGGCCTCATCTGGTGGAATCCCTCCCACTGAAGTGTCCCGGGCCTCATCTGGTGGAATCCCTCCCACTGAAGTGTCCCGGGCCTCATCTGGTGGAATCCCTCCCACTGAAGGGTCCCGGGCCTCATCTGGTGGAATCCCTCCCACTGAAGGGTCCCGGGCCTCATCTGGTGGAATCCCTCCCACTGAAGGGTCCCGGGCCTCATCTGGTGGAATCCCTCCCACTG
This sequence comes from Rana muscosa, assembly GCA_029206835.1. Classification (NCBI taxonomy): domain Eukaryota; kingdom Metazoa; phylum Chordata; class Amphibia; order Anura; family Ranidae; genus Rana; species Rana muscosa. The sequence continues at coordinate 223,182,820 of JARGYO010005626.1, read as the reverse complement.
AAGGGTCCCGGGCCTCATCTGGTGAAATCCCTCCCACTGAAGTGTCCCGGGCCTCATCTGGTGGAATCCCTCCCACTGAAGGGTCCCGGGCCTCATCTGGTGGAATCCCTCCCACTGAAGGGTCCCGGGCCTCATCTGGTGGAATCCCTCCCACTGAAGGGTCCCGGGCCTCATCTGGTGGAATCCCTCCCACTGAAGGGTCCCGGGCCTCATCTGGTGGAATCCCTCCCACTGAAGGGTCCCGGGCCTCATCTGGTGGAATCCCTCCCACTGAAGGGTCCCGGGCCTCATCTGGTGGAATCCCTCCCACTGAAGGGTCCCGGGCCTCATCTGGTGGAATCCCTCCCACTGAAGGGTCCCGGGCCTCATCTGGTGGAATCCCTCCCACTGAAGGGTCCCGGGCCTCATCTGGTGGAATCCCTCCCACTGAAGTGTCCCGGGCCTCATCTGGTGGAATCCCTCCCACTGAAGTGTCCCGGGCCTCATCTGGTGGAATCCCTCCCACTGAAGTGTCCCGGGCCTCATCTGGTGGAATCCCTCCCACTGAAGGGTCCCAAGCCTCATCTGGTGGAATCCCTCCCACTGAAGGGTCCCGAGCCTCATCTGGTGGAATCCCTCCCACTGAAGGGTCCCGGGCCTCATCTGGTGGAATCCCTCCCACTGAAGGGTCCCGAGCCTCATCTGGTGGAATCCCTCCCACTGAAGGGTCCCGAGCCTCATCTGGTGGAATCCCTCCCACTGAAGGGTCCCGAGCCTCATCTGGTGGAATCCCTCCCACTGAAGGGTCCCGAGCCTCATCTGGTGGAATCCCTCCCACTGAAGGGTCCCGAGCCTCATCTGGTGGAATCCCTCCCACTGAAGGGTCCCGAGCCTCATCTGGTGGAATCCCTCCCACTGAAGGGTCCCGGGCCTCATCTGGTGGAATCCCTCCCACTGAAGGGTCCCGGGCCTCATCTGGTGGAATCCCTCCCACTGAAGGGTCCTGGCCTCATCTGGTGTGTTCGCCATTTAGAGGGAATTTGTGGACTATTCAAGGCCCCACCAGTGACTGGTCTGGAGGGTGGTCTGTGCCTTCTAGGTGTGTTACCATTACACTCCATATAACGTGCGTTTTCACGCAGGATTCTGTAACGCAGAGGTGTGATGGGGCCTGGAGGGGGAAGACCATAAACCTCACCAGCAGCCCCAGAACCTGCGGGCTTCATAAGGCTGTCATTGGCACATTGTGATTGGTCAGCATGATCACCCCAGCGAATGAGAATCTCTTCTGGGATGTCGTTTTGGAAGGAGAGGGCTCAGAAGAGATTCTCATTGGTCATCGCAGTCACACGGCCAGGGTGACCACAAGCCTCTCCCCGTTTGTGATTGCGGGCTGCGGGGCTACCAATGTATGGACCATCTTCTGTACCGGTAATCTCACCCTCCAGCTCCGGTAGGACTGATCACCAATAATGACCGGCAGCTGGAATCCCTTCCGATATCCCAAGTTCTGCCCCTCCGTCCTGTATTGCCAGGGACCTCAAAGCCTGACTCTAGGGTTACTTTCACTGTAAGGCTGCGGTCACATCTATGAGGTTGCAGTTTGTGTTTTGCGTTTTATGATGCGTTCTTTTGGCTCATAGGAAAGTATGAGAGGTCTGTTCATGAATTGTGACTTTGATGCAACTTTACACTCTCTGGCACTCAAGTAGCATCAAAGTAGTGCAGAGACCTTTATATGTCCAAAGTCACATGTTAGGGTTAGATGTGGGGTTAAGGATTAGGGTTAGATGTTGTGGTTAAGGGCTAGGATTAGATGTTGGGGTTAAGGATTATGGTTAGATGTTGGGTTATGGATTAGGGGTAGATGTTGGGGTTAAGGATTAGGGGTAGATGTTGGGGTTAAGGATTAGGGGTAGATGTTGGGGTTAAGGATTAGGGGTAGATGTTGGGGTTAAGGATTAGGGTTAGATGTTGGGTTATGGATTAGGATTAGATGTTGGGGTTAAGGATTAGGGTTAGATGTTGGGTTAAGGATTAGGGTTAGATGTTGGGGTTATGGATTAGGGGTAGATGTTGGGGTTATGGATTAGGGGTAGATGTTGGGGTTAAGGATTAGGGGTAGATGTTGGGGTTAAGGATTAGGGTTAGATGTTGGGTTATGGATTAGGATTAGATGTTGGGGTTAAGGATTAGGGTTAGATGTGGGGTTAAGGATTAGGGTTAGATGTGGGGTTAAGGATTAGGGTTAGATGTGGGGTTAAGGATTAGGGTTAGATGTTGGGTTAAGGATTAGGGTTAGATGTTGGGTTAAGGATTAGGGTTAGATGTTGGGTTAAGGATTAGGGTTAAATGTTGGGGTTAAGGATTAGTGTTAGATGTGGGGTTAAGGATTAGTGTTAGATGTTGGGGTTAAGGGCTAGGGTTAGATGTTGGGGTTAAGGGCTAGGGTTAGATGTTGGGGTTATGGATTAGGGTTAGATGTTGGGGTTAAGGACTAGGGTTAGATGTTGGGGTTAAGGGCTAGGGTTAGATGTTGGGGTTAATGGCTAGGATTAGATGTTGGGGTTAAGGGCTAGGATTAGATGTTGGGGTTAAGGGCTAGGATTAGATGTTGGGGTTAAGGGCTAGGGTTAGATGTTGGGGTTAAGGGCTAGGGTTAGATGTTGGGGTTAAGGATTAGGGTTAGATGTTGGAGTTATGGATTAGGGTTAGATGTTGGAGTTATGGATTAGGGTTAGATGTTGGGGTTATGGATTAGGGTTAGATGTTGGGGTTAAGGGCTAGGGTTAGATGTTGGGGTTAAGGGCTAGGGTTAGATGTTGGAGTTATGGATTAGGGTTAGATGTTGGGGTTATGGATTAGGGTTAGATGTTGGGGTTAAGGGCTAGGGTTAGATGTTGGGGTTAAGGGCTAGGGTTAGATGTTGGAGTTATGGATTAGGGTTAGATGTTGGGGTTATGGATTAGGGTTAGATGTTGGGGTTATGGATTAGGGTTAGATGTTGGGGTTAAGGGCTAGGGTTAGATGTTGGGGTTATGGATTAGGGTTAGATGTTGGGGTTATGGATTAGGGTTAGATGTTGGGGTTATGGATTAGGATTAGATGTTGGGGTTAAGGGCTAGGATTAGATGTTGGGGTTAAGGGCTAGGATTAGATGTTGGGGTTAAGGGCTAGGGTTAGATGTTGGGGTTAAGGATTAGGGTTAGATGTTGGAGTTATGGATTAGGGTTAGATGTTGGAGTTATGGATTAGGGTTAGATGTTGGGGTTATGGATTAGGGTTAGATGTTGGGGTTATGGATTAGGATTAGATGTTGGGGTTAAGGGCTAGGGTTAGATGTTGGAGTTATGGATTAGGGTTAGATGTTGGGGTTATGGATTAGGGTTAGATGTTGGGGTTATGGATTAGGGTTAGATGTTGGGGTTAAGGGCTAGGGTTAGATGTTGGGGTTATGGATTAGGGTTAGATGTTGGGGTTATGGATTAGGGTTAGATGTTGGGGTTATGGATTAGGATTAGATGTTGGGGTTAAGGGCTAGGATTAGATGTTGGGGTTAAGGGCTAGGATTAGATGTTGGGGTTAAGGATTAGGGTTATGGATTAGGGTTAGATGTTGGGGTGAAGGGCTAGGGTTAGATTTTGGGGTTAAGGATTAGGGTTAGATGTTGAGGTTAAGGATTAGGGTTAGATGTTGGGGTAAGGATTAGGGTTATGTGTTAAGGATTAGGGTTAGATGTTGGGGTGGTTCTGCAAAACGCACTAAAAAGCGCATAGGTGTGAACCAAGGATGAATTGATTGTTTTTATCAATGAACACAAGGCTTCCTCTGATTGGCTGAGAAGGAGAGGTGGGCAAATGATGCTCTACGCGTCAGGCAATCAGAAGAAGCCTTGTATTCCCTTCACTTTTATCTGTCAGATGATGGTGGATTGGGTCTCTGTCCTGCCAGGGTAGATCTAAGTGTAAGTCCCGCCTCGGTCTGGTCTTCATACAGATGGGAAGGTTACTCTACTGAGACTCTGATGTCTCATCCACAAAGTGTGAAATCTGCATGGCCTTCCATTTCTTCCTTTCAGCCCAATACTGTAACTGGGGATGTCCCAGGAGGCCAGAGTGCTCAATCCCACTCCTTTCCTCAGGAAAACCCTTTGTCCTTGGCACAGGGATTCTCCCCTCTGGATGTGTGGCACCTCCCAGCACCCCTCCGCTTCAGAGGGACTTCCTGACTTCAGGTTGACCAGGGCCATGCTCCTTTGAAGAGAGTTGGCCTTATGGACTCTGGTAGTCAGCACCTTCTGGGCCCAACATCTTCGTGATCTGGCTTCCCCAGGTTCTGGCCATTGGAATGGATTGCTTTCCCCATATTGAGGGGATGGCACTTGTTGGAGATCCTCCATGCCTGGGTCTACCATCTGGTTTCCTGTTTTAGACTCCATTGGCCACCATCTAGGTGTTGCTGTGTCTTTGTTTCTGAGATGAAGTGGAAGTTGTCCCTGCAATAGGGAAGGCAGCCTGGTCCTTATACTGGGTGATGCTGGGAGCCTTAAATTCACTCACCTTCTCCACTAAGGACAATGTCTTGGAATCTGGCTCTTCTCAACCAGTAACCTCCACATTGAGAAGAGAGGTTAGCCTACCTAGATGCACCTCGGATTCTACATTTTAGGTAGAGTTCATCGCTGGAGGACTCTGGATCTCCTTGAATAGCCAGCAGACGGGAAACCTTGGTCTCCTGCCGAAGGTCTCCTCTGCCATGAAGAGAGTGTGTCCAGAAGGCTTCTTAGGACTTGTCCACGTGGGGTTAGGTCCTTCTTCTCTCCATCCTCCAGATGCCTTTCCTTGCTCTGTTCCAATTAGATGAACGCTGTTGGCAGTTCTGTTAAGATTCTTGTCTCTTGGCTGTTGACCCTTCATCAGACCTGGGAGGATCCAGGAGCTTCTTAGGTGGCATACAGTCATGTTTAGGCAGGCTCAGAAGGATTCTTCCTCAGGGCCCCGGTGACCCCTCTGGGTCTCAGAGAAGATGTATTACCTTCATCCTCCATTCTTTCTGGTGGTCACTTTCTCACCAGTCTGGGGCTAAGGTCTAACTTCCATTCCTGACGATCCTTGTGGGGGTGCTTCCCATTCACCTGAAACCTTAAAGCGGAAGTAAACCCATCCATTTAAGTATCAAAAAACAGTTAGATTTCCGGCATGTGCCGGAAATGTAACACTCCCTTTGGTTGTGCTCTCAACCAAATGGTAAAACCATCCAATGGCTAGTGTCATACCTGATCACATGTGCAGCATCATGGCAGTTGTAGATTAAACAAAGGCCAAGATGGCAGCTTCCTTGGCTGAAAACGATAGGCGGGTTTACTTCCACTTTAAAGGGGTTGTAAAGCTTCGCGTTTTTTCACTTTGATGCATCCTATGCATTAAGGTGAAAAAACATCTGATGCTTACAAGCCCCCCCAGCCCCCCGGTTTACTTACCTGAGCCCTCAAAAGTCCCACGTCTTGAACGCGCTGTCTTCTCGCCCCTGTCTTCAGACTGTTCTCGGCTCTTCATTGGAGATTGATAGCAGCACAACCATTGGCTCCCGCTGCTGTCAATCACATCCAATGACGCCGGGGGGCGGGGCTGAGTGATACAGTCAGCGGCTATAGCCGCCGGCTGCATCACGGGAGCGCGCCTGCAAGTTAACCCCCATGGGAGAGAGCTTCCCATGAAGGGGGTTAGCTCTTGCAGGGAGGAGCCGAGACAGCCGCCGAGGGACCCCAGGAGAGGAGGATTGGGGCCACTCTGTGCAAAACGAGCTGCACAGTGGAGGTAAGTATGACATGTTTGTTTTTGTTTTTAATATTTGAACCTTTACAACCCCTTTAACATTGACTTTGATTCTCAGCAGGTCTCAGGAATCCCTTCACACCCTTTTGGGTTTTTGTGTTGTGCTGATGCTAAAATGGAATTTTTCTCACTTAGTGAGATTGGTTGTCTGAATAGGCAATGTCGTATGACTTTAGACATCAAACTTTCAGGACAAGTTGTACCCCTTGTTTTCCAATAATAACTATTCATATATGTGCGAATTAAAGTCATCGCAACTTCAAAGTAGTTCATGCACTACTTTGGTCCAACTTTCATGCAACTTGAGGGCCAAAGACTTCAGGCTCCATGCACACTTGTACAACTGCAAGTCGTGCTGACTTTGGAGTACATCTTTGATGCCACTTTGGATGGGTGGGACCAGGGGTGGACTGACAACTCATGGGGCCCCCGGGCAATAGGAGATTATGGGGCCACACAGTATACACACACACATACATACAGTATACACACACACACTGAAAAGGTACTGGAGAGGCGGGGCAGCTATAATCTTGTGATTTTTTTTTAAAACACAGATTTTTGCATACTGTCCCTGGTTTTACTGAGGCTGGCAACCCTGATGGGGCCCCCTAGTGGCATGGGGCCCTCGGGCAGTGCCCGAATGGTCAGTCCGCCCCTGGGTGGGACTTTGATGTGACTTGTCCATCTGCAAAGTTGAACACGCTGTTGCACAACTGTTGCATGTAAACTATTCGGGTACAATGTTCATGCAACTTTTGAGGGTTAACATTGAAGTCTATGGCCCTCAAGGTGCATGAAAGTCAGACCAAAGTAGTGCAAGAACAACTTTAAGTTGCACATACTGTATATAAATGATTATCATTGGGAAAACATGAGGTACGACCTGTCATGTGACTCTGATGTCCAAAGTCACACAAGTGTGAATAAGGTCTAAATCTGAGTTTTTTTCTTCCCATTGATCCTAAGGGTTGGAGGTAAAAGGCATTGGGCCTCCCCATGTAAACTGGCTGGTCTTTCTCACCTGGACCAGTTTTGTTTTAGGTTCCCTATTGGGACCTGTCCCTTTCCGGCAGTTGCCCCAGTTTTCGATTTGCCATATCAGGCTCTTCTTCTTCCCCCTTTTGTTGTTGTTCAATCTGTTTTGGTGGGTTCTGGTTGGCCAGCTTCTCTCCAATTCAGGTTCAGTGTTCCCTCCTGTGACGAACCACCGTACTCAAGATAAGTCTGTCTGCCGTTAATGCTTCCTCTGTCCGGTACCACACAATCCAAGACCCCTTAGCTTTCCCATTCACTAGTCGTAGCTCAGTGTAGGGTAAAACATCAGACAGTTTATTAGAACAAGAATACAGTCTTATATACAGTTAAAGAGGAAGTCCCACCTGCTGCTCATATTACTCTAACAATACACCTGTAACCAGAAACAAAAATTAACATTAGCTAATTAACTAATCCCTTAAAGCAGCCGATGTGACTCCCTAACTACAGTACACATTATCATAAATATCAACACAGAACTCCTTCATACAATTGCAGGGTTAATTGGCACAAACAACAATGGGTGAAAGACTCTTAGAAGCTGTGGCAAGCCATACTAGACTCATTTACATTACAGGAGACAACAGACAGACAGGTGGCTGGAGTTGACATCAGCATCTCCTAACAGTATGTGTCCCAACATTATGAATCGGTCACGCTTTCTAATATGACATATACAGGGTTCCCAGAGTCTGTGTCTTGGGGAAACATGGACCTGAATCCACAGTAACACCACCTCCCCAGGCATACAGCTCACAAAGAGCACCGTTCCCCCAAATGCCTGGGCCCATAATCAGAAGGCAAGAGGCTGGCATTCAGTCCCCTCCAAAAGTCTCTGTCCCGGCTAGGTCTGTCACACCTCCCATTTAGAGTAAGTTCCCTTCTGGTCTTGAGTATCAGGTTGGTTCTCCATGTCCTCTCTCTGTCTGGAAAGGCGCTCAGCTTCATACAGCTTCAGATTCCTGCCATTATTTCTTCAGGCAGCTCATGGGCTGTGGACAGCCCCCAATTTTTTTTTATTGCCGCTGTTCCCAGTTGTTGCTGTAAGGCCCCCACCCTTCAACTGGACAGCTTGGCTGATTCTGAATTCCTTTGTCCCTCAGTAAATTGCAGTCCATTGGGGAACCCAGGACCCACCGGTCTGGTTCTGTTCATGCTTTTGGTACTGGCATGCTAGGTTGGGGGGGGGGGGGGGGGGGGGATACTGGGCCTGGCCTAAAATGTTTTTGTTCTCTAGTATCAAATCCTCTAGGTGGCAGTATAACCCGACTGTATCTACATCCCTTTGTCCCTCAATGGACAAGAAAGAAAAAGGATTTTCCGGTAAGTAGAGAAATCCTATTTTCACAGCCCAACTCTTCCACGGTGGTGGCCATTCTTTCGGGATCCGGGAGAACCTATGCTGTGATTTGATGGCTTCTTTCTATCCTCAGGTGCATTTCGGCCCATGAACGGTATTGAAGATGAGAACACTTTGTACATCCAGCAGTGCGGGGTCTTGTTGAGCTGTCAGGATGATGATGATGAAGAAGATGGAGACATAACCCAGTCAGCTCCGGGTGAGGAGAGCGAGGAAAGCTTCTTAGAAACTGACAAAAAGGACAGTCCTCCCTGCAGTGCGTCCTCTAAGGGCCGCCTGAGCGGGAAGGGGACCAACAAGCTTTCCAATATCATTGCTCATCTGCAGAGCCTGGCCAGTGAGCGGGAGTCCTCCCGCAGAGAGACTGCAGCAGAGGAAGACGAGACCTGGCCTCAGATGGCGGAGAGCTCTTACGCCTTCTCTAGTGACGGCATTCCATATGAAGGTAACAGTCAGGCCTCGCCGCAGGGCCGCCCACACTCCACAGACCAGCGACTTAAGGCTTTTAAGGCCATTAAGATTTTGCAGGAGACAGACTCCAAGGACAAAAAGTACATTTGTGTGGAGTGCGGGAAGACCAGCCGCTACAAGTCGGCCTATTTGCGGCACAAGCGAACTCACACAGGGGAAAAGCCTTTTAGTTGTACGGATTGCGGGAAGTGCTTCCGGCGCAGCTCGCAGTTGGTGACGCATCAGCGAACTCATACAGGAGAACGGCCGTACACGTGTCTGCGGTGTGGGAAAAGCTTTAGTTGTAACTCCACCCTGGTGACCCACCAGCGGACCCACACGGGGGAAAAACCTTACATCTGCATGGAGTGCGGCAAGGGTTTCATCCACAGCTCTGACTACAATCGCCATCATCGCGTCCACCGCGGAGAGAAACGCTACACCTGCAAGGAGTGCGGCAAGAGCTTCAGCCAGAGTTCCTACCTGGTCATCCACCAACGCATTCATACCGGTGAGAAACCCTTCATCTGCAACGAATGTGGCAAAAGCTTCAGCCGCAACTCGTCACTGGTGACCCATCAGAGAGTTCACACCGGAGAGCGTCCCTACACCTGTGCTGAATGTGGGAAGAGCTTCCGCCAAAGTTCCCACCTCCTCATCCACCAGAGGACCCACACGCCGGACAGCCACCTGGCACTCCGTGCTATGATGTGAGGGCTGCGCACGTCACTTCCAAAGATACTCAATAGGACATTTCCAGACTGCTCCAGTCGAGGTTTCCAACTTCTTGGTGCTATTGGAGAAGCATAGGAGCCTCCCATCATGTAGCGTCCTCATCCTTGTAGTGTACTGACATCATATGGCCATATTGCAGAACATTTGTGTCCCCCCCCCAATGTCTATTTATATATGATGGCTAGCTGTGAAGACTTAGTCCATCTGCTGTCTCTGTTAGAGAGTCAGGAGTGCTATAGTAGGTAGCTTCATCCTGATTGCATGCCTCTCTCTCCAATCATGAGTCGCTGCATCCTCTGTATCCTGTCTAATGTGTCTCTTTTTCTTTAAACTTTGTTAAAGGAGACTGTGCCCCCCTTGTGTCTCTGTGGAGTCATTGTGTACTGAGCCTACATGACACAGGTTTGAGTGCTGGTGTAATACACGCTGTAAGTATGGCCTTTAGAGGAGGAATCATGAGAGGACAGACTGCCAGTACAGAACTTGAGTTTACCGAAAGTTGGGTGTATGGCCTCTAGAGGAGGAGGAGGAGACATGAGAGTACAGGCCCGCAGTACAGAACATGTTTGCCAAGAGTTGGGTGTATGGCCTCTATAGAAAGAGTCATGAGAGGACAGATGAGCAGTACAGAACATGAGTTTACCAAGAGTTGGGTGTATGGCCTCCATAGGTGGAGTCATGAGAGGACAGAGCAGGAGTTTATCAAGAGTGGTGTATGGCCTCCAGAGGAGGAGTCATGAGAGGACAGATGAGCAGTACAGAACATGAGTTTACCAAGAGTTGGGTGTATGGCCTCCATAGGTGGAGTCATGAGAGGACAGAGCAGGAGTTTATCAAGAGTGGTGCCTCTATTGGAGGAATCATGGAAGCACAGACGGGAGGTACAGAGGGAAAGCTTGCAGGGAGGTGTGTGTAGCCTCAATGGGAGGACAGACCATACAGACCATAAGTACAGAAGATGGGGGTGTAACGAGCCCCTTTGCTCGCTCGGCTCCACTCTCCCGACACTCCTCTGCTCTATTGGATCATCCGGTGCTCCAGGATTCCAACTACAGCTATGTGCCATTCGAATCCATTTGTGATTGGTCAGAACAAACACCAGGCAGGCTGTATGTAAGTTCCAACAAGAGAGACTTTATTAGAACCAAAAATCAAGTCTTATATACAGTAACAGAGGGAGTAACCAAAACATAATTAACATGAGCTAATTAACTAAATCCTTTAGCCAGCCAAGGTGACTCATAGATATGACCGTTCAGGGTAGACATCCCGCCTCCTACCTGTCTCACCTGCTATACAATATACATTATCCTAAGTGTAAACATCACACATTTAGCAGGGTCAAAATAGCACAGAGGACAGACAGATGGCTGGAGGTGATTGTATTCGCATATCCTTAGTGTGAAGGTGTGAACGTCCCAACAGTATGACTTAGTCACTCTAATATGGCATATACAGGGTCCCCAGATTCTGTGTGTCTTGGGGGGACATGGACCTGAATCCAAAGTAACACCCCCTCAAGGGTCCCCAGGCATACAGCTCACAAAGAGCACCGTTCCCCCAAATGCCAGGGCCCACGGTCGCAAGGCAGGAGGCCCGCACCCAGTCCCCTCCAAAAGCCTCTGTCCCGGCCAGGTCCGTCACACATCTCCCCTTTCGGCAGGAAACTAACATAGGAGGAGACCCCAAAACGGGTTGACTCCGAAGTTAGTCCATAGTTCCATTCCCCCAATGCCGGCATCCACACAGTACCCCAAACAAATTGCTCCAAACAGAGCATTACTTACCCAGCCAACCTCTGCCTCTCTCAGAGAACATACCCGCCGCTGGGGAGAGGCCTGGACTGGCCCTTCTCCCTGGAGTCCTTTCTGCCGCTGGAGAGAAGACAGGGTGACTGGGCTCAGTCCGTCATGCTGTTGGGGATCTGGGTCGACTGCCCGGCATCCCTGGGGTATACAAGTGAAGACTGAAGTCCCATCCACTTGTGGTAGGTGAAAATCCCCCAGTGCTTGCAAAGCAAGGCTGACATCCTCCTGTCTCAGTGTCACACCATTTTCTGGGGTTGTGTCAGTGAGGACTGAAGTCCCATCCAATACCACAGGACCTCCCTCTTCGGTTAGTTGAGAGCAAAGGCCCGTGGCACTCTGCTCTGTTGCCAGCTCTTCTGCTGGGTTGCTGTGAGTGGAGACCGCAGTCCCATCCACCGATATCCGCTCCTGTGGCAGTTGTGTGCCGATGCCAGTAGCATTCTGCCCTGCTGCCAGTGATTCAGCTGGGAGTAAAAGCTTTACTGCCTCAGCTTGTTTCTGGGGAGAGGGGCCAACTGCCCCGGCTCCCTGAAACTCCACAGTTGTTTCCGGTGCTGGGCAGAGGTGGGTATCACTCTGCCCTGTTGCCAGCACTTCTGCTGGGGACTCCACACCATCTGCTCTGGTTAACTGTTGGGGGGGGGGGGATGGCCTGCTTCTCTTCCCTGCATCTCTCGCAACCTCCTTCCGAATTCCTCTTCCATGGCGGCTGGTTCTTTAGGCGTTGTCTCCGATTGCCGTATTACCGCCATTCTCCACTCATGTTGCCGCTCTAGTTCTCTCTTTTGTCGCTCTCGTTCTCTCTCTTGTCGCTCTCGTTCTCTCTTTTGTCGGGAATCCTGCAGCTGGATGTCTTTAATGGCTTCCTGTATGGCGGTCTCTGATGGGTTAGCCCCATATAATGCCAACCGCTGCCGCACTCGTTGCTGAAACAAATCTTCAACTGACCGGGGTCCTGCATCACCCTTCTTCTGGTCCATCTCGGCTCTCAAGTAGGTCTTTCAGCGTGACTTTCCTGCAGGCTGCATAGCTGGTCATTCACTGTGGTGGGTTGGAGTGTCGCAGGAACTGGAGAGCAAATCCCACTGCTGCCAACCAATGTAACGAGCCCCTTTGCTCGTTCGGTTCCCCTCTCCCGACACTCCTCTGCTCTATTGGATCATCCGGTGCTCCAGGATTCCAACTACAGCTATGTGCCATTCGAATCCATTTGTGGTCGGTCAGAACAAACACCAGGCAGGCTGTATGTAAGTTCAACCAAGAGAGACTTTATTAGAACCAAAAATCAAGTCTTATATACAGTAACAGAGGGAGTAACCAAAACATAATTAACATGAGCTAATTAACTAAATCCTTTAGCCAGCCAAGGTGACTCATAGATATGACCGTTCAGGGTAGACATCCCGGCTCCTACCTGTCTCACCTGCTAGACAATATACATTATCCTAAGTGTAAACATCACACATTTAGCAGGGTCAAAATAGCACAGAGGACAGACAGATGGCTGAAGGTGATTGTATTCGCATATCCTTAGTGTGAAGGTGTGAACGTCCCAACAGTATGACTTAGTCACTCTAATATGGCATATACAGGGTCCCCAGATTCTGTGTGTCTTGGGGGGACATGGACCTGAATCCAAAGTAACACCCCCTCAAGGGTCCCCAGGCATACAGCTCACAAAGAGCACCGTTCCCCCAAATGCCAGGGCCCACGGTCGCAAGGCAGGAGGCCCGCACCCAGTCCCCTCCAAAAGCCTCTGTCCCGGCCAGGTCCGTCACAGGGGGTTTTAAAGGGACGTGTGTGTGGCCTCCATAAGAAGAGTCACGTGTATGCCCTTCATTGGAGGACAGACGGGACACAGAAATTAGAATTTTGAGGGAGATGTGTGTATGGCTTCCATTGGAGGAGTCAATTGGACAGATGGGAGGTACAGAAGAAGAGTTTGCAGGGAGGTGTGTGTATGGCCTCCATAGGAAGAGACATGAGAGGACAGACAAAAGACATAGATGAGGCTTCTCACGAATGTGTGTATGGTCTACGTAGGAAGAGGCATATGTGTATGGCCATTACGGGAGGACTCAGATGGTACAGAAGTTGAGAATTTTCAGGGAGGTGTGTGTTTGACCTCCATTGGAATTGTCATCGGAGGACAGAAAGGTGGTACAGAAGTTGAGTTTGCAGGAAGGTGTGTGTGTGGCCTCCTTAGGAGTACAGACAGGATATAGAGAAGATGGTTTATTTGATGGTGTATGGTCTCCATAGAAAGGGTCGCAAAAAAAGGCAGAAGGTACAGAAGATGAAAGTTTGAAGGTCGGTCTATGAGTATGAACTCCATAGGAAGAGTCATGGGAGGTACAGAAGGAGAGTTTACAGGGAGGTGTGTGTGGCCTCTATAGGAGAGGTCATGGGAGGACAGACAAGAGGTGCAGATGATGAGGGTTTGAAGGAACGTGTGTATGGCCACCATAGGAGGAGTCATGGGAGGTCAAACAGGATGAGGGTTTGCAGAGAGGCGTGTATGGCCCCCATAGGAAGTGTCATGAGAGTTAGCAGGGAGGTGGATATTCTCCATAGGAAGTCTTCATAGGACAGACAAGAGGTCCAAAAGATGAGGATTTGTAGGGAGGAGTAGGAGTCATGGGAGAGCATAGAGAAGATGGGAGTTTGTGGGGAGGTGTGTGTGGCCTTCATAGGAGGAGCCATTGGAGAACATACAGGAGACACAAGATGAGAGTTTGAGGGAAGGTATGTGTGTGGCCTCCATAGGAGGAATCATGGGTGGTCACACAGGAAGTATGGAAGATGAGTTTGCAGGGAGGTGTGGCCTCCATAGGAGGAATCGTGGGTGGTCACAGGAAGTATGGAAGATGAGTTTGCAGGGAGGTGCGTGGCCTCCATGGGAGGAGTTGTGTGTGGGGGATGTGTCTTTTCTAGACATCTGTGATCAGGGTATAAGAAATGAAGAGTTGGGGGTGTCCCGTAGCTTGGTGGCTTATTTCTGTACATTTCATTGGTTATCAGACTCCTCTGGGTGTAGCACTTGGCGGTGGTTGGCTGTTCCATGCCAAGATACCACCAGAAGGGAGATGTGGGTGGATCTCTTATCCGGGTCATCTAATAATAAGATGACCGTTGAAGGATGATTTGTGATTGAACGCTGGTTCTCAGCACTTTTCTTTGCAAAAAAAATTTATTGAGTGCCGTATAAAATAGTGTGATCGGGGGAGGGTCAGTACTATGGAGAATTGTAATTCTGAACATCGGTTGGTGTCTTCCATTGATTTCAATATACTTATCTGGGGGAAGTCTCCGGCCAATGGAAGGTGAGGACATCAGGAAGAATAGGAGAGGGTACCAGTACCGGACGTTGGGTCAAATACAGCTGTTTTTTTTTTTGTTTTTACTGCTATCCAGGGCTTCATTAGAAAGATTTCTTCTCACTTCCTTTCCCACTGACAACAGTATCACCAGACAGGAAGTGAGGAAAAACATGGACATGAAAATCTGCCAGAGTGTCGCTTCCCTGCACTCTACTAAAGAAAAGTCTTTCTATCTTTGTCTGTGTTGGAGAGCTCCCCTCAAATCTAGGAATATTCTCTGCACCGTCCACCAATTCTCCAGCCAATCAAAAAATATTACCAAAAACTAATCTGGTGGTGAGTTCTGGTGGACAATCATAAGATCACATGACTGTAAACCTGGCAATCAGATTGTGTTCAGGATTGGTCGGGGGTCACTGCTGTTAGTTGTTCTTAAGCTTGGTTGGTGTTGTCTATACTTTCCTCTTAGTGCTCAAAGTCCAACAATAAAATCACCAGCTCCCCCCCCCAACATGTATCCTCCCCCACAGAACATGTAACTCCTCCCTCCCTTAACACATACCTCCTCCTTTCCTGAACATATAACCCTCCCAGGACACAACTCCCTCCTTCCTCCCCTCTCTGCACAGGACCCATAACCCCTCCTTCCCTGAACACATAACCCTCTCAGGACCCATAACCCCTCCTTCCCTGAACACATAACCCTCCCAGGACTTATAACCCCTCCTTCCCTGAACATGTAATCCTCTCAGGACCCATAAACCCTCCTTCCCTGAACATGTAACCCTCCCAGGACACATAACCCCTCCTTCCCTGAACCTTCCCTGAACACATATCCCTCCAAGGACCCATAACCCCTTCTTCCCTGAACACATAACCCTCTCAGGTCCCATAACCCCTCCTTCCCTGAACATGTAACCCTCTCAGGACCCATAACCCCTCCTTCCCTGAACATGTAACCCTCCCAGGACACATAACCCCTCCTTCCCTGAACACAACCCTCCAAGGACCCATAACCCTTCCTTCCCTGAACATGTAACCCTCCCAGGACCCATAACACCTCATTCCCTGAACATGTAACCCTCCCAGGACCCATAACACCTCCTTCCCTGAACACATAACCCCTCCTTCCATGAACACGTAACCCTCTCAGAACCCATAACCCCTCCTTCCCTGAACACAACCCTCCCAGGACTTATAACCCCTCCTTCCCTGAACACATAACTTTCCCAGGACCCATAACCCCTCCTTCCCTGAACATGTAACCCTCTCAGGACCCATAACCCCTCCTTCCCTGAACATGTAACCCTCCCAGGACACATAACCCCTCCTTCCCTGAACACAACCCTCCAAGGACCCATAACCCTTCCTTCCCTGAACATGTAACCCTCCCAGGACCCATAACACCTCCTTCCCTGAACACATAACCCTCCCAGTACCCATAACCCCTCCTCCCATGAACACGTAACCCTCTCAGGACCCATAACCCCTCCTTCCCTGAACACGTAACCCTTCCATGACCCATAACCCCTCCATCCCTGAACACGTAACCCTCCCAGGACCCATAACCCCTCCTTCCCTGAATATATAACCCCTCCTTCCCTGAACACGTAACCTTCCCAGGACCCATAACCCCTCCTTCCCTGAACATGTAACCCTCCCAGGACCCATAACCCCTTCTTCCCTGAACACGCAACCCTCCCAGGACCCATAACCCCTCCTTCCCTGAACACATAACTTTCCCAGGACCCATAACCCCTCCTTCCCTGAACATGTAACCCTCCCAGGACCCATAACCCCTTCTTCCCTGAACACGCAACCCTCCCAGGACCCATAACCCCTCCTTCCCTGAACACATAACTTTCCCAGGACCCATAACCCCTCCTTCCCTGAACACGTAACCCTCCCAGGACCCATAACCCCTCCTTCCCTGAACACGTAACCTTCCCAGGACCCATAACCCCTCCTTCCCTGAACATGTAACCCTCCCAGGACCCATAACCCCTCCTTCCCTGAACACATAACTTTCCCAGGACCCATAACCCCTCCTTCCCTGAACACGTAACCCTCCCAGGACCCATAACCCCTCCTTCCCTGAACACGTAACCCTCCCAGGACCCATAACCCCTCCTTCCCTGAACACGTAACCCTCCCAGGACCCATAACCCCTCCTTCCCTGAACACGTAACCCTCCCAGGACCCATAACCCCTCCTTCCCTGAACACGTAACCTTCCCAGGACCCATAACCCCTCCTTCCCTGAACATGTAACCCTCCCAGGACCCATAACCCCTCCTTCCCTGAACACTTAACCCTCCCAGGACCCATAACCCCTCCTTCCCTGAACACGTAACCCTCCCAGGACCCATAACCCCTCCTTCCCTGAACACGTAACCCTCCCAGGACCCATAACCCCTCCTTCCCTGAACACGTAACCTTCCCAGGACCCATAACCCCTCCTTCCCTGAACATGTAACCCTCCCAGGACCCATAACCCCTCCTTCCCTGAACATATAACTTTCCCAGGACCCATAACCCCTCCTTCCCTGAACACGTAACCCTCCCAGGACCCATAACCCCTCCTTCCCTGAACACGTAACCTTCCCAGGACCCAGAACCCCTCCTTCCCTGAACACGTAACCCTCCCAGGACCCATAACCCCTCCTTCCCTGAACACATAACTTTCCCAGGACCCATAACCCCTCCTTCCCTGAACACGTAACCCTCCCAGGACCCATAACCCTTCCTCCCCTGAATACATAACCCCTCCTTCCCTGAACACATAACCCTCCAAGGACCCATAAACCCTCCTTCCCTGAACACATAACCCTCTCAGGACCCATTACCCCTCCTTCACTAAACACATAACCCTCCAAGGACCCATAACCCCTCCTTCCCTGAACACAACCCACCCATGACCAATAGTACCTCCTTCTCCGAAAACACATAACCCTCCCAGGACCCATAACCCCTCCTTCCCTGGATATGTAACCCTCTCAGGACTAATAACCTTCTTCTTTTCTGAACATGTAACCCTTCCAGGACCCATAACCCCTCCTTACCTGAACATGTAAACCTCCCAGGACCCATAACACCTCCTTCCCTGAACACATAACCCTCCCCTCACGTAACATCTAATCCTCTCCCAGAGCACATAACCCTCCGCTCCCGAAACACGTAATCCTGCTCTCCCAGAGCACAAAACTCTCCCCTCCCGAAACACCCAATCCTCTTCTCCCAGAGCACATAACCCTCCGCTCTCGAAACACTGAATCCTCATCTCCCAGAGCACATAACTCTCCCCTCCCGAAACACCCAATCCTCTCCCAGAGCACATAACCCTCCCCTCCCGAAACACCCAATCCTCTTCTCCCAGAGCACATAACCCTCCCTTCCCAAAACATGTAATCCTCCTCTCCCAGAGCACATAACCCTCCCCTCCCGAAACACGTAATCTTCCTCTCCCAGAGCACATAACCCTCCCCTCCCGAAACACGTAATCTTCCTCTCCCAGAGCACATAACTCTCCCTTCCCAAAACACGTAATCCTCTCCCAGAGCACATAACCCTCCCTTCCCAGAGCACATAACCCTCCCTTCCAAAAACACGTAATCCTCATCTGTCAGGGCACATAACTCTCCCTTCCCAAAACACGTAATCCTCCTCTCCCAGAGCACATAACCCTCCCCTCCCGAAACACGTAATCCTCTCCCAGAGCACATAACCCTCCTTTCCCAGAGCACATAACCCACCCCTCCCAAAAAAACGTAATCCTCCTCTCCCAGAGCACATGACCCTCCCCTCCCGAAACACATAATCCTCCTCCTCCCAGAGCACATAACCCTCCGTTCCGGAAACACATAATGCTCTTCTCCCAGAGCACATAACCCTCCCCCCGAAGCACCCAATCCTCCTCTCCCAGAGCACATGACTCTCCTCTCCCAAAACATGTAATCCTCCTCTCTCAGAGCACATAACTCTCCCCTCCCAGAACACATAATCCTCATCTCCCAAAACACATAACCCTCTGCTCCCGAAACACGTACTCCTCTCCCAGAGCACATAACCCTCCCTTCCGAAACACGTAATCCTTTCCCAGAGCCCATAACCCTCCCCTCCCGAAACACGTAATCCTCCTCTCCCAGAGCACATAACCCTCCGTTCCCGAAACCCGTAATCCTCCTCTCCCAGAGCACATAACCCTCCCTTCCTGAAACACATAATCCTCCCCCGTCTCAATGAACATGTAGCCTTTCCTTGCAGGAAAACATAATCCTATTCCAGAACAGGTAACTCGCTTCCTCCCTGTACATGTAACCCTCCCTTTCCTGAAGAAAAAACACCCTTCCCAAAAACAAAAACTTCCCCTCTACCATCATATGACCTATCTAAACACATTACCCTCTCCGCCCTGTACACAACACATGTAACTCTCCCCTGCCTGAACAAGTAACCCTCCCTGAACAGACAGATCTTCCCCAACATCCCATCCCTCCCGAAACATGACCATTCCAGAACAAGAGACTCCCCTTTCCTAAAACGCGTGACCCACCTATCCAGAAACGCCCTCTTTCGAAAGATGTGACTACGCTCTTCTGGTATAAGTGACCCTTTTCTCCATGAACTCATCACCCTTCCTTCTCTAACCTTCGCTCACAGTGCATGTGTGGACTGGTTGGGCTTGAATGTAGGTTGATGTGACAGTACAGAAGGTGTTAGGTTTGCATTGGTTGGCTTTTGACAGCATTGGGTCCATTGTCTCACCATTGCGCGGAGGGTTCTCAGACTGTTGTGGGTGGGCAAAACTCCTCAGGTAATGGTGTTTTGTAGTCACAGTGTACATGATTGTAGTTTGAGGCTCATTTTAGATCCCAACGTGATGAGATGGACACAATGTTATTTTTCTGATCCCTGAATTGTGTCCTGACAGTCTACTTCTATTTTCCATCATGCTGGTAGGTTTGGTGGTCAGTCAGGTTTTACTTTTCAGAAAGTTTCTCAATAGAACAATAAAATGATTCCTATACAAGGTAAAAGATCTTCGTTATGTCTGTCGTAGGACTCGGGAGATATAATCTAAATAAAGGTGTACGTGGCTGGGTTCAGCTCCTTTTTGCCGGCAGTTGTGTTCTTGGTGTTGCCATTTGCTAAAGAGGACCTATCAAGAGGCTGAAGCTGGCTACGCTGGACCTGCTTAACTCCACCTTCCCCTAGAACAGGGATATGCAATTAGCGGACCTCCAGCTGTTGCAAAACTACAAGTCCCATCATGCCTCTGCCTCTGGGTGTCATGCTTGTGGCTGTCAGAGTCTTGCTTTGCCTCATGGGACTTGTAGTTCTGCAACAGCTGGAGGTCCACTAATTGCATATGCCTGCCCTAGAACCATTATGAGGGCTGAGTGTCCTAATATCTGCTTCCATCAGAGGCTTCTTAGATAGCTGTTTGTCTTCATGTCTGGTGATATTGAGGTCCCGGCATAGCAGGTTGTATGTTGGTGATTGGTGGTCCCTATGGAAAACTGTGAGTGTCTTTAGTGAAATCTTCCTCTCCTTCGGTGTGTTCCTGGAAGTCATTCACCAGCTGCCACTACCTATGTCTTCAGCTTGGTAGATGGAGACTGCTACAGCCAATACACACCATCGATATCTGCCTGATGGCCCCTCATTACCCACTTTAGATTTCAGTATTTTTCCAAACAAGAGCCCCACATGAGCAGAATATAGAGAGAGCAGGAAAAATACGATGTGTGACAATGACATTGAGGGGATTGTGATGGGGGTCATCTGTTGGCTGGCCTGGAGAAACCCGGGATATGAATTCTTAGAACCGGCAAACTGCAGTTGATATCCCAAGGATTTCCCATGTCATGCTTATAGAAGCTGGATGGGAAAAAAATAAATGATGTAAGAACAATCTATTCTGTCCCATGAGCATTAGAGAAGGTGAGAAAAACCTAAAATATGAAAGTATTTCTTAATCCGAAGTGCTGGATTTCCACCTGTGCCTCCATTATAGACAGGTGGACCTTCCCATGCTGACATGGAAGACTCTTCTATGGTGACCCGATAGACATTCCCTCGTTGACCCCGATATAACTTTCTATTTGACCTGATACATCTCCACACAATGACCCAACCTGTGTGTCATTTTTATTCCCTAACAGGTCCAATAGCTCTGTACACTCTGCTTCCTGGGGAAGACTTTTTCTCACAGTTAGTACCACTAAAAACCCTTTTCACCTTTCTTCCATCCCAAAATAATGGGCATGTGTCCCCCTCAGGGGCCTTAGACTAAATAGTTTATTACAGTTACTGGAGTCACCTTTGATGTATTTGTACATTGTAATCATATCCCCTCTTAAGAGCCTCCTCTCTAGAGTGATCAACTTTCATCTATTTCATCTATCTTCAGAGGAAAGCTCCTCCATCTCCCATAGCTGAGCCCCTCCTTCCCACCTAGCCAAGGTCTTCGGACTTCCATAGCTAAGCTCCTCCATCCCCCTCTAGCTGAGGTCTTTTGTCCTCCATCCCCTCTAGCCGAGTTCTTCTGTCCTCCATAGCTGAGCTCCTCTGTCCCCATAGCTGGGGTCCTCCATCCTCCATAGCTGAGCTCCTCCATCCCCCATAGCTGGGGTCCTCCATCCCCCTTAGCTGGGGTCCTCCATCCCCCATAGCTGAGCTCCTCTGTCCCCATAGCTGGGGTCCTCCATCCCCCATAGCTGAGCTCCTCTGTCCCCATATCTGGGGTCCTCCATCCCCCATAGCTAAGGTCCTCCATCCACCATAGCTGAGCTCCTCTGTCCCCATAGCTGGGGTCCTCCATCCTCCATAGCTGAGCTCCTCCATCCCCCATAGCTGGGGTCCTCCATCCCCCTTAGCTGGGGTCCTCCATCCCCCATAGCTGAGCTCCTCTGTCCCCATAGCTGGGGTCCTCCATCCCCCATAGCTGAGCTCCTCTGTCCCCATAGCTGGGGTCCTCCATCCCCCATAGCTAAGGTCCTCCATCCACCATAGCTGAGCTCCTCTGTCCCCATAGCTGGGGTCCTCCATCCCCCATAGCTGAGCTCCTCTACCCCCATAGCTGGGGTCCTCCATCCCCCATTGCTGAGCTCCTCTATCCACATAGCTGGGGTCCTCCATCCCCCATTGCTGAGCTCCTCTGTCCACATAGCTGGGGTCCTCCATCCCCCATAGCTGAGCTCCTCTGTCCCCATAGCTGGGGTCCTCCATCCCCTCCTAGCTGAGGTCTTTTGTCCTCCATCTCCTCTAGCCGAGTTCTTCTGTCCTCCATAGCTGAGCTCCTCCATTCCCCAAGTTGAGCACCTTCAACCACCATAGCTGAGCTCCTCCATCTCCTCCCCCTAGCCGAGGTCTTCTGTCCTCCATGGCTGAGCTCCTCCATCCTCAATAGCTGAGCCCCTCCATCTACCCTAGCTGAGGTTTTCTGTCCTCCATAGCTGAGCTCCTCTATCCCCCATAGCTTGGATCCTTTCATCCCCCATAGCTAAGCTCCTCTGTCCCTATAGCTGGGGTCCTCCATCCCCCATAGCTGAGCTCCTCTACACCCATAGCTGGGGTCCTCCATCACCCCTAGCCGAGGTCTTCTGTCCTCCATAGACAATCTCCTCCATCCTCCATAGATGGGCTCATATGTCCCCATAGCTAGGGTCCTCCATAGCTGAGCTCCTCTGTCCCCATAGCTGGGGTCCTCCATCCCCCATAGCTGAGCTCCTCTGTCCCCATAACTGTGGTCCTCCATCCCACATAGCTGAGCTCCTCTGTACCCATAGATGGGGTCCTCCATCCCCCATAGCTGAGCTCCTCTACCCCCATAGCTGGGGTCCTCCCCCCATAGCTGAGCTCCTCTGTCCCCATAGCTGAGCTCCTCTGTCCCCATAGCTGGGGTCCTCCATCCCTCATAGCTGAGCTCCTCTACCCCCATAGCTGGGGTCCTCCCCCCATAGCTGAGCTCCTCTGTCCCCATAGCTGGGGGGCCTCCATCCCTCATAGCTGAGCTCCTCTACCCCCATAGCTGGGGTCCTCCATCCTCCATAGCTGAGCTCCTCTGTCCCCAGCTGGGGGGCCTCCATCCCTCATAGCTGAGCTCCTCTACCCCCATAGCTGGGGTCCTCCATCCTCCATAGCTGAGCTCCTCTGTCCCCATAGCTGGGGTCCTCCATCCCCTATAGCTGAGCTCCTCTACCCCCATAGCTGGGGTCCTCCATCCCCCATTGCTGAGCTCCTCTGTCCCCATAGCTGGGGTCCTCCATCCTCCATAGCTGAGCTCCTCCACCCCCCCCCCCCTAGCTGAGGTCTTCTATTCTCCATGGCTGAGCTCCTCCATCCTCAATAGCTGAGCCCCTCCATCTACCCTAGCTGAGGTTTTCTGTCCTCCATAGCTGAGCTCCTCTATCCCCCATAGCTTGGATCCTGTCGTCCCCCATAGCTGAGCTCCTCTGTCCCCATAGCTGGGGTCTTCCATCCCTCATAGCTGAGCTGCTCTGTCCCCATAGCTGGGGTCCTCCATCCCCCATAGCTGAGCTCCTCTGTCCCCATAGCTGGGGTCTTCCATCCCTCATAGCTGAGCTGCTCTGTCCCCATAGCTGGGGTCCTCCATCCCCCATAGCTGAGCTCCTCTGTCCCCATAGCTGGGGTCCTCCATCCCCCATAGCTGAGTTCCTCTGTCCCCATAGCTGGGGTCCTCCATCCCCCATAGCTGAGCTCCTCTGTCCCCAGTAGTAGTCTGTTGGTTTTGTTAGCTGTGGCTTGGCATTGCACGCTAATGCGAAGTCTGTGATCTACAATCTTCAATGGCCACTCCCCCAGTATATGACGCTTAGGAGCATGACAACACAGATCACTCAGATAGATGGACCAATCCCAGGATCATGGAAGCTCCACTTTCAGCCTCAAGTCAAAGCTGCAGATCTGAAGTTCCCAGCTGTCCTGGGAGGATCATCTGAGGCCTCTATTGCAGCCTGACACTGATTGGAAGCTCCATAGACCCACATCGTCACCTGCTGGTCCTCCATGTTGTGTGCTGAGAGGTAACCAGTGCCATTGCAACATTTCTGCTCTTTGAGTCGGGTCATGCCATGAGTTTAAATGGTGAGATTTAAGGCATGTGCCCAATCAAGTGAGAGGACTATGAAATGCTTACAGAGTAGAACTGTCAGTGTTTTTGTTGTACCCAATGGAAATCGACCAAACTGGGGCACCACAGGACAGAAGACTTGCCTCTGGTGGGGGTTTCTTATGGCATAGGACTACTAATCTTCATCTCAGAGGTGCCTGGCATGTGTGAGGTAAGTAGGCAAAGAGTTTAATACTCTGGATCAGCCTTTTTCAACACAGAGGAACCCTTGAAATTACTTTCCAGTCTCAGGTAACCCTCCGCTAAAAATGACTAAATCTACAACTCATAAAACATTAGTGTGGTGGTCAGTGGGAAGAATGTTCCTTACATTGGTGATCAGTGAGAAGAATGTTCCTTACATTGGTGATCAGTGAGAAGAATGTTCCTTACATTGGTGATCAGTGGGAAGAATGTTCCTTACATTGGTGATCAGTGAGAAGAATGTTCCTTACATTGGTGATCAGTGAGAAGAATGTTCCTTACATTGGTGATAAGTGAGAAGAATGTTCCTTACATTGGTGATCAGTGAGAAGAATGTTCCTTACATTGGTGATCAGTGGGAAGAATGTTCCTTACATTGGTGATCAGTGAGAAGAATGTTCCTTACATTGGTGATAAGTGAGAAGAATGTTCCTTACATTGGTGATCAGTGAGAAGAATGTTCCTTACATTGGTGATCAGTGGGAAGAATGTTCCTTACATTGGTGGTCAGTGAGAAGAATATTCCTTACATTGGTGATCAGTGGGAAGAATGTTCCTTACATTGGTGGTCAGTGAGAAGAATGTCCCTTACATTGGTGATCAGTGAGAAGAATGTTCCTTACATTGGTGATCAGTGGGAAGAATGTTCCTTACATTGGTGATCAGTGAGAAGAATGTTCCTTACATTGGTGATCAGTGGGAAGAATGTTCCTTACATTGGTGATCAGTGAGAAGAATGTCCCTTACATTGGTGATCAGTGGGAAGAATGTTACTTACATTGGTGATCAGTGGGAAGAATGTCCCTTACATTGGTGATCAGTGGGAAGAATGTTCCTTACATTGGTGATCAGTGGGAAGAATGTTCCTTACATTGGTGATCAGTGGGAAGAATGTCCCTTACATTGGTGATCAGTGGGAAGAATGTTCCTTACATTGGTGGTCAGTGAGAAGAATGTTCCTTACATTGGTGATCAGTGAGAAGAATGTCCCTTACATTGGTGATCAGTGAGAAGAATGTTCCTTACATTGGTGATCAGTGGGAAGAATGTTCCTTACATTGGTGATCAGTGGGAAGAATGTTCCTTACATTGGTGATCAGTGAGAAGAATGTTCCTTACATTGGTGATCAGTGAGAAGAATGTTCCTTACATTGGTGATCAGTGGGAAGAATGTTCCTTACATTGGTGATCAGTGGGAAGAATGTTCCTTACATTGGTGATCAGTGGGAAGAATGTTCCTTACATTGGTGATCAGTGGGAAGAATGTCCCTTACATTGGTGATCAGTGAGAAGAATGTCCCTTACATTGGTGATCAGTGAGAAGAATGTTCCTTACATTGGTGATCAGTGGGAAGAATGTTCCTTACATTGGTGATCAGTGGGAAGAATGTTCCTTACATTGGTGATCAGTGAGAAGAATGTTCCTTACATTGGTGATCAGTGGGAAGAATGTTCCTTACATTGGTGATCAGTGGGAAGAATGTCCCTTACATTGGTGATCAGTGGGAAGAATGTTCCTTACATTGGTGATCAGTGAGAAGAATGTCCCTTACATTGGTGATCAGTGAGAAGAATGTTCCTTACATTGGTGGTCAGTGGGAAGAATGTCCCTTACATTGGTGGTCAGTGAGAAGAATGTCCCTTACATTGGTGATCAGTGGGAAGAATGTCCCTTACATTGGTGATCAGTGGGAAGAATGTTCCTTACATTGGTGATCAGTGAGAAGAATGTCCCTTACATTGGTGATCAGTGAGAAGAATGTTCCTTACATTGGTGATCAGTGAGAAGAATGTCCCTTACATTGGTGATCAGTGAGAAGAATGTTCCTTACATTGGTGATCAGTGAGAAGAATGTTCCTTACATTGGTGATCAGTGAGAAGAATGTTCCTTACATTGGTGATCAGTGGGAAGAATGTTCCTTACATTGGTGATCAGTGAGAAGAATGTTCCTTACATTGGTGATCAGTGAGAAGAATGTCCCTTACATTGGTGATCAGTGGGAAGAATGTTCCTTACATTGGTGATCAGTGAGAAGAATGTCCCTTACATTGGAGATCAGTGGGAAGAATGTTCCTTACATTGGTGATCAGTGGGAAGAATGTTCCTTACATTGGTGATCAGTGGGAAGAATTTTCCTTACATTGGTGATCAGTAGGAAGAATGTTCCTTACATTGGTGATCAGTGAGAAGAATGTTCCTTACATTGGTGGTCAGTGGGAAGAATGTTCCTTACATTGGTGATCAGTGAGAAGAATGTCCCTTACATTGGTGGTCAGTGAGAAGAATGTTCCTTACATTGGTGATCAGTGGGAAGAATTTTCCTTACATTGGTGATCAGTAGGAAGAATGTTCCTTACATTGGTGATCAGTGAGAAGAATGTTCCTTACATTGGTGGTCAGTGGGAAGAATGTTCCTTACATTGGTGATCAGTGAGAAGAATGTCCCTTACATTGGTGGTCAGTGAGAAGAATGTCCCTTACATTGGTGATCAGTGGGAAAAATGTTCCTTACATTGGTGATCAGTGAGAAGAATGTTCCTTACATTGGTGATCAGTGAGAAGAATGTTCCTTACATTGGTGATCAGTGGGAAGAATATTCCTTACATTGGTGATCAGTAGGAAGAATGTTCCTTACATTGGTGATCAGTGAGAAGAATGTTCCTTACATTGGTGTTCAGTGAGAAGAATGTTCCTTACATTGGTGATCAGTGAGAAGAATGTTCCTTACATTGGTGATCAGTGAGAAGAATATTCCTTACATTGGTGATCAGTAGGAAGAATGTTCCTTACATTGGTGATCAGTGAGAAGAATGTTCCTTACATTGGTGTTCAGTGGGAAGAATGTTCCTTACATTGGTGATCAGTGAGAAGAATGTCCCTTACATTGGTGATCAGTGAGAAGAATGTTCCTTACATTGGTGGTCAGTGGGAAGAATGTTCCTTACATTGGTGATCAGTGAGAAGAATGTCCCTTACATTGGTGGTCAGTGAGAAGAATGTTCCTTACATTGGTGATCAGTGGGAAGAATGTTCCTTACATTGGTGATCAGTGAGAAGAATGTTCCTTACATTGGTGATCAGTGGGAAGAATGTTCCTTACATTGGTGATCAGTGAGAAGAATGTCCCTTACATTGGTGATCAGTGGGAAGAATGTTCCTTACATTGGTGATCAGTGAGAAGAATGTTCCTTACATTGGTGATCAGTGAGAAGAATGTCCCTTACATTGGTGATCAGTGAGAAGAATGTTCCTTACATTGGTGATCAGTGGGAAGAATGTTCCTTACATTGGTGATCAGTGAGAAGAATGTTCCTTACATTGGAGATCAGGGGGAAGAATGTTCCTTACATTGGTGATCAGTGAGAAGAATGTCCCTTACATTGGTGATCAGTGAGAAGAATGTTCCTTACATTGGTGATCAGTGAGAAGAATGTCCCTTACATTGGTGGTCAGTGGGAAGAATGTTCCTTACATTGGTGATCAGTGAGAAGAATGTTCCTTACATTGGTGATCAGTGGGAAGAATGTTCCTTACATTGGTGATCAGTGGGAAGAATGTTCCTTACATTGGTGATCAGTGAGAAGAATGTTCCTTACATTGGTGATCAGTGGGAAGAATGTTCCTTACATTGGTGATCAGTGAGAAGAATGTCCCTTACATTGGTGATCAGTGGGAAGAATGTTCCTTACATTGGTGATCAGTGAGAAGAATGTTCCTTACATTGGTGATCAGTGAGAAGAATGTCCCTTACATTGGTGATCAGTGAGAAGAATGTTCCTTACATTGGTGATCAGTGGGAAGAATGTTCCTTACATTGGTGATCAGTGAGAAGAATGTTCCTTACATTGGAGATCAGGGGGAAGAATGTTCCTTACATTGGTGATCAGTGAGAAGAATGTCCCTTACATTGGTGATCAGTGAGAAGAATGTTCCTTACATTGGTGATCAGTGAGAAGAATGTCCCTTACATTGGTGGTCAGTGGGAAGAATGTTCCTTACATTGGTGATCAGTGAGAAGAATGTTCCTTACATTGGTGATCAGTGGGAAGAATGTTCCTTACATTGGTGATCAGTGGGAAGAATGCCCCTTACATTGGTGGTCAGTGAGAAGAATGTTCCTTACATTGGTGATCAGTGGGAAGAATGTTCCTTACATTGGTGATCAGTGAGAAGAATGCTCCTTACATTGGTGATCAGTGAGAAGAATGTCCCTTACATTGGTGATCAGTGGGAAGAATGTTCCTTACATTGGTGATCAGTGAGAAGAATGTCCCTTACATTGGTGATCAGTGGGAAGAATGTTCCTTACATTGGTGATCAGTGAGAAGAATGTTCCTTACATTGGTGATCAGTGGGAAGAATGTTCCTTACATTGGTGATCAGTGAGAAGAATGTTCCTTACATTGGTGATCAGTGGGAAGAATGCCCCTTACATTGGTGATCAGTGAGAAGAATGTTCCTTACATTGGTGATCAGTGGGAAGAATGTTCCTTACATTGGTGATCAGTGGGAAGAATGTTCCTTACATTGGTGGTCAGTGGGAAGAATGTTCCTTACATTGGTGATCAGTGAGAAGAATGTTCCTTACATTGGTGATCAGTGGGAAGAATGTTCCTTACATTGGTGATCAGTGGGAAGAATGTCCCTTACATTGGTGATCAGTGGGAAGAATGTTCCTTACATTGGTGATCAGTGGGAAGAATGTTCCTTACATTGGTGATCAGTGAGAAGAATGTTCCTTACATTGGTGATCAGTGAGAAGAATGTCCCTTACATTGGTGATCAGGGGGAAGAATGTTCCTTACATTGGTGATCAGTGAGAAGAATGTCCCTTACATTGGAGATCAGTGGGAAGAATGTTCCTTACATTGGTGATCAGTGGGAAGAATGTTCCTTACATTGGTGATCAGTGGGAAGAATTTTCCTTACATTGGTGATCAGTAGGAAGAATGTTCCTTACATTGGTGATCAGTGAGAAGAATGTTCCTTACATTGGTGATCAGTGAGAAGAATGTTCCTTACATTGGTGATCAGTGAGAAGAATGTCCCTTACATTGGTGATCAGGGGGAAGAATGTTCCTTACATTGGTGATCAGTGAGAAGAATGTCCCTTACATTGGAGATCAGTGGGAAGAATGTTCCTTACATTGGTGATCAGTGGGAAGAATGTTCCTTACATTGGTGATCAGTGGGAAGAATTTTCCTTACATTGGTGATCAGTAGGAAGAATGTTCCTTACATTGGTGATCAGTGGGAAGAATGTTCCTTACATTGGTGATCAGGGGGAAGAATGTTCCTTACATTGGTGATCATTGAGAAGAATGTCCCTTACATTGGAGATCAGTGGGAAGAATGTTCCTTACATTGGTGATCAGTGGGAAGAATGTTCCTTACATTGGTGATCAGTGGGAAGAATGTTCCTTACATTGGTGATCAGGGGGAAGAATGTTCCTTACATTGGTGGTCAGTGGGAAGAATGTTCCTTACATTGGTGATCAGGGGGAAGAATGTTCCTTACATTGGTGGTCAGTGGGAAGAATGTTCCTTACATTGGTGATCAGTGGGAAGAATGTTCCTTACATTGGTGATCAGTGGGAAGAATGTTCCTTACATTGGTGATCAGTGGGAAGAATGTTCCTTACATTGGTGATCAGTGGGAAGAATGTTCCTTACATTGGTGGTCAGTGGGAAGAATGTCCCTTACATTGGTGATCAGTGAGAAGAATGTTCCTTACATTGGTGATCAGTGAGAAGAATGTTCCTTACATTGGTGATCAGTGAGAAGAATGTCCCTTACATTGGTGATCAGTGGGAAGAATGTTCCTTACATTGGTGATCAGTGAGAAGAATGTTCCTTACATTGGTGGTCAGTGGGAAGAATGTTCCTTACATTGGTGATCAGTGAGAAGAATGTTCCTTACATTGGTGATCAGTGGGAAGAATGCCCCTTACATTGGTGATCAGTGAGAAGAATGTTCCTTACATTGGTGGTCAGTGGGAAGAATGTTCCTTACATTGGTGATCAGTGAGAAGAATGTTCCTTACATTGGTGGTCAGTGGGAAGAATGTTCCTTACATTGGTGATCAGGGGGAAGAATGTTCCTTACATTGGTGATCAGTGAGAAGAATGTCCCTTACATTGGAGATCAGTGGGAAGAATGTTCCTTACATTGGTGATCAGTGGGAAGAATGTCCCTTACATTGGTGATCAGTGGGAAGAATGTTCCTTACATTGGTGATCAGTGAGAAGAATGTTCCTTACATTGGTGATCAGTGGGAAGAATGTTCCTTACATTGGTGATCAGTGGGAAGAATGTTCCTTACATTGGTGATCAGTGAGAAGAATGCTCCTTACATTGGTGATCAGTGAGAAGAATGTTCCTTACATTGGTGATCAGTGGGAAGAATGCTCCTTACATTGGTGATCAGTGGGAAGAATGTTCCTTACATTGGTGGTCAGTGAGAAGAATGTCCGTTACATTGGTGATCAGTGAGAAGAATGTCCCTTACATTGGTGATCAGTGAGAAGAATGTCCCTTACATTGGTGATCAGTGGGAAGAATGTTCCTTACATTGGTGGTCAGTGAGAAGAATGTTCCTTACATTGGTGATCAGTGAGAAGAATGTCCCTTACATTGGTGATCAGGGGGAAGAATGTTCCTTACATTGGTGATCAGTGAGAAGAATGTTCCTTACATTGGTGGTCAGTGGGAAGAATGTTCCTTACATTGGTGATCAGGGGGAAGAATGTTCCTTACATTGGTGATCAGTGAGAAGAATGTTCCTTACATTGGTGATCAGTGGGAAGAATGTTCCTTACATTGGTGATCAGTGAGAAGAATGTTCCTTACATTGGTGGTCAGTGGGAAGAATGTTCCTTACATTGGTGATCAGTGGGAAGAATGTTCCTTACATTGGTGATCAGTGAGAAGAATGTCCCTTACATTGGTGATCAGGGGGAAGAATGTTCCTTACATTGGTGATCAGTGAGAAGAATGTTCCTTACATTGGTGGTCAGTGGGAAGAATGTTCCTTACATTGGTGATCAGGGGGAAGAATGTTCCTTACATTGGTGATCAGTGAGAAGAATGTTCCTTACATTGGTGATCAGTGGGAAGAATGTTCCTTACATTGGTGATCAGTGAGAAGAATGTTCCTTACATTGGTGGTCAGTGGGAAGAATGTTCCTTACATTGGTGATCAGTGAGAAGAATGTTCCTTACATTGGTGATCAGTGGGAAGAATGCCCCTTACATTGGTGATCAGTGAGAAGAATGTTCCTTACATTGGTGATCAGTGGGAAGAATGTTCCTTACATTGGTGATCAGTGAGAAGAATGCTCCTTACATTGGTGATCAGTGAGAAGAATGTTCCTTACATTGGTGATCAGTGAGAAGAATGTTCCTCACATTGGTGATCAGTGGGAAGAATGTTCCTTACATTGGTGATCAGTGGGAAGAATGTTCCTTACATTGGTGATCAGTGGGAAGAATGTTCCTTACATTGGTGATCAGTGAGAAGAATGTTCCTTACATTGGTGATCAGTGAGAAGAATGTCCCTTACATTGGTGATCAGGGGGAAGAATGTTCCTTACATTGGTGATCAGTGAGAAGAATGTCCCTTACATTGGAGATCAGTGGGAAGAATGTTCCTTACATTGGTGATCAGTGGGAAGAATGTTCCTTACATTGGTGATCAGTGGGAAGAATTTTCCTTACATTGGTGATCAGTAGGAAGAATGTTCCTTACATTGGTGATCAGTGAGAAGAATGTTCCTTACATTGGTGGTCAGTGGGAAGAATGTTCCTTACATTGGTGATCAGGGGGAAGAATGTTCCTTACATTGGTGATCAGTGAGAAGAATGTCCCTTACATTGGAGATCAGTGGGAAGAATGTTCCTTACATTGGTGATCAGGGGGAAGAATGTTCCTTACATTGGTGGTCAGTGGGAAGAATGTTCCTTACATTGGTGATCAGTGGGAAGAATGTTCCTTACATTGGTGATCAGTGGGAAGAATGTTCCTTACATTGGTGATCAGGGGGAAGAATGTTCCTTACATTGGTGGTCAGTGGGAAGAATGTTCCTTACATTGGTGATCAGGGGGAAGAATGTTCCTTACATTGGTGATCAGTGAGAAGAATGTCCCTTACATTGGTGATCAGTGGGAAGAATGTTCCTTACATTGGTGATCAGTGAGAAGAATGTTCCTTACATTGGTGGTCAGTGGGAAGAATGTTCCTTACATTGGTGATCAGTGAGAAGAATGTTCCTTACATTGGTGATCAGTGGGAAGAATGCCCCTTACATTGGTGATCAGTGAGAAGAATGTTCCTTACATTGGTGGTCAGTGGGAAGAATGTTCCTTACATTGGTGATCAGTGAGAAGAATGTTCCTTACATTGGTGGTCAGTGGGAAGAATGTTCCTTACATTGGTGATCAGTGGGAAGAATGTTCCTTACATTGGTGATCAGTGAGAAGAATGTTCCTTACATTGGTGATCAGTGGGAAGAATGTTCCTTACATTGGTGATCAGTGGGAAGAATGTTCCTTACATTGGTGATCAGTGAGAAGAATGCTCCTTACATTGGTGATCAGTGAGAAGAATGTTCCTTACATTGGTGATCAGTGGGAAGAATGCTCCTTACATTGGTGATCAGTGGGAAGAAT
The DNA here is from genome assembly GCA_029206835.1 of Rana muscosa. Classification (NCBI taxonomy): domain Eukaryota; kingdom Metazoa; phylum Chordata; class Amphibia; order Anura; family Ranidae; genus Rana; species Rana muscosa. Next base: position 223,150,286 of record JARGYO010005626.1, on the reverse strand, counting down.
GTTCCTTACATTGGTGGTCAGTGAGAAGAATGTCGGTTACATTGGTGATCAGTGAGAAGAATGTCCCTTACATTGGTGATCAGTGAGAAGAATGTCCCTTACATTGGTGATCAGTGGGAAGAATGTTCCTTACATTGGTGGTCAGTGAGAAGAATGTTCCTTACATTGGTGATCAGTGAGAAGAATGTCCCTTACATTGGTGATCAGGGGGAAGAATGTTCCTTACATTGGTGGTCAGTGGGAAGAATGTTCCTTACATTGGTGATCAGTGGGAAGAATGTTCCTTACATTGGTGATCAGTGGGAAGAATGTTCCTTACATTGGTGATCAGTGGGAAGAATGTTCCTTACATTGGTGATCAGTGGGAAGAATGTTCCTTACATTGATGATCAGTGGGAAGAATGTTCCTTACATTGGTGATCAGTGGGAAGAATGTTCCTTACATTGGTGATCAGTGGGAAGAATGTTCCTTACATTGGTGATCAGTGGGAAGAATGTTCCTTACATTGGTGATCAGGGGGAAGAATGTTCCTTACATTGGTGGTCAGTGGGAAGAATGTTCCTTACATTGGTGATCAGGGGGAAGAATGTTCCTTACATTGGTGATCAGTGAGAAGAATGTCCCTTACATTGGTGATCAGTGGGAAGAATGTTCCTTACATTGGTGATCAGTGAGAAGAATGTTCCTTACATTGGTGGTCAGTGGGAAGAATGTTCCTTACATTGGTGATCAGTGAGAAGAATGTTCCTTACATTGGTGATCAGTGGGAAGAATGTTCCTTACATTGGTGATCAGTGGGAAGAATGTTCCTTACATTGGTGATCAGTGGGAAGAATGTTCCTTACATTGGTGATCAGGGGGAAGAATGTTCCTTACATTGGTGATCAGTGAGAAGAATGTCCCTTACATTGGTGATCAGTGGGAAGAATGTTCCTTACATTGGTGATCAGTGAGAAGAATGTTCCTTACATTGGTGGTCAGTGGGAAGAATGTTCCTTACATTGGTGATCAGTGAGAAGAATGTTCCTTACATTGGTGGTCAGTGGGAAGAATGTTCCTTACATTGGTGATCAGGGGGAAGAATGTTCCTTACATTGGTGATCAGTGGGAAGAATGTTCCTTACATTGGTGATCAGTGGGAAGAATGTCCCTTACATTGGTGATCAGTGGGAAGAATGTTCCTTACATTGGTGATCAGTGAGAAGAATGTTCCTTACATTGGTGATCAGTGGGAAGAATGTCCCTTACATTGGAGATCAGTGGGAAGAATGTTCCTTACATTGGTGATCAGTGGGAAGAATGTTCCTTACATTGGTGATCAGTGGGAAGAATGTCCCTTACATTGGTGATCAGTGGGAAGAATGTTCCTTACATTGGTGATCAGTGAGAAGAATGTTCCTTACATTGGTGATCAGTGGGAAGAATGTTCCTTACATTGGTGATCAGTGGGAAGAATGCTCCTTACATTGGTGATCAGTGGGAAGAATGTTCCTTACATTGGTGATCAGTGAGAAGAATGCTCCTTACATTGGTGATCAGTGGGAAGAATGCTCCTTACATTGGTGATCAGTGGGAAGAATGTTCCTTACATTGGTGATCAGTGAGAAGAATGTTCCTTACATTGGTGGTCAGTGAGAAGAATGTTCCTTACATTGGTGATCAGTGAGAAGAATGTCCCTTACATTGGTGATCAGTGAGAAGAATGTCCCTTACATTGGTGATCAGTGGGAAGAATGTTCCTTACATTGGTGGTCAGTGAGAAGAATGTTCCTTACATTGGTGATCAGTGAGAAGAATGTCCCTTACATTGGTGATCAGGGGGAAGAATGTTCCTTACATTGGTGATCAGTGAGAAGAATGTCCCTTACATTGGAGATTAGTGGGAAGAATGTTCCTTACATTGGTGATCAGTGAGAAGAATGTCCCTTACATTGGTGATCAGGGGGAAGAATGTTCCTTACATTGGTGATCAGTGAGAAGAATGTTCCTTACATTGGTGGTCAGTGGGAAGAATGTTCCTTACATTGGTGATCAGGGGGAAGAATGTTCCTTACATTGGTGATCAGTGAGAAGAATGTTCCTTACATTGGTGATCAGTGAGAAGAATGTTCCTTACATTGGTGATCAGGGGGAAGAATGTTCCTTACATTGGTGATCAGTGAGAAGAATGTTCCTTACATTGGTGATCAGGGGGAAGAATGTCCCTTACATTGGTGATCAGGGGGAAGAATGTTCCTTACATTGGTGATCAGTGAGAAGAATGTTCCTTACATTGGTGGTCAGTGGGAAGAATGTTCCTTACATTGGTGATCAGGGGGAAGAATGTTCCTTACATTGGTGATCAGTGAGAAGAATGTTCCTTACATTGGTGATCAGTGAGAAGAATGTTCCTTACATTGGTGATCAGTGGGAAGAATGTTCCTTACATTGGTGATCAGTGAGAAGAATGTTCCTTACATTGGTGATCAGTGGGAAGAATGCCCCTTACATTGGTGATCAGTGAGAAGAATGTTCCTTACATTGGTGATCAGTGGGAAGAATGTTCCTTACATTGGTGATCAGTGAGAAGAATGTTTCTTACATTGGTGATCAGGGGGAAGAATGCTCCTTACATTGGTGATCAGTGAGAAGAATGTCCCTTACATTGGTGATCAGTGGGAAGAATGTTCCTTACATTGGTGATCAGTGAGAAGAATGTTCCTTACATTGGTGGTCAGTGGGAAGAATGTTCCTTACATTGGTGATCAGTGAGAAGAATGTTCCTTACATTGGTGATCAGTGGGAAGAATGCCCCTTACATTGGTGATCAGTGAGAAGAATGTTCCTTACATTGGTGATCAGTGGGAAGAATGTTCCTTACATTGGTGATCAGTGAGAAGAATGTTCCTTACATTGGTGATCAGTGAGAAGAATGTCCCTTACATTGGAGATCAGTGGGAAGAATGTTCCTTACATTGGTGATCAGTGGGAAGAATGTTCCTTACATTGGTGATCAGTGAGAAGAATGCTCCTTACATTGGTGATCAGTGAGAAGAATGTTCCTTACATTGGTGATCAGTGAGAAGAATGTTCCTCACATTGGTGATCAGGGAGAAGAATGTCCCTTACATTGGTGATCAGTGAGAAGAATGTTCCTTACATTGGTGATCAGTGAGAAGAATGTTCCTTACATTGGTGATCAGTGAGAAGAATGTTCCTTACATTGGTGATCAGTGAGAAGAATGTTCCTTACATTGGTGATCAGTGAGAAGAATGCTCCTTACATTGGTGATCAGTGAGCAGAATGTCCCTTACATTGGTGATCAGTGGGAAGAATGTTCCTTACATTGGTGATCGGTGGAAAGAATGTTCCTTACATTGGTGATCAGTGGGAAGAATGCTCCTTACATTGGTGATCAGTGAGAAGAATGTTCCTTACATTGGTGATCAGTGAGAAGAATGTTCCTCACATTGGTGATCAGTGGGAAGAATGTTCCTTACATTGGTGATCAGTGAGAAGAATGTTCCTTACATTGGTGATCAGTGAGAAGAATGTTCCTTACATTGGTGATCAGTGAGAAGAATGCTCCTTACATTGGTGATCAGTGGGAAGAATGTTCCTTACATTGGTGATCAGTGAGAAGAATGTTCCTTACATTGGTGATCGGTGGAAAGAATGTTCCTTACATTGGTGATCAGTGGGAAGAATGCTCCTTACATTGGTGATCAGTGAGAAGAATGTTCCTTACATTGGTGATCAGTGGGAAGAATGTTCCTTACATTGGTGATCAGTGAGAAGAATGTTCCTTACATTGGTGATCAGTGGGAAGAATGTTCCTTACATTGGTGATCAGTGGGAAGAATATTCCTTACATTGGTGATCAGTGAGAAGAATGTTCCTTACATTGGTGATCAGTGAGAAGAATGTTCCTTACATTGGTGATCAGTGAGAAGAATGTCCCTTACATTGGAGATCAGTGGGAAGAATGTTCCTTACATTGGTGATCAGTGGGAAGAATGTTCCTTACATTGGTGATCAGTGGGAAGAATGTTCCTTACATTGGTGATCAGTAGGAAGAATGTTCCTTACATTGGTGATCAGTGAGAAGAATGTTCCTTACATTGGTGGTCAGTGGGAAGAATGGCCCTTACATTGGTGATCAGTGGGAAGAATGTTCCTTACATTGGTGATCAGTGAGAAGAATGTTCCTTACATTGGTGGTCAGTGGGAAGAATGTCCCTTACATTGGTGATCAGTGAGAAGAATGTTCCTTACATTGGTGATCAGTGGGAAGAATGGCCCTTACATTGGTGATCAGTGAGAAGAATGTCCCTTACATTGGTGATCAGTGGGAAGAATGTTCCTTACATTGGTGATCAGTGAGAAGAATGTTCCTTACATTGGTGATCAGTGAGAAGAATGTTCCTTACATTGGAGATCAGTGGGAAGAATGTTCCTTACATTGGTTATCAGTGAGAAGAATGTTCCTTACATTGGTGGTCAGTGGGAAGAATGTTCCTTACATTGGTGATCAGTGAGAAGAATGTCCCTTACATTGGTGATCAGTGAGAAGAATGCTCCTTACATTGGTGATCAGTGAGAAGAATGTTCCTTACATTGGTGATCAGTGGGAAGAATGTTCCTTACATTGGTGATCAGTGGGAAGAATGTTCCTTACATTGGAGATCAGTGAGAAGAATGTTCCTTACATTGGTGATCAGTGGGAAGAATGTCCCTTACATTGGTGATCAGTGAGAAGAATGTTCCTTACATTGGTGATCAGTGGGAAGAATGTTCCTTACATTGGTGATCATTGAGAAGAATGTTCCTTACATTGGTGATCAGGGGGAAGAATGTTCCTTACATTGGTGATCAGGGGGAAGAATGTTCCTTACATTGGTGATCAGTGGGAAGAATGTTCCTTACATTGGTGATCAGTGGGAAGAATGTTCCTTACATTGGTGATCAGTGGGAAGAATGTCCCTTACATTGGTGATCAGTGAGAAGAATGTTCCTTACATTGGTGATCAGTGGGAAGAATGTCCCTTACATTGGTGATCAGTGAGAAGAATGTTCCTTACATTGGTGATCAGTGAGAAGAATGTCCCTTACATTGGTGATCAGTGAGAAGAATGTTCCTTACATTGGTGATCAGTGGGAAGAATGCTCCTTACATTGGTGATCAGTGAGAAGAATGTTCCTTACATTGGTGATCAGTGGGAAGAATGTCCCTTACATTGGTGATCAGTGGGAAGAATGTCCCTTACATTGGTGATCAGTGAGAAGAATGTCCCTTACATTGGTGATCAGTGAGAAGAATGTTCCTTACATTGGTGATCAGTGAGAAGAATGTTCCTTACATTGGTGATCAGTGAGAAGAATGTCCCTTACATTGGTGATCAGTGAGAAGAATGTTCCTTACATTGGTGATCAGTGAGAAGAATGTTCCTTACATTGGTGATCAGTGAGAAGAATGTTCCTTACATTGGTGATCAGTGGGAAGAATGTTCCTTACATTGGTGATCAGTGAGAAGAATGTTCCTTACATTGGTGATCAGTGAGAAGAATGTCCCTTACATTGGTGATCAGTGAGAAGAATGTTCCTTACATTGGTGATCAGTGAGAAGAATGTTCCTTACATTGGTGATCAGTGAGAAGAATGTTCCTTACATTGGTGATCAGTGGGAAGAATGTTCCTTACATTGGTGATCAGTGAGAAGAATGTTCCTTACATTGGTGATCAGTGGGAAGAATGTTCCTTACATTGGAGATCAGTGGGAAGAATGTTCCTTACATTGGTGATCAGTGGGAAGAATGTTCCTTACATTGGTGATCAGTGGGAAGAATTTTCCTTACATTGGTGATCAGTAGGAAGAATGTTCCTTACATTGGTGATCAGTGAGAAGAATGTTCCTTACATTGGTGGTCAGTGGGAAGAATGTTCCTTACATTGGTGATCAGTGAGAAGAATGTCCCTTACATTGGTGGTCAGTGAGAAGAATGTTCCTTACATTGGTGATCAGTGGGAAGAATTTTCCTTACATTGGTGATCAGTAGGAAGAATGTTCCTTACATTGGTGATCAGTGAGAAGAATGTTCCTTACATTGGTGGTCAGTGGGAAGAATGTTCCTTACATTGGTGATCAGTGAGAAGAATGTCCCTTACATTGGTGATCAGTGAGAAGAATGTTCCTTACATTGGTGGTCAGTGGGAAGAATGTTCCTTACATTGGTGATCAGTGAGAAGAATGTCCCTTACATTGGTGGTCAGTGAGAAGAATGTCCCTTACATTGGTGATCAGTGGGAAAAATGTTCCTTACATTGGTGATCAGTGAGAAAAATGTTCCTTACATTGGTGATCAGTGAGAAGAATGTTCCTTACATTGGTGATCAGTGAGAAGAATGTTCCTTACATTGGTGATCAGTGGGAAGAATTTTCCTTACATTGGTGATCAGTAGGAAGAATGTTCCTTACATTGGTGATCAGTGAGAAGAATGTTCCTTACATTGGTGGTCAGTGGGAAGAATGTTCCTTACATTGGTGATCAGTGAGAAGAATGTCCCTTACATTGGTGATCAGTGAGAAGAATGTTCCTTACATTGGTGGTCAGTGGGAAGAATGTTCCTTACATTGGTGATCAGTGAGAAGAATGTCCCTTACATTGGTGGTCAGTGAGAAGAATGTTCCTTACATTGGTGATCAGTGAGAAGAATGTTCCTTACATTGGTGATCAGTGGGAAGAATGTTCCTTACATTGGTGATCAGTGAGAAGAATGTCCCTTACATTGGAGATCAGTGGGAAGAATGTTCCTTACATTGGTGGTCAGTGGGAAGAATGTTCCTTACATTGGTGATCAGTGGGAAGAATGTTCCTTACATTGGTGATCAGTGGGAAGAATGTTCCTTACATTGGTGATCAGTGGGAAGAATGATCCTTACATTGGTGATCAGTGAGAAGAATGTTCCTTACATTGGTGATCAGTGAGAAGAATGTCCCTTACATTGGTGATCAGGGGGAAGAATGTTCCTTACATTGGTGATCAGTGAGAAGAATGTCCCTTACATTGGAGATCAGTGGGAAGAATGTTCCTTACATTGGTGATCAGTGGGAAGAATGTTCCTTACATTGGTGATCAGTGGGAAGAATTTTCCTTACATTGGTGATCAGTAGGAAGAATGTTCCTTACATTGGTGATCAGTGAGAAGAATGTTCCTTACATTGGTGGTCAGTGGGAAGAATGTTCCTTACATTGGTGATCAGGGGGAAGAATGTTCCTTACATTGGTGATCAGTGAGAAGAATGTCCCTTACATTGGAGATCAGTGGGAAGAATGTTCCTTACATTGGTGATCAGTGGGAAGAATGTTCCTTACATTGGTGATCAGTGGGAAGAATGTTCCTTACATTGGTGATCAGGGGGAAGAATGTTCCTTACATTGGTGGTCAGTGGGAAGAATGTTCCTTACATTGGTGATCAGTGGGAAGAATGTTCCTTACATTGGTGATCAGTGGGAAGAATGTTCCTTACATTGGTGATCAGTGGGAAAAATGTTCCTTACATTGGTGATCAGTGGGAAGAATGTTCCTTACATTGGTGATCAGTGAGAAGAATGTCCCTTACATTGGTGATCAGTGGGAAGAATGTTCCTTACATTGGTGATCAGTGAGAAGAATGTTCCTTACATTGGTGGTCAGTGGGAAGAATGTTCCTTACATTGGTGATCAGTGAGAAGAATGTTCCTTACATTGGTGATCAGTGGGAAGAATGCCCCTTACATTGGTGATCAGTGAGAAGAATGTTCCTTACATTGGTGGTCAGTGGGAAGAATGTTCCTTACATTGGTGATCAGTGAGAAGAATGTTCCTTACATTGGTGGTCAGTGGGAAGAATGTTCCTTACATTGGTGATCAGGGGGAAGAATGTTCCTTACATTGGTGATCAGTGAGAAGAATGTCCCTTACATTGGAGATCAGTGGGAAGAATGTTCCTTACATTGGTGATCAGTGGGAAGAATGTTCCTTACATTGGTGATCAGTGGGAAGAATGTCCCTTACATTGGTGATCAGTGGGAAGAATGTTCCTTACATTGGTGATCAGTGGGAAGAATGTTCCTTACATTGGTGGTCAGTGAGAAGAATGTCCCTTACATTGGTGATCAGTGAGAAGAATGTCCCTTACATTGGTGATCAGGGGGAAGAATGTTCCTTACATTGGTGATCAGTGAGAAGAATTTCCCTTACATTGGAGATCAGTGGGAAGAATGTTCCTTACATTGGTGATCAGTGGGAAGAATGTTCCTTACATTGGTGATCAGTGGGAAGAATGTCCCTTACATTGGTGATCAGTGGGAAGAATGTTCCTTACATTGGTGATCAGTGGGAAGAATGTTCCTTACATTGGTGGTCAGTGAGAAGAATGTCCCTTACATTGGTGATCAGTGAGAAGAATGTCCCTTACATTGGTGATCAGTGGGAAGAATGTCCCTTACATTGGTGATCAGTGGGAAGAATGTCCCTTACATTGGTGATCAGTGGGAAGAATGTTCCTTACATTGGTGATCAGTGGGAAGAATGCTCCTTACATTGGTGATCAGTGAGAAGAATGTTCCTTACATTGGTGATCAGTGAGAAGAATGTTCCTCACATTGGTGATCAGTGGGAAGAATGTTCCTTACATTGGTGATCAGTGGGAAGAATGTTCCTTACATTGGTGATCAGTGGGAAGAATGTTCCTTACATTGGTGATCAGTGGGAAGAATGTCCCTTACATTGGTGATCAGTGAGAAGAATGTCCCTTACATTGGTGATCAGGGGGAAGAATGTTCCTTACATTGGTGATCAGTGAGAAGAATGTCCCTTACATTGGAGATCAGTGGGAAGAATGTTCCTTACATTGGTGATCAGTGGGAAGAATGTTCCTTACATTGGTGATCAGTGGGAAGAATTTTCCTTACATTGGTGATCAGTAGGAAGAATGTTCCTTACATTGGTGATCAGTGAGAAGAATGTTCCTTACATTGGTGGTCAGTGGGAAGAATGTTCCTTACATTGGTGATCAGGGGGAAGAATGTTCCTTACATTGGTGATCAGGGGGAAGAATGTTCCTTACATTGGTGATCAGTGAGAAGAATGTTCCTTACATTAGTGATCAGTGAGAAGAATGTCCCTTACATTGGAGATCAGTGGGAAGAATGTTCCTTACATTGGTGATCAGTGGGAAGAATGTTCCTTACATTGGTGATCAGTGAGAAGAATGTTCCTTACATTGGTGATCAGGGGGAAGAATGTTCCTTACATTGGTGATCAGTGAGAAGAATGTCCCTTACATTGGAGATCAGTGGGAAGAATGTTCCTTACATTGGTGATCAGTGGGAAGAATGTTCCTTACATTGGTGATCAGTGGGAAGAATGTTCCTTACATTGGTGATCAGGGGGAAGAATGTTCCTTACATTGGTGGTCAGTGGGAAGAATGTTCCTTACATTGGTGATCAGGGGGAAGAATGTTCCTTACATTGGTGATCAGTGAGAAGAATGTCCCTTACATTGGTGATCAGTGGGAAGAATGTTCCTTACATTGGTGATCAGTGAGAAGAATGTTCCTTACATTGGTGGTCAGTGGGAAGAATGTTCCTTACATTGGTGATCAGTGAGAAGAATGTTCCTTACATTGGTGGTCAGTGGGAAGAATGTTCCTTACATTGGTGATCAGGGGGAAGAATGTTCCTTACATTGGTGATCAGGGGGAAGAATGTTCCTTACATTGGTGATCAGTGAGAAGAATGTCCCTTACATTGGTGATCAGTGGGAAGAATGCCCCTTACATTGGTGATCAGTGAGAAGAATGTTCCTTACATTGGTGATCAGTGAGAAGAATGTCCCTTACATTGGTGGTCAGTGGGAAGAATGTTCCTTACATTGGTGATCAGTGAGAAGAATGTTCCTTACATTGGTGGTCAGTGGGAAGAATGTTCCTTACATTGGTGATCAGTGAGAAGAATGCTCCTTACATTGGTGATCAGTGAGAAGAATGTTCCTTACATTGGTGATCAGTGGGAAGAATGTTCCTTACATTGGTGATCAGTGGGAAGAATGTCCCTTACATTGGTGATCAGTGGGAAGAATGTTCCTTACATTGGTGATCAGTGAGAAGAATGTTCCTTACATTGGTGATCAGTGGGAAGAATGTTCCTTACATTGGTGATCAGTGGGAAGAATGTTCCTTACATTGGTGATCAGTGAGAAGAATGCTCCTTACATTGGTGATCAGTGAGAAGAATGTTCCTTACATTGGTGATCAGTGGGAAGAATGCTCCTTACATTGGTGATCAGTGGGAAGAATGTTCCTTACATTGGTGGTCAGTGAGAAGAATGTCCGTTACATTGGTGGTCAGTGAGAAGAATGTCCCTTACATTGGTGATCAGTGGGAAGAATGTTCCTTACATTGGTGGTCAGTGAGAAGAATGTTCCTTACATTGGTGATCAGTGAGAAGAATGTCCCTTACATTGGTGATCAGGGGGAAGAATGTTCCTTACATTGGTGATCAGTGAGAAGAATGTCCCTTACATTGGAGATTAGTGGGAAGAATGTTCCTTACATTGGTGATCAGGGGGAAGAATGTTCCTTACATTGGTGATCAGTGAGAAGAATGTCCCTTACATTGGTGATCAGGGGGAAGAATGTCCCTTACATTGGTGATCAGTGGGAAGAATGTTCCTTACATTGGTGATCAGTGGGAAGAATTTTCCTTACATTGGTGATCAGTGAGAAGAATGTCCCTTACATTGGTGATCAGGGGGAAGAATGTCCCTTACATTGGTGATCAGTGGGAAGAATGTTCCTTACATTGGTGATCAGTGGGAAGAATGTTCCTTACATTGGTGATCATTGAGAAGAATGTCCCTTACATTGGAGATCAGTGGGAAGAATGTTCCTTACATTGGTGATCAGTGGGAAGAATGTTCCTTACATTGGTGATCAGTGGGAAGAATGTTCCTTACATTGGTGATCAGGGGGAAGAATGTTCCTTACATTGGTGGTCAGTGGGAAGAATGTTCCTTACATTGGTGATCAGGGGGAAGAATGTTCCTTACATTGGTGGTCAGTGGGAAGAATGTTCCTTACATTGGTGATCAGTGGGAAGAATGTTCCTTACATTGGTGATCAGTGGGAAGAATGTTCCTTACATTGGTGATCAGTGGGAAGAATGTTCCTTACATTGGTGATCAGTGGGAAGAATGTTCCTTACATTGGTGGTCAGTGGGAAGAATGTCCCTTACATTGGTGATCAGTGAGAAGAATGTTCCTTACATTGGTGATCAGTGAGAAGAATGTTCCTTACATTGGTGATCAGTGAGAAGAATGTCCCTTACATTGGTGATCAGTGGGAAGAATGTTCCTTACATTGGTGATCAGTGAGAAGAATGTTCCTTACATTGGTGGTCAGTGGGAAGAATGCCCCTTACATTGGTGATCAGTGAGAAGAATGTTCCTTACATTGGTGATCAGTGGGAAGAATGCCCCTTACATTGGTGATCAGTGAGAAGAATGTTCCTTACATTGGTGGTCAGTGGGAAGAATGTTCCTTACATTGGTGATCAGTGAGAAGAATGTTCCTTACATTGGTGGTCAGTGGGAAGAATGTTCCTTACATTGGTGATCAGGGGGAAGAATGTTCCTTACATTGGTGATCAGTGAGAAGAATGTCCCTTACATTGGAGATCAGTGGGAAGAATGTTCCTTACATTGGTGATCAGTGGGAAGAATGTCCCTTACATTGGTGATCAGTGGGAAGAATGTTCCTTACATTGGTGATCAGTGAGAAGAATGTTCCTTACATTGGTGATCAGTGAGAAGAATGTTCCTTACATTGGTGATCAGTGGGAAGAATGTTCCTTACATTGGTGATCAGTGAGAAGAATGCTCCTTACATTGGTGATCAGTGAGAAGAATGTTCCTTACATTGGTGATCAGTGGGAAGAATGTTCCTTACATTGGTGATCAGTGGGAAGAATGTTCCTTACATTGGTGATCAGTGGGAAGAATGTTCCTTACATTGGTGATCAGTGAGAAGAATGCTCCTTACATTGGTGATCAGTGAGAAGAATGTTCCTTACATTGGTGATCAGTGGGAAGAATGCTCCTTACATTGGTGATCAGTGGGAAGAATGTTCCTTACATTGGTGATCAGTGGGAAGAATGTTCCTTACATTGGTGATCAGTGGGAAGAATGTTCCTTACATTGGTGATCAGTGAGAAGAATGTTTCTTACATTGGTGATCAGGGGGAAGAATGTCCCTTACATTGGTGATCAGTGGGAAGAATGTTCCTTACATTGGTGATCAGTGAGAAGAATGTTCCTTACATTGGTGATCAGTGGGAAGAATGCTCCTTACATTGGTGATCAGTGGGAAGAATGTTCCTTACATTGGTGGTCAGTGAGAAGAATGTCCCTTACATTGGTGATCAGTGAGAAGAATGTCCCTTACATTGGTGATCAGTGGGAAGAATGTTCCTTACATTGGTGGTCAGTGAGAAGAATGTTCCTTACATTGGTGATCAGTGAGAAGAATGTCCCTTACATTGGTGATCAGGGGGAAGAATGTTCCTTACATTGGTGATCAGTGAGAAGAATGTTCCTTACATTGGTGGTCAGTGGGAAGAATGTTCCTTACATTGGTGATCAGGGGGAAGAATGTTCCTTACATTGGTGATCAGTGAGAAGAATGTTCCTTACATTGGTGATCAGTGGGAAGAATGTTCCTTACATTGGTGATCAGTGAGAAGAATGTTCCTTACATTGGTGGTCAGTGGGAAGAATGTTCCTTACATTGGTGATCAGTGGGAAGAATGTTCCTTACATTGGTGATCAGTGAGAAGAATGTCCCTTACATTGGTGATCAGGGGGAAGAATGTTCCTTACATTGGTGATCAGTGAGAAGAATGTTCCTTACATTGGTGGTCAGTGGGAAGAATGTTCCTTACATTGGTGATCAGGGGGAAGAATGTTCCTTACATTGGTGATCAGTGAGAAGAATGTTCCTTACATTGGTGATCAGTGGGAAGAATGTTCCTTACATTGGTGATCAGTGAGAAGAATGTTCCTTACATTGGTGGTCAGTGGGAAGAATGTTCCTTACATTGGTGATCAGTGAGAAGAATGTTCCTTACATTGGTGATCAGTGGGAAGAATGCCCCTTACATTGGTGATCAGTGAGAAGAATGTTCCTTACATTGGTGATCAGTGGGAAGAATGTTCCTTACATTGGTGATCAGTGAGAAGAATGTTTCTTACATTGGTGATCAGGGGGAAGAATGCTCCTTACATTGGTGATCAGTGAGAAGAATGTCCCTTACATTGGTGATCAGTGGGAAGAATGTTCCTTACATTGGTGATCAGGGGGAAGAATGTTCCTTACATTGGTGGTCAGTGGGAAGAATGTTCCTTACATTGGTGATCAGGGGGAAGAATGTTCCTTACATTGGTGATCAGTGAGAAGAATGTCCCTTACATTGGTGATCAGTGGGAAGAATGTTCCTTACATTGGTGATCAGTGAGAAGAATGTTCCTTACATTGGTGGTCAGTGGGAAGAATGTTCCTTACATTGGTGATCAGTGAGAAGAATGTTCCTTACATTGGTGGTCAGTGGGAAGAATGTTCCTTACATTGGTGATCAGGGGGAAGAATGTTCCTTACATTGGTGATCAGGGGGAAGAATGTTCCTTACATTGGTGATCAGTGAGAAGAATGTCCCTTACATTGGTGATCAGTGGGAAGAATGCCCCTTACATTGGTGATCAGTGAGAAGAATGTTCCTTACATTGGTGATCAGTGAGAAGAATGTCCCTTACATTGGTGGTCAGTGGGAAGAATGTTCCTTACATTGGTGATCAGTGAGAAGAATGTTCCTTACATTGGTGGTCAGTGGGAAGAATGTTCCTTACATTGGTGATCAGTGAGAAGAATGCTCCTTACATTGGTGATCAGTGAGAAGAATGTTCCTTACATTGGTGATCAGTGGGAAGAATGTTCCTTACATTGGTGATCAGTGGGAAGAATGTCCCTTACATTGGTGATCAGTGGGAAGAATGTTCCTTACATTGGTGATCAGTGAGAAGAATGTTCCTTACATTGGTGATCAGTGGGAAGAATGTTCCTTACATTGGTGATCAGTGGGAAGAATGTTCCTTACATTGGTGATCAGTGAGAAGAATGCTCCTTACATTGGTGATCAGTGAGAAGAATGTTCCTTACATTGGTGATCAGTGGGAAGAATGCTCCTTACATTGGTGATCAGTGGGAAGAATGTTCCTTACATTGGTGATCAGTGGGAAGAATGTTCCTTACATTGGTGATCAGTGGGAAGAATGTTCCTTACATTGGTGATCAGTGGGAAGAATGTTCCTTACATTGGTGATCAGTGAGAAGAATGTTCCTTACATTGGTGATCAGTGAGAAGAATGTCCCTTACATTGGTGATCAGGGGGAAGAATGTTCCTTACATTGGTGGTCAGTGGGAAGAATGTTCCTTACATTGGTGATCAGTGGGAAGAATGTTCCTTACATTGGTGATCAGTGGGAAGAATGTTCCTTACATTGGTGATCAGTGAGAAGAATGTTCCTTACATTGGTGATCAGTGGGAAGAATGTTCCTTACATTGGTGATCAGTGAGAAGAATGTTCCTTACATTGGTGATCAGTGAGAAGAATGTCCCTTACATTGGAGATCAGTGGGAAGAATGTTCCTTACATTGGTGATCAGTGGGAAGAATGTTCCTTACATTGGTGATCAGTGAGAAGAATGCTCCTTACATTGGTGATCAGTGAGAAGAATGTTCCTTACATTGGTGATCAGTGAGAAGAATGTTCCTCACATTGGTGATCAGTGGGAAGAATGTTCCTTACATTGGTGATCAGTGGGAAGAATGTTCCTTACATTGGTGATCAGTGGGAAGAATGTTCCTTACATTGGTGATCAGTGAGAAGAATGTTCCTTACATTGGTGATCAGTGAGAAGAATGTCCCTTACATTGGTGATCAGGGGGAAGAATGTTCCTTACATTGGTGATCAGTGAGAAGAATGTCCCTTACATTGGAGATCAGTGGGAAGAATGTTCCTTACATTGGTGATCAGTGGGAAGAATGTTCCTTACATTGGTGATCAGTGGGAAGAATTTTCCTTACATTGGTGATCAGTAGGAAGAATGTTCCTTACATTGGTGATCAGTGAGAAGAATGTTCCTTACATTGGTGGTCAGTGGGAAGAATGTTCCTTACATTGGTGATCAGGGGGAAGAATGTTCCTTACATTGGTGATCAGTGAGAAGAATGTCCCTTACATTGGAGATCAGTGGGAAGAATGTTCCTTACATTGGTGATCAGGGGGAAGAATGTTCCTTACATTGGTGGTCAGTGGGAAGAATGTTCCTTACATTGGTGATCAGTGGGAAGAATGTTCCTTACATTGGTGATCAGTGGGAAGAATGTTCCTTACATTGGTGATCAGGGGGAAGAATGTTCCTTACATTGGTGGTCAGTGGGAAGAATGTTCCTTACATTGGTGATCAGGGGGAAGAATGTTCCTTACATTGGTGATCAGTGAGAAGAATGTCCCTTACATTGGTGATCAGTGGGAAGAATGTTCCTTACATTGGTGATCAGTGAGAAGAATGTTCCTTACATTGGTGGTCAGTGGGAAGAATGTTCCTTACATTGGTGATCAGTGAGAAGAATGTTCCTTACATTGGTGATCAGTGGGAAGAATGCCCCTTACATTGGTGATCAGTGAGAAGAATGTTCCTTACATTGGTGGTCAGTGGGAAGAATGTTCCTTACATTGGTGATCAGTGAGAAGAATGTTCCTTACATTGGTGGTCAGTGGGAAGAATGTTCCTTACATTGGTGATCAGTGAGAAGAATGTTCCTTACATTGGTGGTCAGTGGGAAGAATGTTCCTTACATTGGTGATCAGGGGGAAGAATGTTCCTTACATTGGTGATCAGTGAGAAGAATGTCCCTTACATTGGAGATCAGTGGGAAGAATGTTCCTTACATTGGTGATCAGTGGGAAGAATGTCCCTTACATTGGTGATCAGTGGGAAGAATGTTCCTTACATTGGTGATCAGTGAGAAGAATGTTCCTTACATTGGTGATCAGTGGGAAGAATGTCCCTTACATTGGTGATCAGTGGGAAGAATGTTCCTTACATTGGTGATCAGTGAGAAGAATGTTCCTTACATTGGTGATCAGTGGGAAGAATGTTCCTTACATTGGTGATCAGTGGGAAGAATGTTCCTTACATTGGTGATCAGTGAGAAGAATGTTCCTTACATTGGTGATCAGTGGGAAGAATGTTCCTTACATTGGTGATCAGTGGGAAGAATGTTCCTTACATTGGTGATCAGTGAGAAGAATGCTCCTTACATTGGTGATCAGTGAGAAGAATGTTCCTTACATTGGTGATCAGTGGGAAGAATGCTCCTTACATTGGTGATCAGTGGGAAGAATGTTCCTTACATTGGTGGTCAGTGAGAAGAATGTCGGTTACATTGGTGATCAGTGAGAAGAATGTCCCTTACATTGGTGATCAGTGAGAAGAATGTCCCTTACATTGGTGATCAGTGGGAAGAATGTTCCTTACATTGGTGGTCAGTGAGAAGAATGTTCCTTACATTGGTGATCAGTGAGAAGAATGTCCCTTACATTGGTGATCAGGGGGAAGAATGTTCCTTACATTGGTGGTCAGTGGGAAGAATGTTCCTTACATTGGTGATCAGTGGGAAGAATGTTCCTTACATTGGTGATCAGTGGGAAGAATGTTCCTTACATTGGTGATCAGTGGGAAGAATGTTCCTTACATTGGTGATCAGTGGGAAGAATGTTCCTTACATTGATGATCAGTGGGAAGAATGTTCCTTACATTGGTGATCAGTGGGAAGAATGTTCCTTACATTGGTGATCAGTGGGAAGAATGTTCCTTACATTGGTGATCAGTGGGAAGAATGTTCCTTACATTGGTGATCAGGGGGAAGAATGTTCCTTACATTGGTGGTCAGTGGGAAGAATGTTCCTTACATTGGTGATCAGGGGGAAGAATGTTCCTTACATTGGTGATCAGTGAGAAGAATGTCCCTTACATTGGTGATCAGTGGGAAGAATGTTCCTTACATTGGTGATCAGTGAGAAGAATGTTCCTTACATTGGTGGTCAGTGGGAAGAATGTTCCTTACATTGGTGATCAGTGAGAAGAATGTTCCTTACATTGGTGATCAGTGGGAAGAATGTTCCTTACATTGGTGATCAGTGGGAAGAATGTTCCTTACATTGGTGATCAGGGGGAAGAATGTTCCTTACATTGGTGATCAGTGAGAAGAATGTCCCTTACATTGGTGATCAGTGGGAAGAATGCCCCTTACATTGGTGATCAGTGAGAAGAATGTTCCTTACATTGGTGGTCAGTGGGAAGAATGTTCCTTACATTGGTGATCAGTGAGAAGAATGTTCCTTACATTGGTGGTCAGTGGGAAGAATGTTCCTTACATTGGTGATCAGGGGGAAGAATGTTCCTTACATTGGTGATCAGTGAGAAGAATGTCCCTTACATTGGAGATCAGTGGGAAGAATGTTCCTTACATTGGTGATCAGTGGGAAGAATGTTCCTTACATTGGTGATCAGTGGGAAGAATGTCCCTTACATTGGTGATCAGTGGGAAGAATGTTCCTTACATTGGTGATCAGTGAGAAGAATGTTCCTTACATTGGTGATCAGTGGGAAGAATGTTCCTTACATTGGTGATCAGTGGGAAGAATGCTCCTTACATTGGTGATCAGTGGGAAGAATGTTCCTTACATTGGTGATCAGTGAGAAGAATGTTCCTTACATTGGTGATCAGTGGGAAGAATGCTCCTTACATTGGTGATCAGTGGGAAGAATGTTCCTTACATTGGTGATCAGTGAGAAGAATGTTCCTTACATTGGTGGTCAGTGAGAAGAATGTTCCTTACATTGGTGATCAGTGAGAAGAATGTCCCTTACATTGGTGATCAGTGAGAAGAATGTCCCTTACATTGGTGATCAGGGGGAAGAATGTTCCTTACATTGGTGATCAGTGAGAAGAATGTCCCTTACATTGGAGATTAGTGGGAAGAATGTTCCTTACATTGGTGATCAGTGAGAAGAATGTCCCTTACATTGGTGATCAGGGGGAAGAATGTTCCTTACATTGGTGATCAGTGAGAAGAATGTTCCTTACATTGGTGGTCAGTGGGAAGAATGTTCCTTACATTGGTGATCAGGGGGAAGAATGTTCCTTACATTGGTGATCAGTGAGAAGAATGTTCCTTACATTGGTGATCAGTGAGAAGAATGTTCCTTACATTGGTGATCAGGGGGAAGAATGTTCCTTACATTGGTGATCAGTGAGAAGAATGTTCCTTACATTGGTGATCAGGGGGAAGAATGTCCCTTACATTGGTGATCAGGGGGAAGAATGTTCCTTACATTGGTGATCAGTGAGAAGAATGTTCCTTACATTGGTGGTCAGTGGGAAGAATGTTCCTTACATTGGTGATCAGGGGGAAGAATGTTCCTTACATTGGTGATCAGTGAGAAGAATGTTCCTTACATTGGTGATCAGTGAGAAGAATGTTCCTTACATTGGTGATCAGTGGGAAGAATGTTCCTTACATTGGTGATCAGTGAGAAGAATGTTCCTTACATTGGTGATCAGTGGGAAGAATGCCCCTTACATTGGTGATCAGTGAGAAGAATGTTCCTTACATTGGTGATCAGTGGGAAGAATGTTCCTTACATTGGTGATCAGTGAGAAGAATGTTTCTTACATTGGTGATCAGGGGGAAGAATGCTCCTTACATTGGTGATCAGTGAGAAGAATGTCCCTTACATTGGTGATCAGTGGGAAGAATGTTCCTTACATTGGTGATCAGTGAGAAGAATGTTCCTTACATTGGTGGTCAGTGGGAAGAATGTTCCTTACATTGGTGATCAGTGAGAAGAATGTTCCTTACATTGGTGATCAGTGGGAAGAATGCCCCTTACATTGGTGATCAGTGAGAAGAATGTTCCTTACATTGGTGATCAGTGGGAAGAATGTTCCTTACATTGGTGATCAGTGAGAAGAATGTTCCTTACATTGGTGATCAGTGAGAAGAATGTCCCTTACATTGGAGATCAGTGGGAAGAATGTTCCTTACATTGGTGATCAGTGGGAAGAATGTTCCTTACATTGGTGATCAGTGAGAAGAATGCTCCTTACATTGGTGATCAGTGAGAAGAATGTTCCTTACATTGGTGATCAGTGGGAAGAATGTTCCTTACATTGGTGATCAGGGAGAAGAATGTCCCTTACATTGGTGATCAGTGAGAAGAATGTTCCTTACATTGGTGATCAGTGAGAAGAATGTTCCTTACATTGGTGATCAGTGGGAAGAATGCCCCTTACATTGGTGATCAGTGAGAAGAATGTTCCTTACATTGGTGATCAGTGGGAAGAATGTTCCTTACATTGGTGATCAGTGAGAAGAATGTTCCTTACATTGGTGATCAGTGAGAAGAATGTCCCTTACATTGGAGATCAGTGGGAAGAATGTTCCTTACATTGGTGATCAGTGGGAAGAATGTTCCTTACATTGGTGATCAGTGAGAAGAATGCTCCTTACATTGGTGATCAGTGAGAAGAATGTTCCTTACATTGGTGATCAGTGAGAAGAATGTTCCTCACATTGGTGATCAGGGAGAAGAATGTCCCTTACATTGGTGATCAGTGAGAAGAATGTTCCTTACATTGGTGATCAGTGAGAAGAATGTTCCTTACATTGGTGATCAGTGAGAAGAATGTTCCTTACATTGGTGATCAGTGAGAAGAATGTTCCTTACATTGGTGATCAGTGAGAAGAATGCTCCTTACATTGGTGATCAGTGAGCAGAATGTCCCTTACATTGGTGATCAGTGGGAAGAATGTTCCTTACATTGGTGATCAGTGAGAAGAATGTTCCTTACATTGGTGATCGGTGGAAAGAATGTTCCTTACATTGGTGATCAGTGGGAAGAATGCTCCTTACATTGGTGATCAGTGAGAAGAATGTTCCTTACATTGGTGATCAGTGAGAAGAATGTTCCTCACATTGGTGATCAGTGGGAAGAATGTTCCTTACATTGGTGATCAGTGAGAAGAATGTTCCTTACATTGGTGATCAGTGAGAAGAATGTTCCTTACATTGGTGATCAGTGGGAAGAATGTTCCTTACATTGGTGATCAGTGGGAAGAATGTTCCTTACATTGGTGATCAGTGGGAAGAATGTTCCTTACATTGGTGATCAGTAGGAAGAATGTTCCTTACATTGGTGATCAGTGAGAAGAATGTTCCTTACATTGGTGGTCAGTGGGAAGAATGGCCCTTACATTGGTGATCAGTGGGAAGAATGTTCCTTACATTGGTGATCAGTGAGAAGAATGTTCCTTACATTGGTGGTCAGTGGGAAGAATGTCCCTTACATTGGTGATCAGTGAGAAGAATGTTCCTTACATTGGTGATCAGTGGGAAGAATGGCCCTTACATTGGTGATCAGTGAGAAGAATGTCCCTTACATTGGTGATCAGTGGGAAGAATGTTCCTTACATTGGTGGTCAGTGGGAAGAATGTCCCTTACATTGGTGGTCAGTGAGAAGAATGTTCCTTACATTGGTGATCAGTGGGAAGAATGTCCCTTACATTGGTGATCAGTGGGAAGAATGTTCCTTACATTGGTGATCAGTGAGAAGAATGTCCCTTACATTGGTGATCAGTGAGAAGAATGTTCCTTACATTGGTGATCAGTGAGAAGAATGTCCCTTACATTGGTGATCAGTGAGAAGAATGTTCCTTACATTGGTGATCAGTGAGAAGAATGTTCCTTACATTGGTGATCAGTGAGAAGAATGTTCCTTACATTGGTGATCAGTGGGAAGAATGTTCCTTACATTGGTGATCAGTGAGAAGAATGTTCCTTACATTGGTGATCAGTGAGAAGAATGTCCCTTACATTGGTGATCAGTGGGAAGAATGTTCCTTACATTGGTGATCAGTGAGAAGAATGTCCCTTACATTGGAGATCAGTGGGAAGAATGTTCCTTACATTGGTGATCAGTGGGAAGAATGTTCCTTACATTGGTGATCAGTGGGAAGAATTTTCCTTACATTGGTGATCAGTAGGAAGAATGTTCCTTACATTGGTGATCAGTGAGAAGAATGTTCCTTACATTGGTGGTCAGTGGGAAGAATGTTCCTTACATTGGTGATCAGTGAGAAGAATGTCCCTTACATTGGTGGTCAGTGAGAAGAATGTCCCTTACATTGGTGATCAGTGGGAAAAATGTTCCTTACATTGGTGATCAGTGAGAAGAATGTTCCTTACATTGGTGATCAGTGAGAAGAATGTTCCTTACATTGGTGATCAGTGGGAAGAATATTCCTTACATTGGTGATCAGTAGGAAGAATGTTCCTTACATTGGTGATCAGTGAGAAGAATGTTCCTTACATTGGTGTTCAGTGAGAAGAATGTTCCTTACATTGGTGATCAGTGAGAAGAATGTTCCTTACATTGGTGATCAGTGAGAAGAATATTCCTTACATTGGTGATCAGTAGGAAGAATGTTCCTTACATTGGTGATCAGTGAGAAGAATGTTCCTTACATTGGTGTTCAGTGGGAAGAATGTTCCTTACATTGGTGATCAGTGAGAAGAATGTCCCTTACATTGGTGATCAGTGAGAAGAATGTTCCTTACATTGGTGGTCAGTGGGAAGAATGTTCCTTACATTGGTGATCAGTGAGAAGAATGTCCCTTACATTGGTGGTCAGTGAGAAGAATGTTCCTTACATTGGTGATCAGTGGGAAGAATGTTCCTTACATTGGTGATCAGTGAGAAGAATGTTCCTTACATTGGTGTTCAGTGAGAAGAATGTTCCTTACATTGGTGATCAGTGAGAAGAATGTTCCTTACATTGGAGATCAGGGGGAAGAATGTTCCTTACATTGGTGATCAGTGAGAAGAATGTCCCTTACATTGGTGATCAGTGAGAAGAATGTTCCTTACATTGGTGATCAGTGAGAAGAATGTCCCTTACATTGGTGGTCAGTGGGAAGAATGTTCCTTACATTGGTGATCAGTGAGAAGAATGTTCCTTACATTGGTGATCAGTGGGAAGAATGTTCCTTACATTGGTGATCAGTGGGAAGAATGCCCCTTACATTGGTGGTCAGTGAGAAGAATGTTCCTTACATTGGTGATCAGTGGGAAGAATGTTCCTTACATTGGTGATCAGTGAGAAGAATGCTCCTTACATTGGTGATCAGTGAGAAGAATGTCCCTTACATTGGTGATCAGTGGGAAGAATGTTCCTTACATTGGTGATCAGTGAGAAGAATGTCCCTTACATTGGTGATCAGTGGGAAGAATGTTCCTTACATTGGTGATCAGTGAGAAGAATGTTCCTTACATTGGTGATCAGTGGGAAGAATGTTCCTTACATTGGTGGTCAGTGGGAAGAATGTTCCTTACATTGGTGATCAGTGGGAAGAATGCCCCTTACATTGGTGATCAGTGAGAAGAATGTTCCTTACATTGGTGATCAGTGGGAAGAATGTTCCTTACATTGGTGATCAGTGGGAAGAATGTTCCTTACATTGGTGGTCAGTGGGAAGAATGTTCCTTACATTGGTGATCAGTGAGAAGAATGTTCCTTACATTGGTGATCAGTGGGAAGAATGTTCCTTACATTGGTGATCAGTGAGAAGAATGTCCCTTACATTGGTGATCAGTGGGAAGAATGTTCCTTACATTGGTGATCAGTGAGAAGAATGTTCCTTACATTGGTGATCAGTGAGAAGAATGTCCCTTACATTGGTGATCAGTGAGAAGAATGTTCCTTACATTGGTGATCAGTGGGAAGAATGTTCCTTACATTGGTGATCAGTGGGAAGAATGTTCCTTACATTGGTGGTCAGTGGGAAGAATGTTCCTTACATTGGTGATCAGTGAGAAGAATGTTCCTTACATTGGTGATCAGTGGGAAGAATGTCCCTTACATTGGTGATCAGTGAGAAGAATGTCCCTTACATTGGTGATCAGTGGGAAGAATGTTCCTTACATTGGTGATCAGTGAGAAGAATGTTCCTTACATTGGTGATCAGTGAGAAGAATGTCCCTTACATTGGTGATCAGTGAGAAGAATGTTCCTTACATTGGTGATCAGTGGGAAGAATGCCCCTTACATTGGTGATCAGTGAGAAGAATGTTCCTTACATTGGTGATCAGTGGGAAGAATGCCCCTTACATTGGTGATCAGTGAGAAGAATGTTCCTTACATTGGTGATCAGTGGGAAGAATGTTCCTTACATTGGTGATCAGTGGGAAGAATGTTCCTTACATTGGTGGTCAGTGGGAAGAATGTTCCTTACATTGGTGATCAGTGAGAAGAATGTTCCTTACATTGGTGATCAGTGGGAAGAATGTTCCTTACATTGGTGATCAGTGAGAAGAATGTCCCTTACATTGGTGATCAGTGGGAAGAATGTTCCTTACATTGGTGATCAGTGAGAAGAATGTTCCTTACATTGGTGATCAGTGAGAAGAATGTCCCTTACATTGGTGATCAGTGAGAAGAATGTTCCTTACATTGGTGATCAGTGGGAAGAATGTTCCTTACATTGGTGATCAGTGGGAAGAATGTTCCTTACATTGGTGGTCAGTGGGAAGAATGTTCCTTACATTGGTGATCAGTGAGAAGAATGTTCCTTACATTGGTGATCAGTGGGAAGAATGTTCCTTACATTGGTGATCAGTGAGAAGAATGTCCCTTACATTGGTGATCAGTGGGAAGAATGTTCCTTACATTGGTGATCAGTGAGAAGAATGTTCCTTACATTGGTGATCAGTGAGAAGAATGTCCCTTACATTGGTGATCAGTGAGAAGAATGTTCCTTACATTGGTGATCAGTGGGAAGAATGCCCCTTACATTGGTGATCAGTGAGAAGAATGTTCCTTACATTGGTGATCAGTGGGAAGAATGTTCCTTACATTGGTGATCAGTGGGAAGAATGTCCCTTACATTGGTGATCAGTGAGAAGAATGTTCCTTACATTGGTGATCAGTGGGAAGAATGCCCCTTACATTGGTGATCAGTGAGAAGAATGTTCCTTACATTGGTGATCAGTGGGAAGAATGTTCCTTACATTGGTGATCAGTGGGAAGAATGTTCCTTACATTGGTGGTCAGTGGGAAGAATGTTCCTTACATTGGTGATCAGTGAGAAGAATGTTCCTTACATTGGTGATCAGTGGGAAGAATGTTCCTTACATTGGTGATCAGTGGGAAGAATGTCCCTTACATTGGTGATCAGTGGGAAGAATGTTCCTTACATTGGTGATCAGTGGGAAGAATGTTCCTTACATTGGTGATCAGTGAGAAGAATGTTCCTTACATTGGTGATCAGTGAGAAGAATGTTCCTTACATTGGTGATCAGTGGGAAGAATGTTCCTTACATTGGTGATCAGTGAGAAGAATGTCCCTTACATTGGTGATCAGTGGGAAGAATGTTCCTTACATTGGTGATCAGTGAGAAGAATGTTCCTTACATTGGTGATCAGTGAGAAGAATGTCCCTTACATTGGTGATCAGTGAGAAGAATGTTCCTTACATTGGTGATCAGTGGGAAGAATGCCCCTTACATTGGTGATCAGTGAGAAGAATGTTCCTTACATTGGTGATCAGTGGGAAGAATGTTCCTTACATTGGTGATCAGTGGGAAGAATGTCCCTTACATTGGTGATCAGTGAGAAGAATGTTCCTTACATTGGTGATCAGTGGGAAGAATGCCCCTTACATTGGTGATCAGTGAGAAGAATGTTCCTTACATTGGTGATCAGTGGGAAGAATGTTCCTTACATTGGTGATCAGTGGGAAGAATGTTCCTTACATTGGTGATCAGTGGGAAGAATGTTCCTTACATTGGTGATCAGTGGGAAGAATTTTCCTTACATTGGTGATCAGTAGGAAGAATGTTCCTTACATTGGTGATCAGTGAGAAGAATGTTCCTTACATTGGTGATCAGTGAGAAGAATGTTCCTTACATTGGTGATCAGTGAGAAGAATGTCCCTTACATTGGTGATCAGGGGGAAGAATGTTCCTTACATTGGTGATCAGTGAGAAGAATGTCCCTTACATTGGAGATCAGTGGGAAGAATGTTCCTTACATTGGTGATCAGTGGGAAGAATGTTCCTTACATTGGTGATCAGTGGGAAGAATTTTCCTTACATTGGTGATCAGTAGGAAGAATGTTCCTTACATTGGTGATCAGTGGGAAGAATGTTCCTTACATTGGTGATCAGGGGGAAGAATGTTCCTTACATTGGTGATCATTGAGAAGAATGTCCCTTACATTGGAGATCAGTGGGAAGAATGTTCCTTACATTGGTGATCAGTGGGAAGAATGTTCCTTACATTGGTGATCAGTGGGAAGAATGTTCCTTACATTGGTGATCAGGGGGAAGAATGTTCCTTACATTGGTGGTCAGTGGGAAGAATGTTCCTTACATTGGTGATCAGGGGGAAGAATGTTCCTTACATTGGTGGTCAGTGGGAAGAATGTTCCTTACATTGGTGATCAGTGGGAAGAATGTTCCTTACATTGGTGATCAGTGGGAAGAATGTTCCTTACATTGGTGATCAGTGGGAAGAATGTTCCTTACATTGGTGATCAGTGGGAAGAATGTTCCTTACATTGGTGGTCAGTGGGAAGAATGTCCCTTACATTGGTGATCAGTGAGAAGAATGTTCCTTACATTGGTGATCAGTGAGAAGAATGTTCCTTACATTGGTGATCAGTGAGAAGAATGTCCCTTACATTGGTGATCAGTGGGAAGAATGTTCCTTACATTGGTGATCAGTGAGAAGAATGTTCCTTACATTGGTGGTCAGTGGGAAGAATGTTCCTTACATTGGTGATCAGTGAGAAGAATGTTCCTTACATTGGTGATCAGTGGGAAGAATGCCCCTTACATTGGTGATCAGTGAGAAGAATGTTCCTTACATTGGTGGTCAGTGGGAAGAATGTTCCTTACATTGGTGATCAGTGAGAAGAATGTTCCTTACATTGGTGGTCAGTGGGAAGAATGTTCCTTACATTGGTGATCAGGGGGAAGAATGTTCCTTACATTGGTGATCAGTGAGAAGAATGTCCCTTACATTGGAGATCAGTGGGAAGAATGTTCCTTACATTGGTGATCAGTGGGAAGAATGTCCCTTACATTGGTGATCAGTGGGAAGAATGTTCCTTACATTGGTGATCAGTGAGAAGAATGTTCCTTACATTGGTGATCAGTGGGAAGAATGTTCCTTACATTGGTGATCAGTGGGAAGAATGTTCCTTACATTGGTGATCAGTGAGAAGAATGCTCCTTACATTGGTGATCAGTGAGAAGAATGTTCCTTACATTGGTGATCAGTGGGAAGAATGCTCCTTACATTGGTGATCAGTGGGAAGAATGTTCCTTACATTGGTGGTCAGTGAGAAGAATGTCCGTTACATTGGTGATCAGTGAGAAGAATGTCCCTTACATTGGTGATCAGTGAGAAGAATGTCCCTTACATTGGTGATCAGTGGGAAGAATGTTCCTTACATTGGTGGTCAGTGAGAAGAATGTTCCTTACATTGGTGATCAGTGAGAAGAATGTCCCTTACATTGGTGATCAGGGGGAAGAATGTTCCTTACATTGGTGATCAGTGAGAAGAATGTTCCTTACATTGGTGGTCAGTGGGAAGAATGTTCCTTACATTGGTGATCAGGGGGAAGAATGTTCCTTACATTGGTGATCAGTGAGAAGAATGTTCCTTACATTGGTGATCAGTGGGAAGAATGTTCCTTACATTGGTGATCAGTGAGAAGAATGTTCCTTACATTGGTGGTCAGTGGGAAGAATGTTCCTTACATTGGTGATCAGTGGGAAGAATGTTCCTTACATTGGTGATCAGTGAGAAGAATGTCCCTTACATTGGTGATCAGGGGGAAGAATGTTCCTTACATTGGTGATCAGTGGGAAGAATGTTCCTTACATTGGTGATCAGTGAGAAGAATGTTTCTTACATTGGTGATCAGGGGGAAGAATGTTCCTTACATTGGTGATCAGTGAGAAGAATGTTCCTTACATTGGTGATCAGTGAGAAGAATGTTCCTTACATTGGTGGTCAGTGGGAAGAATGTTCCTTACATTGGTGATCAGGGGGAAGAATGTTCCTTACATTGGTGATCAGTGAGAAGAATGTTCCTTACATTGGTGATCAGGGGGAAGAATGTTCCTTACATTGGTGATCAGTGAGAAGAATGTCCCTTACATTGGAGATCAGTGGGAAGAATGTTCCTTACATTGGTGATCAGTGAGAAGAATGTTCCTTACATTGGTGATCAGTGGGAAGAATGCCCCTTACATTGGTGATCAGTGAGAAGAATGTTCCTTACATTGGTGATCAGTGGGAAGAATGTTCCTTACATTGGTGATCAGTGAGAAGAATGTTTCTTACATTGGTGATCAGGGGGAAGAATGCTCCTTACATTGGTGATCAGTGAGAAGAATGTCCCTTACATTGGTGATCAGTGGGAAGAATGTTCCTTACATTGGTGATCAGTGAGAAGAATGTTCCTTACATTGGTGGTCAGTGGGAAGAATGTTCCTTACATTGGTGATCAGTGAGAAGAATGTTCCTTACATTGGTGATCAGTGGGAAGAATGCCCCTTACATTGGTGATCAGTGAGAAGAATGTTCCTTACATTGGTGATCAGTGGGAAGAATGTTCCTTACATTGGTGATCAGTGAGAAGAATGTTCCTTACATTGGTGATCAGTGAGAAGAATGTCCCTTACATTGGAGATCAGTGGGAAGAATGTTCCTTACATTGGTGATCAGTGGGAAGAATGTTCCTTACATTGGTGATCAGTGAGAAGAATGCTCCTTACATTGGTGATCAGTGAGAAGAATGTTCCTTACATTGGTGATCAGTGAGAAGAATGTTCCTCACATTGGTGATCAGTGGGAAGAATGTTCCTTACATTGGTGATCAGTGGGAAGAATGTTCCTTACATTGGTGATCAGTGGGAAGAATGTTCCTTACATTGGTGATCAGTGAGAAGAATGTTCCTTACATTGGTGATCAGTGAGAAGAATGTCCCTTACATTGGTGATCAGGGGGAAGAATGTTCCTTACATTGGTGATCAGTGAGAAGAATGTCCCTTACATTGGAGATCAGTGGGAAGAATGTTCCTTACATTGGTGATCAGTGGGAAGAATGTTCCTTACATTGGAGATCAGTGGGAAGAATGTCCCTTACATTGGTGATCAGTGGGAAGAATTTTCCTTACATTGGTGATCAGTAGGAAGAATGTTCCTTACATTGGTGATCAGTGAGAAGAATGTTCCTTACATTGGTGGTCAGTGGGAAGAATGTTCCTTACATTGGTGATCAGGGGGAAGAATGTTCCTTACATTGGTGATCAGTGAGAAGAATGTCCCTTACATTGGAGATCAGTGGGAAGAATGTTCCTTACATTGGTGATCAGGGGGAAGAATGTTCCTTACATTGGTGGTCAGTGGGAAGAATGTTCCTTACATTGGTGATCAGTGGGAAGAATGTTCCTTACATTGGTGATCAGTGGGAAGAATGTTCCTTACATTGGTGATCAGGGGGAAGAATGTTCCTTACATTGGTGGTCAGTGGGAAGAATGTTCCTTACATTGGTGATCAGGGGGAAGAATGTTCCTTACATTGGTGATCAGTGAGAAGAATGTCCCTTACATTGGTGATCAGTGGGAAGAATGTTCCTTACATTGGTGATCAGTGAGAAGAATGTTCCTTACATTGGTGGTCAGTGGGAAGAATGTTCCTTACATTGGTGATCAGTGAGAAGAATGTTCCTTACATTGGTGATCAGTGGGAAGAATGCCCCTTACATTGGTGATCAGTGAGAAGAATGTTCCTTACATTGGTGGTCAGTGGGAAGAATGTTCCTTACATTGGTGATCAGTGAGAAGAATGTTCCTTACATTGGTGGTCAGTGGGAAGAATGTTCCTTACATTGGTGATCAGTGGGAAGAATGTTCCTTACATTGGTGATCAGTGAGAAGAATGTTCCTTACATTGGTGATCAGTGGGAAGAATGTTCCTTACATTGGTGATCAGTGAGAAGAATGTTCCTTACATTGGTGATCAGTGAGAAGAATGTTCCTTACATTGGTGATCAGTGAGAAGAATGCTCCTTACATTGGTGATCAGTGAGAAGAATGTTCCTTACATTGGTGATCAGTGGGAAGAATGCTCCTTACATTGGTGATCAGTGGGAAGAATGTTCCTTACATTGGTGGTCAGTGAGAAGAATGTCGGTTACATTGGTGATCAGTGAGAAGAATGTCCCTTACATTGGTGATCAGTGAGAAGAATGTCCCTTACATTGGTGATCAGTGGGAAGAATGTTCCTTACATTGGTGGTCAGTGAGAAGAATGTTCCTTACATTGGTGATCAGTGAGAAGAATGTCCCTTACATTGGTGATCAGGGGGAAGAATGTTCCTTACATTGGTGGTCAGTGGGAAGAATGTTCCTTACATTGGTGATCAGTGGGAAGAATGTTCCTTACATTGGTGATCAGTGGGAAGAATGTTCCTTACATTGGTGATCAGTGGGAAGAATGTTCCTTACATTGGTGATCAGTGGGAAGAATGTTCCTTACATTGATGATCAGTGGGAAGAATGTTCCTTACATTGGTGATCAGTGGGAAGAATGTTCCTTACATTGGTGATCAGTGGGAAGAATGTTCCTTACATTGGTGATCAGTGGGAAGAATGTTCCTTACATTGGTGATCAGGGGGAAGAATGTTCCTTACATTGGTGGTCAGTGGGAAGAATGTTCCTTACATTGGTGATCAGGGGGAAGAATGTTCCTTACATTGGTGATCAGTGAGAAGAATGTCCCTTACATTGGTGATCAGTGGGAAGAATGTTCCTTACATTGGTGATCAGTGAGAAGAATGTTCCTTACATTGGTGGTCAGTGGGAAGAATGTTCCTTACATTGGTGATCAGTGAGAAGAATGTTCCTTACATTGGTGATCAGTGGGAAGAATGTTCCTTACATTGGTGATCAGTGGGAAGAATGTTCCTTACATTGGTGATCAGTGGGAAGAATGTTCCTTACATTGGTGATCAGGGGGAAGAATGTTCCTTACATTGGTGATCAGTGAGAAGAATGTCCCTTACATTGGTGATCAGTGGGAAGAATGTTCCTTACATTGGTGATCAGTGAGAAGAATGTTCCTTACATTGGTGGTCAGTGGGAAGAATGTTCCTTACATTGGTGATCAGTGAGAAGAATGTTCCTTACATTGGTGGTCAGTGGGAAGAATGTTCCTTACATTGGTGATCAGGGGGAAGAATGTTCCTTACATTGGTGATCAGTGAGAAGAATGTCCCTTACATTGGAGATCAGTGGGAAGAATGTTCCTTACATTGGTGATCAGTGGGAAGAATGTTCCTTACATTGGTGATCAGTGGGAAGAATGTCCCTTACATTGGTGATCAGTGGGAAGAATGTTCCTTACATTGGTGATCAGTGAGAAGAATGTTCCTTACATTGGTGATCAGTGGGAAGAATGTTCCTTACATTGGTGATCAGTGGGAAGAATGCTCCTTACATTGGTGATCAGTGGGAAGAATGTTCCTTACATTGGTGATCAGTGAGAAGAATGCTCCTTACATTGGTGATCAGTGAGAAGAATGTTCCTTACATTGGTGATCAGTGGGAAGAATGCTCCTTACATTGGTGATCAGTGGGAAGAATGTTCCTTACATTGGTGATCAGTGAGAAGAATGTTCCTTACATTGGTGGTCAGTGAGAAGAATGTTCCTTACATTGGTGATCAGTGAGAAGAATGTCCCTTACATTGGTGATCAGTGAGAAGAATGTCCCTTACATTGGTGATCAGTGGGAAGAATGTTCCTTACATTGGTGGTCAGTGAGAAGAATGTTCCTTACATTGGTGATCAGTGAGAAGAATGTCCCTTACATTGGTGATCAGGGGGAAGAATGTTCCTTACATTGGT
Source organism: Rana muscosa (assembly GCA_029206835.1). Lineage (NCBI taxonomy): Eukaryota > Metazoa > Chordata > Amphibia > Anura > Ranidae > Rana > Rana muscosa. The sequence continues at coordinate 223,119,147 of JARGYO010005626.1, read as the reverse complement.
GATCAGTGAGAAGAATGTCCCTTACATTGGAGATTAGTGGGAAGAATGTTCCTTACATTGGTGATCAGTGAGAAGAATGTCCCTTACATTGGTGATCAGGGGGAAGAATGTTCCTTACATTGGTGATCAGTGAGAAGAATGTTCCTTACATTGGTGGTCAGTGGGAAGAATGTTCCTTACATTGGTGATCAGGGGGAAGAATGTTCCTTACATTGGTGATCAGTGAGAAGAATGTTCCTTACATTGGTGATCAGTGAGAAGAATGTTCCTTACATTGGTGATCAGGGGGAAGAATGTTCCTTACATTGGTGATCAGTGAGAAGAATGTTCCTTACATTGGTGATCAGGGGGAAGAATGTCCCTTACATTGGTGATCAGGGGGAAGAATGTTCCTTACATTGGTGATCAGTGAGAAGAATGTTCCTTACATTGGTGGTCAGTGGGAAGAATGTTCCTTACATTGGTGATCAGGGGGAAGAATGTTCCTTACATTGGTGATCAGTGAGAAGAATGTTCCTTACATTGGTGATCAGTGAGAAGAATGTTCCTTACATTGGTGATCAGTGGGAAGAATGTTCCTTACATTGGTGATCAGTGAGAAGAATGTTCCTTACATTGGTGATCAGTGGGAAGAATGCCCCTTACATTGGTGATCAGTGAGAAGAATGTTCCTTACATTGGTGATCAGTGGGAAGAATGTTCCTTACATTGGTGATCAGTGAGAAGAATGTTTCTTACATTGGTGATCAGGGGGAAGAATGCTCCTTACATTGGTGATCAGTGAGAAGAATGTCCCTTACATTGGTGATCAGTGGGAAGAATGTTCCTTACATTGGTGATCAGTGAGAAGAATGTTCCTTACATTGGTGGTCAGTGGGAAGAATGTTCCTTACATTGGTGATCAGTGAGAAGAATGTTCCTTACATTGGTGATCAGTGGGAAGAATGCCCCTTACATTGGTGATCAGTGAGAAGAATGTTCCTTACATTGGTGATCAGTGGGAAGAATGTTCCTTACATTGGTGATCAGTGAGAAGAATGTTCCTTACATTGGTGATCAGTGAGAAGAATGTCCCTTACATTGGAGATCAGTGGGAAGAATGTTCCTTACATTGGTGATCAGTGGGAAGAATGTTCCTTACATTGGTGATCAGTGAGAAGAATGCTCCTTACATTGGTGATCAGTGAGAAGAATGTTCCTTACATTGGTGATCAGTGAGAAGAATGTTCCTCACATTGGTGATCAGGGAGAAGAATGTCCCTTACATTGGTGATCAGTGAGAAGAATGTTCCTTACATTGGTGATCAGTGAGAAGAATGTTCCTTACATTGGTGATCAGTGAGAAGAATGTTCCTTACATTGGTGATCAGTGAGAAGAATGTTCCTTACATTGGTGATCAGTGAGAAGAATGCTCCTTACATTGGTGATCAGTGAGCAGAATGTCCCTTACATTGGTGATCAGTGGGAAGAATGTTCCTTACATTGGTGATCAGTGAGAAGAATGTTCCTTACATTGGTGATCGGTGGAAAGAATGTTCCTTACATTGGTGATCAGTGGGAAGAATGCTCCTTACATTGGTGATCAGTGAGAAGAATGTTCCTTACATTGGTGATCAGTGAGAAGAATGTTCCTCACATTGGTGATCAGTGGGAAGAATGTCCCTTACATTGGAGATCAGTGGGAAGAATGTTCCTTACATTGGTGATCAGTGGGAAGAATGTTCCTTACATTGGTGATCAGTGAGAAGAATGCTCCTTACATTGGTGATCAGTGAGAAGAATGTTCCTTACATTGGTGATCAGTGAGAAGAATGTTCCTCACATTGGTGATCAGTGGGAAGAATGTTCCTTACATTGGTGATCAGTGGGAAGAATGTTCCTTACATTGGTGATCAGTGGGAAGAATGTTCCTTACATTGGTGATCAGTGAGAAGAATGTTCCTTACATTGGTGATCAGTGAGAAGAATGTCCCTTACATTGGTGATCAGGGGGAAGAATGTTCCTTACATTGGTGATCAGTGAGAAGAATGTCCCTTACATTGGAGATCAGTGGGAAGAATGTTCCTTACATTGGTGATCAGTGGGAAGAATGTTCCTTACATTGGAGATCAGTGGGAAGAATGTCCCTTACATTGGTGATCAGTGGGAAGAATTTTCCTTACATTGGTGATCAGTAGGAAGAATGTTCCTTACATTGGTGATCAGTGAGAAGAATGTTCCTTACATTGGTGGTCAGTGGGAAGAATGTTCCTTACATTGGTGATCAGGGGGAAGAATGTTCCTTACATTGGTGATCAGTGAGAAGAATGTCCCTTACATTGGAGATCAGTGGGAAGAATGTTCCTTACATTGGTGATCAGGGGGAAGAATGTTCCTTACATTGGTGGTCAGTGGGAAGAATGTTCCTTACATTGGTGATCAGTGGGAAGAATGTTCCTTACATTGGTGATCAGTGGGAAGAATGTTCCTTACATTGGTGATCAGGGGGAAGAATGTTCCTTACATTGGTGGTCAGTGGGAAGAATGTTCCTTACATTGGTGATCAGGGGGAAGAATGTTCCTTACATTGGTGATCAGTGAGAAGAATGTCCCTTACATTGGTGATCAGTGGGAAGAATGTTCCTTACATTGGTGATCAGTGAGAAGAATGTTCCTTACATTGGTGGTCAGTGGGAAGAATGTTCCTTACATTGGTGATCAGTGAGAAGAATGTTCCTTACATTGGTGATCAGTGGGAAGAATGCCCCTTACATTGGTGATCAGTGAGAAGAATGTTCCTTACATTGGTGGTCAGTGGGAAGAATGTTCCTTACATTGGTGATCAGTGAGAAGAATGTTCCTTACATTGGTGGTCAGTGGGAAGAATGTTCCTTACATTGGTGATCAGTGGGAAGAATGTTCCTTACATTGGTGATCAGTGAGAAGAATGTTCCTTACATTGGTGATCAGTGGGAAGAATGTTCCTTACATTGGTGATCAGTGAGAAGAATGTTCCTTACATTGGTGATCAGTGAGAAGAATGTTCCTTACATTGGTGATCAGTGAGAAGAATGCTCCTTACATTGGTGATCAGTGAGAAGAATGTTCCTTACATTGGTGATCAGTGGGAAGAATGCTCCTTACATTGGTGATCAGTGGGAAGAATGTTCCTTACATTGGTGGTCAGTGAGAAGAATGTCGGTTACATTGGTGATCAGTGAGAAGAATGTCCCTTACATTGGTGATCAGTGAGAAGAATGTCCCTTACATTGGTGATCAGTGGGAAGAATGTTCCTTACATTGGTGGTCAGTGAGAAGAATGTTCCTTACATTGGTGATCAGTGAGAAGAATGTCCCTTACATTGGTGATCAGGGGGAAGAATGTTCCTTACATTGGTGGTCAGTGGGAAGAATGTTCCTTACATTGGTGATCAGTGGGAAGAATGTTCCTTACATTGGTGATCAGTGGGAAGAATGTTCCTTACATTGGTGATCAGTGGGAAGAATGTTCCTTACATTGGTGATCAGTGGGAAGAATGTTCCTTACATTGATGATCAGTGGGAAGAATGTTCCTTACATTGGTGATCAGTGGGAAGAATGTTCCTTACATTGGTGATCAGTGGGAAGAATGTTCCTTACATTGGTGATCAGTGGGAAGAATGTTCCTTACATTGGTGATCAGGGGGAAGAATGTTCCTTACATTGGTGGTCAGTGGGAAGAATGTTCCTTACATTGGTGATCAGGGGGAAGAATGTTCCTTACATTGGTGATCAGTGAGAAGAATGTCCCTTACATTGGTGATCAGTGGGAAGAATGTTCCTTACATTGGTGATCAGTGAGAAGAATGTTCCTTACATTGGTGGTCAGTGGGAAGAATGTTCCTTACATTGGTGATCAGTGAGAAGAATGTTCCTTACATTGGTGATCAGTGGGAAGAATGTTCCTTACATTGGTGATCAGTGGGAAGAATGTTCCTTACATTGGTGATCAGTGGGAAGAATGTTCCTTACATTGGTGATCAGGGGGAAGAATGTTCCTTACATTGGTGATCAGTGAGAAGAATGTCCCTTACATTGGTGATCAGTGGGAAGAATGTTCCTTACATTGGTGATCAGTGAGAAGAATGTTCCTTACATTGGTGGTCAGTGGGAAGAATGTTCCTTACATTGGTGATCAGTGAGAAGAATGTTCCTTACATTGGTGGTCAGTGGGAAGAATGTTCCTTACATTGGTGATCAGGGGGAAGAATGTTCCTTACATTGGTGATCAGTGAGAAGAATGTCCCTTACATTGGAGATCAGTGGGAAGAATGTTCCTTACATTGGTGATCAGTGGGAAGAATGTTCCTTACATTGGTGATCAGTGGGAAGAATGTCCCTTACATTGGTGATCAGTGGGAAGAATGTTCCTTACATTGGTGATCAGTGAGAAGAATGTTCCTTACATTGGTGATCAGTGGGAAGAATGTTCCTTACATTGGTGATCAGTGGGAAGAATGCTCCTTACATTGGTGATCAGTGGGAAGAATGTTCCTTACATTGGTGATCAGTGAGAAGAATGCTCCTTACATTGGTGATCAGTGAGAAGAATGTTCCTTACATTGGTGATCAGTGGGAAGAATGCTCCTTACATTGGTGATCAGTGGGAAGAATGTTCCTTACATTGGTGATCAGTGAGAAGAATGTTCCTTACATTGGTGGTCAGTGAGAAGAATGTTCCTTACATTGGTGATCAGTGAGAAGAATGTCCCTTACATTGGTGATCAGTGAGAAGAATGTCCCTTACATTGGTGATCAGTGGGAAGAATGTTCCTTACATTGGTGGTCAGTGAGAAGAATGTTCCTTACATTGGTGATCAGTGAGAAGAATGTCCCTTACATTGGTGATCAGGGGGAAGAATGTTCCTTACATTGGTGATCAGTGAGAAGAATGTCCCTTACATTGGAGATTAGTGGGAAGAATGTTCCTTACATTGGTGATCAGTGAGAAGAATGTCCCTTACATTGGTGATCAGGGGGAAGAATGTTCCTTACATTGGTGATCAGTGAGAAGAATGTTCCTTACATTGGTGGTCAGTGGGAAGAATGTTCCTTACATTGGTGATCAGGGGGAAGAATGTTCCTTACATTGGTGATCAGTGAGAAGAATGTTCCTTACATTGGTGATCAGTGAGAAGAATGTTCCTTACATTGGTGATCAGGGGGAAGAATGTTCCTTACATTGGTGATCAGTGAGAAGAATGTTCCTTACATTGGTGATCAGGGGGAAGAATGTCCCTTACATTGGTGATCAGGGGGAAGAATGTTCCTTACATTGGTGATCAGTGAGAAGAATGTTCCTTACATTGGTGGTCAGTGGGAAGAATGTTCCTTACATTGGTGATCAGGGGGAAGAATGTTCCTTACATTGGTGATCAGTGAGAAGAATGTTCCTTACATTGGTGATCAGTGAGAAGAATGTTCCTTACATTGGTGATCAGTGGGAAGAATGTTCCTTACATTGGTGATCAGTGAGAAGAATGTTCCTTACATTGGTGATCAGTGGGAAGAATGCCCCTTACATTGGTGATCAGTGAGAAGAATGTTCCTTACATTGGTGATCAGTGGGAAGAATGTTCCTTACATTGGTGATCAGTGAGAAGAATGTTTCTTACATTGGTGATCAGGGGGAAGAATGCTCCTTACATTGGTGATCAGTGAGAAGAATGTCCCTTACATTGGTGATCAGTGGGAAGAATGTTCCTTACATTGGTGATCAGTGAGAAGAATGTTCCTTACATTGGTGGTCAGTGGGAAGAATGTTCCTTACATTGGTGATCAGTGAGAAGAATGTTCCTTACATTGGTGATCAGTGGGAAGAATGCCCCTTACATTGGTGATCAGTGAGAAGAATGTTCCTTACATTGGTGATCAGTGGGAAGAATGTTCCTTACATTGGTGATCAGTGAGAAGAATGTTCCTTACATTGGTGATCAGTGAGAAGAATGTCCCTTACATTGGAGATCAGTGGGAAGAATGTTCCTTACATTGGTGATCAGTGGGAAGAATGTTCCTTACATTGGTGATCAGTGAGAAGAATGCTCCTTACATTGGTGATCAGTGAGAAGAATGTTCCTTACATTGGTGATCAGTGAGAAGAATGTTCCTCACATTGGTGATCAGGGAGAAGAATGTCCCTTACATTGGTGATCAGTGAGAAGAATGTTCCTTACATTGGTGATCAGTGAGAAGAATGTTCCTTACATTGGTGATCAGTGAGAAGAATGTTCCTTACATTGGTGATCAGTGAGAAGAATGTTCCTTACATTGGTGATCAGTGAGAAGAATGCTCCTTACATTGGTGATCAGTGAGCAGAATGTCCCTTACATTGGTGATCAGTGGGAAGAATGTTCCTTACATTGGTGATCAGTGAGAAGAATGTTCCTTACATTGGTGATCGGTGGAAAGAATGTTCCTTACATTGGTGATCAGTGGGAAGAATGCTCCTTACATTGGTGATCAGTGAGAAGAATGTTCCTTACATTGGTGATCAGTGAGAAGAATGTTCCTCACATTGGTGATCAGTGGGAAGAATGTTCCTTACATTGGTGATCAGTGAGAAGAATGTTCCTTACATTGGTGATCAGTGAGAAGAATGTTCCTTACATTGGTGATCAGTGAGAAGAATGCTCCTTACATTGGTGATCAGTGGGAAGAATGTTCCTTACATTGGTGATCAGTGAGAAGAATGTTCCTTACATTGGTGATCGGTGGAAAGAATGTTCCTTACATTGGTGATCAGTGGGAAGAATGCTCCTTACATTGGTGATCAGTGAGAAGAATGTTCCTTACATTGGTGATCAGTGGGAAGAATGTTCCTTACATTGGTGATCAGTGAGAAGAATGTTCCTTACATTGGTGATCAGTGGGAAGAATGTTCCTTACATTGGTGATCAGTGGGAAGAATATTCCTTACATTGGTGATCAGTGAGAAGAATGTTCCTTACATTGGTGATCAGTGAGAAGAATGTTCCTTACATTGGTGATCAGTGAGAAGAATGTCCCTTACATTGGAGATCAGTGGGAAGAATGTTCCTTACATTGGTGATCAGTGGGAAGAATGTTCCTTACATTGGTGATCAGTGGGAAGAATGTTCCTTACATTGGTGATCAGTAGGAAGAATGTTCCTTACATTGGTGATCAGTGAGAAGAATGTTCCTTACATTGGTGGTCAGTGGGAAGAATGGCCCTTACATTGGTGATCAGTGGGAAGAATGTTCCTTACATTGGTGATCAGTGAGAAGAATGTTCCTTACATTGGTGGTCAGTGGGAAGAATGTCCCTTACATTGGTGATCAGTGAGAAGAATGTTCCTTACATTGGTGATCAGTGAGAAGAATGTTCCTTACATTGGTGGTCAGTGGGAAGAATGTTCCTTACATTGGTGATCAGTGGGAAGAATGGCCCTTACATTGGTGATCAGTGAGAAGAATGTCCCTTACATTGGTGATCAGTGGGAAGAATGTTCCTTACATTGGTGATCAGTGAGAAGAATGTTCCTTACATTGGTGATCAGTGGGAAGAATGTTCCTTACATTGGTGGTCAGTGGGAAGAATGTTCCTTACATTGGTGATCAGTGAGAAGAATGTTCCTTACATTGGTGATCAGTGGGAAGAATGCCCCTTACATTGGTGATCAGTGAGAAGAATGTTCCTTACATTGGTGATCAGTGGGAAGAATGTTCCTTACATTGGTGATCAGTGAGAAGAATGTTCCTTACATTGGTGATCAGTGAGAAGAATGTCCCTTACATTGGAGATCAGTGGGAAGAATGTTCCTTACATTGGTGATCAGTGGGAAGAATGTTCCTTACATTGGTGATCAGTGAGAAGAATGCTCCTTACATTGGTGATCAGTGAGAAGAATGTTCCTTACATTGGTGATCAGTGAGAAGAATGTTCCTCACATTGGTGATCAGTGGGAAGAATGTTCCTTACATTGGTGATCAGTGGGAAGAATGTTCCTTACATTGGTGATCAGTGGGAAGAATGTTCCTTACATTGGTGATCAGTGAGAAGAATGTTCCTTACATTGGTGATCAGTGAGAAGAATGTCCCTTACATTGGTGATCAGGGGGAAGAATGTTCCTTACATTGGTGATCAGTGAGAAGAATGTCCCTTACATTGGAGATCAGTGGGAAGAATGTTCCTTACATTGGTGATCAGTGGGAAGAATGTTCCTTACATTGGTGATCAGTGGGAAGAATTTTCCTTACATTGGTGATCAGTAGGAAGAATGTTCCTTACATTGGTGATCAGTGAGAAGAATGTTCCTTACATTGGTGGTCAGTGGGAAGAATGTTCCTTACATTGGTGATCAGGGGGAAGAATGTTCCTTACATTGGTGATCAGTGAGAAGAATGTCCCTTACATTGGAGATCAGTGGGAAGAATGTTCCTTACATTGGTGATCAGGGGGAAGAATGTTCCTTACATTGGTGGTCAGTGGGAAGAATGTTCCTTACATTGGTGATCAGTGGGAAGAATGTTCCTTACATTGGTGATCAGTGGGAAGAATGTTCCTTACATTGGTGATCAGGGGGAAGAATGTTCCTTACATTGGTGGTCAGTGGGAAGAATTTTCCTTACATTGGTGATCAGGGGGAAGAATGTTCCTTACATTGGTGATCAGTGAGAAGAATGTCCCTTACATTGGAGATCAGTGGGAAGAATGTTCCTTACATTGGTGATCAGGGGGAAGAATGTTCCTTACATTGGTGGTCAGTGGGAAGAATGTTCCTTACATTGGTGATCAGTGGGAAGAATGTTCCTTACATTGGTGATCAGTGGGAAGAATGTTCCTTACATTGGTGATCAGGGGGAAGAATGTTCCTTACATTGGTGGTCAGTGGGAAGAATGTTCCTTACATTGGTGATCAGGGGGAAGAATGTTCCTTACATTGGTGATCAGTGAGAAGAATGTCCCTTACATTGGTGATCAGTGGGAAGAATGTTCCTTACATTGGTGATCAGTGAGAAGAATGTTCCTTACATTGGTGGTCAGTGGGAAGAATGTTCCTTACATTGGTGATCAGTGAGAAGAATGTTCCTTACATTGGTGATCAGTGGGAAGAATGCCCCTTACATTGGTGATCAGTGAGAAGAATGTTCCTTACATTGGTGGTCAGTGGGAAGAATGTTCCTTACATTGGTGATCAGTGAGAAGAATGTTCCTTACATTGGTGGTCAGTGGGAAGAATGTTCCTTACATTGGTGATCAGTGGGAAGAATGTTCCTTACATTGGTGATCAGTGAGAAGAATGTTCCTTACATTGGTGATCAGTGGGAAGAATGTTCCTTACATTGGTGATCAGTGAGAAGAATGTTCCTTACATTGGTGATCAGTGAGAAGAATGTTCCTTACATTGGTGATCAGTGAGAAGAATGCTCCTTACATTGGTGATCAGTGAGAAGAATGTTCCTTACATTGGTGATCAGTGGGAAGAATGCTCCTTACATTGGTGATCAGTGGGAAGAATGTTCCTTACATTGGTGGTCAGTGAGAAGAATGTCGGTTACATTGGTGATCAGTGAGAAGAATGTCCCTTACATTGGTGATCAGTGAGAAGAATGTCCCTTACATTGGTGATCAGTGGGAAGAATGTTCCTTACATTGGTGGTCAGTGAGAAGAATGTTCCTTACATTGGTGATCAGTGAGAAGAATGTCCCTTACATTGGTGATCAGGGGGAAGAATGTTCCTTACATTGGTGGTCAGTGGGAAGAATGTTCCTTACATTGGTGATCAGTGGGAAGAATGTTCCTTACATTGGTGATCAGTGGGAAGAATGTTCCTTACATTGGTGATCAGTGGGAAGAATGTTCCTTACATTGGTGATCAGTGGGAAGAATGTTCCTTACATTGATGATCAGTGGGAAGAATGTTCCTTACATTGGTGATCAGTGGGAAGAATGTTCCTTACATTGGTGATCAGTGGGAAGAATGTTCCTTACATTGGTGATCAGTGGGAAGAATGTTCCTTACATTGGTGATCAGGGGGAAGAATGTTCCTTACATTGGTGGTCAGTGGGAAGAATGTTCCTTACATTGGTGATCAGGGGGAAGAATGTTCCTTACATTGGTGATCAGTGAGAAGAATGTCCCTTACATTGGTGATCAGTGGGAAGAATGTTCCTTACATTGGTGATCAGTGAGAAGAATGTTCCTTACATTGGTGGTCAGTGGGAAGAATGTTCCTTACATTGGTGATCAGTGAGAAGAATGTTCCTTACATTGGTGATCAGTGGGAAGAATGTTCCTTACATTGGTGATCAGTGGGAAGAATGTTCCTTACATTGGTGATCAGTGGGAAGAATGTTCCTTACATTGGTGATCAGGGGGAAGAATGTTCCTTACATTGGTGATCAGTGAGAAGAATGTCCCTTACATTGGTGATCAGTGGGAAGAATGTTCCTTACATTGGTGATCAGTGAGAAGAATGTTCCTTACATTGGTGGTCAGTGGGAAGAATGTTCCTTACATTGGTGATCAGTGAGAAGAATGTTCCTTACATTGGTGGTCAGTGGGAAGAATGTTCCTTACATTGGTGATCAGGGGGAAGAATGTTCCTTACATTGGTGATCAGTGAGAAGAATGTCCCTTACATTGGAGATCAGTGGGAAGAATGTTCCTTACATTGGTGATCAGTGGGAAGAATGTTCCTTACATTGGTGATCAGTGGGAAGAATGTCCCTTACATTGGTGATCAGTGGGAAGAATGTTCCTTACATTGGTGATCAGTGAGAAGAATGTTCCTTACATTGGTGATCAGTGGGAAGAATGTTCCTTACATTGGTGATCAGTGGGAAGAATGCTCCTTACATTGGTGATCAGTGGGAAGAATGTTCCTTACATTGGTGATCAGTGAGAAGAATGCTCCTTACATTGGCGATCAGTGAGAAGAATGTTCCTTACATTGGTGATCAGTGGGAAGAATGCTCCTTACATTGGTGATCAGTGGGAAGAATGTTCCTTACATTGGTGATCAGTGAGAAGAATGTTCCTTACATTGGTGGTCAGTGAGAAGAATGTTCCTTACATTGGTGATCAGTGAGAAGAATGTCCCTTACATTGGTGATCAGTGAGAAGAATGTCCCTTACATTGGTGATCAGTGGGAAGAATGTTCCTTACATTGGTGGTCAGTGAGAAGAATGTTCCTTACATTGGTGATCAGTGAGAAGAATGTCCCTTACATTGGTGATCAGGGGGAAGAATGTTCCTTACATTGGTGATCAGTGAGAAGAATGTCCCTTACATTGGAGATTAGTGGGAAGAATGTTCCTTACATTGGTGATCAGTGAGAAGAATGTCCCTTACATTGGTGATCAGGGGGAAGAATGTTCCTTACATTGGTGATCAGTGAGAAGAATGTTCCTTACATTGGTGGTCAGTGGGAAGAATGTTCCTTACATTGGTGATCAGGGGGAAGAATGTTCCTTACATTGGTGATCAGTGAGAAGAATGTTCCTTACATTGGTGATCAGTGAGAAGAATGTTCCTTACATTGGTGATCAGGGGGAAGAATGTTCCTTACATTGGTGATCAGTGAGAAGAATGTTCCTTACATTGGTGATCAGGGGGAAGAATGTCCCTTACATTGGTGATCAGGGGGAAGAATGTTCCTTACATTGGTGATCAGTGAGAAGAATGTTCCTTACATTGGTGGTCAGTGGGAAGAATGTTCCTTACATTGGTGATCAGGGGGAAGAATGTTCCTTACATTGGTGATCAGTGAGAAGAATGTTCCTTACATTGGTGATCAGTGAGAAGAATGTTCCTTACATTGGTGATCAGTGGGAAGAATGTTCCTTACATTGGTGATCAGTGAGAAGAATGTTCCTTACATTGGTGATCAGTGGGAAGAATGCCCCTTACATTGGTGATCAGTGAGAAGAATGTTCCTTACATTGGTGATCAGTGGGAAGAATGTTCCTTACATTGGTGATCAGTGAGAAGAATGTTTCTTACATTGGTGATCAGGGGGAAGAATGCTCCTTACATTGGTGATCAGTGAGAAGAATGTCCCTTACATTGGTGATCAGTGGGAAGAATGTTCCTTACATTGGTGATCAGTGAGAAGAATGTTCCTTACATTGGTGGTCAGTGGGAAGAATGTTCCTTACATTGGTGATCAGTGAGAAGAATGTTCCTTACATTGGTGATCAGTGGGAAGAATGCCCCTTACATTGGTGATCAGTGAGAAGAATGTTCCTTACATTGGTGATCAGTGGGAAGAATGTTCCTTACATTGGTGATCAGTGAGAAGAATGTTCCTTACATTGGTGATCAGTGAGAAGAATGTCCCTTACATTGGTGATCAGTGGGAAGAATGTTCCTTACATTGGTGATCAGTGAGAAGAATGCTCCTTACATTGGTGATCAGTGAGAAGAATGTTCCTTACATTGGTGATCAGTGAGAAGAATGTTCCTCACATTGGTGATCAGGGAGAAGAATGTCCCTTACATTGGTGATCAGTGAGAAGAATGTTCCTTACATTGGTGATCAGTGAGAAGAATGTTCCTTACATTGGTGATCAGTGAGAAGAATGTTCCTTACATTGGTGATCAGTGAGAAGAATGTTCCTTACATTGGTGATCAGTGAGAAGAATGCTCCTTACATTGGTGATCAGTGAGCAGAATGTCCCTTACATTGGTGATCAGTGGGAAGAATGTTCCTTACATTGGTGATCAGTGAGAAGAATGTTCCTTACATTGGTGATCGGTGGAAAGAATGTTCCTTACATTGGTGATCAGTGGGAAGAATGCTCCTTACATTGGTGATCAGTGAGAAGAATGTTCCTTACATTGGTGATCAGTGAGAAGAATGTTCCTCACATTGGTGATCAGTGGGAAGAATGTTCCTTACATTGGTGATCAGTGAGAAGAATGTTCCTTACATTGGTGATCAGTGAGAAGAATGTTCCTTACATTGGTGATCAGTGAGAAGAATGCTCCTTACATTGGTGATCAGTGGGAAGAATGTTCCTTACATTGGTGATCAGTGAGAAGAATGTTCCTTACATTGGTGATCGGTGGAAAGAATGTTCCTTACATTGGTGATCAGTGGGAAGAATGCTCCTTACATTGGTGATCAGTGAGAAGAATGTTCCTTACATTGGTGATCAGTGGGAAGAATGTTCCTTACATTGGTGATCAGTGAGAAGAATGTTCCTTACATTGGTGATCAGTGAGAAGAATGTCCCTTACATTGGAGATCAGTGGGAAGAATGTTCCTTACATTGGTGATCAGTGGGAAGAATGTTCCTTACATTGGTGATCAGTGGGAAGAATGTTCCTTACATTGGTGATCAGTAGGAAGAATGTTCCTTACATTGGTGATCAGTGAGAAGAATGTTCCTTACATTGGTGGTCAGTGGGAAGAATGGCCCTTACATTGGTGATCAGTGGGAAGAATGTTCCTTACATTGGTGATCAGTGAGAAGAATGTTCCTTACATTGGTGGTCAGTGGGAAGAATGTCCCTTACATTGGTGATCAGTGAGAAGAATGTTCCTTACATTGGTGATCAGTGAGAAGAATGTTCCTTACATTGGTGGTCAGTGGGAAGAATGTTCCTTACATTGGTGATCAGTGGGAAGAATGGCCCTTACATTGGTGATCAGTGAGAAGAATGTCCCTTACATTGGTGATCAGGGGGAAGAATGTTCCTTACATTGGTGATCAGTGAGAAGAATGTCCCTTACATTGGAGATCAGTGGGAAGAATGTTCCTTACATTGGTGATCAGTGGGAAGAATGTTCCTTACATTGGTGATCAGTGGGAAGAATGTTCCTTACATTGGTGATCAGGGGGAAGAATGTTCCTTACATTGGTGGTCAGTGGGAAGAATGTTCCTTACATTGGTGATCAGGGGGAAGAATGTTCCTTACATTGGTGATCAGTGAGAAGAATGTCCCTTACATTGGTGATCAGTGGGAAGAATGTTCCTTACATTGGTGATCAGTGAGAAGAATGTTCCTTACATTGGTGGTCAGTGGGAAGAATGTTCCTTACATTGGTGATCAGTGAGAAGAATGTTCCTTACATTGGTGGTCAGTGGGAAGAATGTTCCTTACATTGGTGATCAGGGGGAAGAATGTTCCTTACATTGGTGATCAGGGGGAAGAATGTTCCTTACATTGGTGATCAGTGAGAAGAATGTCCCTTACATTGGTGATCAGTGGGAAGAATGTTCCTTACATTGGTGGTCAGTGGGAAGAATGTTCCTTACATTGGTGATCAGTGAGAAGAATGTTCCTTATATTGGTGGTCAGTGGGAAGAATGTTCCTTACATTGGTGATCAGTGAGAAGAATGCTCCTTACATTGGTGATCAGTGGGAGGAATGTTCCTTACATTGGTGATCAGTGAGAAGAATGTTCCTTACATTGGTGGTCAGTGGGAAGAATGTTCCTTACATTGGTGATCAGTGAGAAGAATGTTCCTTACATTGGTGGTCAGTGGGAAGAATGTTCCTTACATTGGTGATCAGTGAGAAGAATGCTCCTTACATTGGTGATCAGTGAGAAGAATGTTCCTTACATTGGTGATCAGTGGGAAGAATGTTCCTTACATTGGTGATCAGTGGGAAGAATGTCCCTTTCATTGGTGATCAGTGGGAAGAATGTTCCTTACATTGGTGATCAGTGAGAAGAATGTTCCTTACATTGGTGATCAGTGGGAAGAATGTTCCTTACATTGGTGATCAGTGGGAAGAATGTTCCTTACATTGGTGATCAGTGAGAAGAATGCTCCTTACATTGGTGATCAGTGAGAAGAATGTTCCTTACATTGGTGATCAGTGGGAAGAATGCTCCTTACATTGGTGATCAGTGGGAAGAATGTTCCTTACATTGGTGGTCAGTGAGAAGAATGTCCGTTACATTGGTGGTCAGTGAGAAGAATGTCCCTTACATTGGTGATCAGTGGGAAGAATGTTCCTTACATTGGTGGTCAGTGAGAAGAATGTTCCTTACATTGGTGATCAGTGAGAAGAATGTCCCTTACATTGGTGATCAGGGGGAAGAATGTTCCTTACATTGGTGATCAGTGAGAAGAATGTCCCTTACATTGGAGATTAGTGGGAAGAATGTTCCTTACATTGGTGATCAGGGGGAAGAATGTTCCTTACATTGGTGATCAGTGAGAAGAATGTCCCTTACATTGGTGATCAGGGGGAAGAATGTCCCTTACATTGGTGATCAGTGGGAAGAATGTTCCTTACATTGGTGATCAGTGGGAAGAATTTTCCTTACATTGGTGATCAGTAGGAAGAATGTTCCTTACATTGGTGATCAGTGGGAAGAATGTTCCTTACATTGGTGATCAGGGGGAAGAATGTTCCTTACATTGGTGATCATTGAGAAGAATGTCCCTTACATTGGAGATCAGTGGGAAGAATGTTCCTTACATTGGTGATCAGTGGGAAGAATGTTCCTTACATTGGTGATCAGTGGGAAGAATGTTCCTTACATTGGTGATCAGGGGGAAGAATGTTCCTTACATTGGTGGTCAGTGGGAAGAATGTTCCTTACATTGGTGATCAGGGGGAAGAATGTTCCTTACATTGGTGGTCAGTGGGAAGAATGTTCCTTACATTGGTGATCAGTGGGAAGAATGTTCCTTACATTGGTGATCAGTGGGAAGAATGTTCCTTACATTGGTGATCAGTGGGAAGAATGTCCCTTACATTGGTGATCAGTGAGAAGAATGTTCCTCACATTGGTGATCAGGGAGAAGAATGTCCCTTACATTGGTGATCAGTGAGAAGAATGTTCCTTACATTGGTGATCAGTGAGAAGAATGTCCCTTACATTGGTGATCAGTGAGAAGAATGTCCCTTACATTGGTGATCAGTGAGAAGAATGTCCCTTACATTGGTGATCAGTGGGAAGAATGTTCCTTACATTGGTGATCAGTGAGAAGAATGTTCCTTACATTGGTGGTCAGTGGGAAGAATGTTCCTTACATTGGTGATCAGTGAGAAGAATGTTCCTTACATTGGTGATCAGTGGGAAGAATGCCCCTTACATTGGTGATCAGTGAGAAGAATGTTCCTTACATTGGTGGTCAGTGGGAAGAATGTTCCTTACATTGGTGATCAGTGAGAAGAATGTTCCTTACATTGGTGGTCAGTGGGAAGAATGTTCCTTACATTGGTGATCAGGGGGAAGAATGTTCCTTACATTGGTGATCAGTGAGAAGAATGTCCCTTACATTGGAGATCAGTGGGAAGAATGTTCCTTACATTGGTGATCAGTGGGAAGAATGTTCCTTACATTGGTGATCAGTGGGAAGAATGTCCCTTACATTGGTGATCAGTGGGAAGAATGTTCCTTACATTGGTGATCAGTGAGAAGAATGTTCCTTACATTGGTGATCAGTGGGAAGAATGTTCCTTACATTGGTGATCAGTGGGAAGAATGTTCCTTACATTGGTGATCAGTGAGAAGAATGCTCCTTACATTGGTGATCAGTGAGAAGAATGTTCCTTACATTGGTGATCAGTGGGAAGAATGCTCCTTACATTGGTGATCAGTGGGAAGAATGTTCCTTACATTGGTGGTCAGTGAGAAGAATGTCCGTTACATTGGTGATCAGTGAGAAGAATGTCCCTTACATTGGTGATCAGTGAGAAGAATGTCCCTTACATTGGTGATCAGTGGGAAGAATGTTCCTTACATTGGTGGTCAGTGAGAAGAATGTTCCTTACATTGGTGATCAGTGAGAAGAATGTCCCTTACATTGGTGATCAGGGGGAAGAATGTTCCTTACATTGGTGATCAGTGAGAAGAATGTTCCTTACATTGGTGGTCAGTGGGAAGAATGTTCCTTACATTGGTGATCAGGGGGAAGAATGTTCCTTACATTGGTGATCAGTGAGAAGAATGTTCCTTACATTGGTGATCAGTGGGAAGAATGTTCCTTACATTGGTGATCAGTGAGAAGAATGTTCCTTACATTGGTGGTCAGTGGGAAGAATGTTCCTTACATTGGTGATCAGTGGGAAGAATGTTCCTTACATTGGTGATCAGTGAGAAGAATGTCCCTTACATTGGTGATCAGGGGGAAGAATGTTCCTTACATTGGTGATCAGTGAGAAGAATGTTCCTTACATTGGTGGTCAGTGGGAAGAATGTTCCTTACATTGGTGATCAGGGGGAAGAATGTTCCTTACATTGGTGATCAGTGAGAAGAATGTTCCTTACATTGGTGATCAGTGGGAAGAATGTTCCTTACATTGGTGATCAGTGAGAAGAATGTTCCTTACATTGGTGGTCAGTGGGAAGAATGTTCCTTACATTGGTGATCAGTGAGAAGAATGTTCCTTACATTGGTGATCAGTGGGAAGAATGCCCCTTACATTGGTGATCAGTGAGAAGAATGTTCCTTACATTGGTGATCAGTGGGAAGAATGTTCCTTACATTGGTGATCAGTGAGAAGAATGTTTCTTACATTGGTGATCAGGGGGAAGAATGCTCCTTACATTGGTGATCAGTGAGAAGAATGTCCCTTACATTGGTGATCAGTGGGAAGAATGTTCCTTACATTGGTGATCAGTGAGAAGAATGTTCCTTACATTGGTGGTCAGTGGGAAGAATGTTCCTTACATTGGTGATCAGTGAGAAGAATGTTCCTTACATTGGTGATCAGTGGGAAGAATGCCCCTTACATTGGTGATCAGTGAGAAGAATGTTCCTTACATTGGTGATCAGTGGGAAGAATGTTCCTTACATTGGTGATCAGTGAGAAGAATGTTCCTTACATTGGTGATCAGTGGGAAGAATGTTCCTTACATTGGTGATCAGTGAGAAGAATGCTCCTTACATTGGTGATCAGTGAGAAGAATGTCCCTTACATTGGAGATCAGTGGGAAGAATGTTCCTTACATTGGTGATCAGTGGGAAGAATGTTCCTTACATTGGTGATCAGTGAGAAGAATGCTCCTTACATTGGTGATCAGTGAGAAGAATGTTCCTTACATTGGTGATCAGTGAGAAGAATGTTCCTCACATTGGTGATCAGTGGGAAGAATGTTCCTTACATTGGTGATCAGTGGGAAGAATGTTCCTTACATTGGTGATCAGTGGGAAGAATGTTCCTTACATTGGTGATCAGTGAGAAGAATGTTCCTTACATTGGTGATCAGTGAGAAGAATGTCCCTTACATTGGTGATCAGGGGGAAGAATGTTCCTTACATTGGTGATCAGTGAGAAGAATGTCCCTTACATTGGAGATCAGTGGGAAGAATGTTCCTTACATTGGTGATCAGTGGGAAGAATGTTCCTTACATTGGTGATCAGTGGGAAGAATTTTCCTTACATTGGTGATCAGTAGGAAGAATGTTCCTTACATTGGTGATCAGTGAGAAGAATGTTCCTTACATTGGTGGTCAGTGGGAAGAATGTTCCTTACATTGGTGATCAGGGGGAAGAATGTTCCTTACATTGGTGATCAGTGAGAAGAATGTCCCTTACATTGGAGATCAGTGGGAAGAATGTTCCTTACATTGGTGATCAGGGGGAAGAATGTTCCTTACATTGGTGGTCAGTGGGAAGAATGTTCCTTACATTGGTGATCAGGGGGAAGAATGTTCCTTACATTGGTGATCAGTGAGAAGAATGTCCCTTACATTGGTGATCAGTGGGAAGAATGTTCCTTACATTGGTGATCAGTGAGAAGAATGTTCCTTACATTGGTGGTCAGTGGGAAGAATGTTCCTTACATTGGTGATCAGTGAGAAGAATGTTCCTTACATTGGTGATCAGTGGGAAGAATGCCCCTTACATTAGTGATCAGTGAGAAGAATGTTCCTTACATTGGGGGTCAGTGGGAAGAATGTTCCTTACATTGGTGATCAGTGAGAAGAATGTTCCTTACATTGGTGGTCAGTGGGAAGAATGTTCCTTACATTGGTGATCAGTGAGAAGAATGTTCCTTACATTGGTGGTCAGTGGGAAGAATGTTCCTTACATTGGTGATCAGGGGGAAGAATGTTCCTTACATTGGTGATCAGTGAGAAGAATGTCCCTTACATTGGAGATCAGTGGGAAGAATGTTCCTTACATTGGTGATCAGTGGGAAGAATGTCCCTTACATTGGTGATCAGTGGGAAGAATGTTCCTTACATTGGTGATCAGTGAGAAGAATGTTCCTTACATTGGTGATCAGTGGGAAGAATGTCCCTTACATTGGTGATCAGTGGGAAGAATGTTCCTTACATTGGTGATCAGTGAGAAGAATGTTCCTTACATTGGTGATCAGTGGGAAGAATGTTCCTTACATTGGTGATCAGTGGGAAGAATGTTCCTTACATTGGTGATCAGTGAGAAGAATGTTCCTTACATTGGTGATCAGTGGGAAGAATGTTCCTTACATTGGTGATCAGTGGGAAGAATGTTCCTTACATTGGTGATCAGTGAGAAGAATGCTCCTTACATTGGTGATCAGTGAGAAGAATGTTCCTTACATTGGTGATCAGTGGGAAGAATGCTCCTTACATTGGTGATCAGTGGGAAGAATGTTCCTTACATTGGTGGTCAGTGAGAAGAATGTCGGTTACATTGGTGATCAGTGAGAAGAATGTCCCTTACATTGGTGATCAGTGAGAAGAATGTCCCTTACATTGGTGATCAGTGGGAAGAATGTTCCTTACATTGGTGGTCAGTGAGAAGAATGTTCCTTACATTGGTGATCAGTGAGAAGAATGTCCCTTACATTGGTGATCAGGGGGAAGAATGTTCCTTACATTGGTGGTCAGTGGGAAGAATGTTCCTTACATTGGTGATCAGTGGGAAGAATGTTCCTTACATTGGTGATCAGTGGGAAGAATGTTCCTTACATTGGTGATCAGTGGGAAGAATGTTCCTTACATTGGTGATCAGTGGGAAGAATGTTCCTTACATTGATGATCAGTGGGAAGAATGTTCCTTACATTGGTGATCAGTGGGAAGAATGTTCCTTACATTGGTGATCAGTGGGAAGAATGTTCCTTACATTGGTGATCAGTGGGAAGAATGTTCCTTACATTGGTGATCAGGGGGAAGAATGTTCCTTACATTGGTGGTCAGTGGGAAGAATGTTCCTTACATTGGTGATCAGGGGGAAGAATGTTCCTTACATTGGTGATCAGTGAGAAGAATGTCCCTTACATTGGTGATCAGTGGGAAGAATGTTCCTTACATTGGTGATCAGTGAGAAGAATGTTCCTTACATTGGTGGTCAGTGGGAAGAATGTTCCTTACATTGGTGATCAGTGAGAAGAATGTTCCTTACATTGGTGATCAGTGGGAAGAATGTTCCTTACATTGGTGATCAGTGGGAAGAATGTTCCTTACATTGGTGATCAGTGGGAAGAATGTTCCTTACATTGGTGATCAGGGGGAAGAATGTTCCTTACATTGGTGATCAGTGAGAAGAATGTCCCTTACATTGGTGATCAGTGGGAAGAATGCCCCTTACATTGGTGATCAGTGAGAAGAATGTTCCTTACATTGGTGGTCAGTGGGAAGAATGTTCCTTACATTGGTGATCAGTGAGAAGAATGTTCCTTACATTGGTGGTCAGTGGGAAGAATGTTCCTTACATTGGTGATCAGGGGGAAGAATGTTCCTTACATTGGTGATCAGTGAGAAGAATGTCCCTTACATTGGAGATCAGTGGGAAGAATGTTCCTTACATTGGTGATCAGTGGGAAGAATGTTCCTTACATTGGTGATCAGTGGGAAGAATGTCCCTTACATTGGTGATCAGTGGGAAGAATGTTCCTTACATTGCTGATCAGTGAGAAGAATGTTCCTTACATTGGTGATCAGTGGGAAGAATGTTCCTTACATTGGTGATCAGTGGGAAGAATGCTCCTTACATTGGTGATCAGTGGGAAGAATGTTCCTTACATTGGTGATCAGTGAGAAGAATGCTCCTTACATTGGTGATCAGTGAGAAGAATGTTCCTTACATTGGTGATCAGTGGGAAGAATGCTCCTTACATTGGTGATCAGTGGGAAGAATGTTCCTTACATTGGTGGTCAGTGGGAAGAATGTTCCTTACATTGGTGATCAGGGGGAAGAATGTTCCTTACATTGGTGATCAGTGAGAAGAATGTTCCTTACATTGGTGATCAGTGAGAAGAATGTTCCTTACATTGGTGATCAGGGGGAAGAATGTTCCTTACATTGGTGATCAGTGAGAAGAATGTTCCTTACATTGGTGATCAGGGGGAAGAATGTCCCTTACATTGGTGATCAGGGGGAAGAATGTTCCTTACATTGGTGATCAGTGAGAAGAATGTTCCTTACATTGGTGGTCAGTGGGAAGAATGTTCCTTACATTGGTGATCAGGGGGAAGAATGTTCCTTACATTGGTGATCAGTGAGAAGAATGTTCCTTACATTGGTGATCAGTGAGAAGAATGTTCCTTACATTGGTGATCAGTGGGAAGAATGTTCCTTACATTGGTGATCAGTGAGAAGAATGTTCCTTACATTGGTGATCAGTGGGAAGAATGCCCCTTACATTGGTGATCAGTGAGAAGAATGTTCCTTACATTGGTGATCAGTGGGAAGAATGTTCCTTACATTGGTGATCAGTGAGAAGAATGTTTCTTACATTGGTGATCAGGGGGAAGAATGCTCCTTACATTGGTGATCAGTGAGAAGAATGTCCCTTACATTGGTGATCAGTGGGAAGAATGTTCCTTACATTGGTGATCAGTGAGAAGAATGTTCCTTACATTGGTGGTCAGTGGGAAGAATGTTCCTTACATTGGTGATCAGTGAGAAGAATGTTCCTTACATTGGTGATCAGTGGGAAGAATGCCCCTTACATTGGTGATCAGTGAGAAGAATGTTCCTTACATTGGTGATCAGTGGGAAGAATGTTCCTTACATTGGTGATCAGTGAGAAGAATGTTCCTTACATTGGTGATCAGTGAGAAGAATGTCCCTTACATTGGAGATCAGTGGGAAGAATGTTCCTTACATTGGTGATCAGTGGGAAGAATGTTCCTTACATTGGTGATCAGTGAGAAGAATGCTCCTTACATTGGTGATCAGTGAGAAGAATGTTCCTTACATTGGTGATCAGTGAGAAGAATGTTCCTCACATTGGTGATCAGGGAGAAGAATGTCCCTTACATTGGTGATCAGTGAGAAGAATGTTCCTTACATTGGTGATCAGTGAGAAGAATGTTCCTTACATTGGTGATCAGTGAGAAGAATGTTCCTTACATTGGTGATCAGTGAGAAGAATGTTCCTTACATTGGTGATCAGTGAGAAGAATGCTCCTTACATTGGTGATCAGTGAGCAGAATGTCCCTTACATTGGTGATCAGTGGGAAGAATGTTCCTTACATTGGTGATCAGTGAGAAGAATGTTCCTTACATTGGTGATCGGTGGAAAGAATGTTCCTTACATTGGTGATCAGTGGGAAGAATGCTCCTTACATTGGTGATCAGTGAGAAGAATGTTCCTTACATTGGTGATCAGTGAGAAGAATGTTCCTCACATTGGTGATCAGTGGGAAGAATGTTCCTTACATTGGTGATCAGTGAGAAGAATGTTCCTTACATTGGTGATCAGTGAGAAGAATGTTCCTTACATTGGTGATCAGTGAGAAGAATGCTCCTTACATTGGTGATCAGTGGGAAGAATGTTCCTTACATTGGTGATCAGTGAGAAGAATGTTCCTTACATTGGTGATCGGTGGAAAGAATGTTCCTTACATTGGTGATCAGTGGGAAGAATGCTCCTTACATTGGTGATCAGTGAGAAGAATGTTCCTTACATTGGTGATCAGTGGGAAGAATGTTCCTTACATTGGTGATCAGTGAGAAGAATGTTCCTTACATTGGTGATCAGTGGGAAGAATGTTCCTTACATTGGTGATCAGTGGGAAGAATATTCCTTACATTGGTGATCAGTGAGAAGAATGTTCCTTACATTGGTGATCAGTGAGAAGAATGTTCCTTACATTGGTGATCAGTGAGAAGAATGTCCCTTACATTGGAGATCAGTGGGAAGAATGTTCCTTACATTGGTGATCAGTGGGAAGAATGTTCCTTACATTGGTGATCAGTGGGAAGAATGTTCCTTACATTGGTGATCAGTAGGAAGAATGTTCCTTACATTGGTGATCAGTGAGAAGAATGTTCCTTACATTGGTGGTCAGTGGGAAGAATGGCCCTTACATTGGTGATCAGTGGGAAGAATGTTCCTTACATTGGTGATCAGTGAGAAGAATGTTCCTTACATTGGTGGTCAGTGGGAAGAATGTCCCTTACATTGGTGATCAGTGAGAAGAATGTTCCTTACATTGGTGGTCAGTGGGAAGAATGGCCCTTACATTGGTGATCAGTGGGAAGAATGTTCCTTACATTGGTGATCAGTGAGAAGAATGTTCCTTACATTGGTGATCAGTGAGAAGAATGTTCCTTACATTGGTGATCAGTGAGAAGAATGTTCCTTACATTGGAGATCAGTGGGAAGAATGTTCCTTACATTGGTTATCAGTGAGAAGAATGTTCCTTACATTGGTGATCAGTGAGAAGAATGTCCCTTACATTGGTGATCAGTGAGAAGAATGCTCCTTACATTGGTGATCAGTGAGAAGAATGTTCCTTACATTGGTGATCAGTGGGAAGAATGTTCCTTACATTGGTGATCAGTGGGAAGAATGTTCCTTACATTGGAGATCAGTGAGAAGAATGTTCCTTACATTGGTGATCAGTGGGAAGAATGTCCCTTACATTGGTGATCAGTGAGAAGAATGTTCCTTACATTGGTGATCAGTGGGAAGAATGTTCCTTACATTGGTGATCATTGAGAAGAATGTTCCTTACATTGGTGATCAGGGGGAAGAATGTTCCTTACATTGGTGATCAGGGGGAAGAATGTTCCTTACATTGGTGATCAGTGGGAAGAATGTTCCTTACATTGGTGATCAGTGGGAAGAATGTTCCTTACATTG
This sequence comes from Rana muscosa, assembly GCA_029206835.1. Lineage (NCBI taxonomy): Eukaryota > Metazoa > Chordata > Amphibia > Anura > Ranidae > Rana > Rana muscosa. The sequence continues at coordinate 223,095,155 of JARGYO010005626.1, read as the reverse complement.
GTGATCAGTGGGAAGAATGTCCCTTACATTGGTGATCAGTGAGAAGAATGTTCCTTACATTGGTGATCAGTGGGAAGAATGTCCCTTACATTGGTGATCAGTGAGAAGAATGTTCCTTACATTGGTGATCAGTGAGAAGAATGTCCCTTACATTGGTGATCAGTGAGAAGAATGTTCCTTACATTGGTGATCAGTGAGAAGAATGTTCCTTACATTGGTGATCAGTGAGAAGAATGTTCCTTACATTGGTGATCAGTGAGAAGAATGCTCCTTACATTGGTGATCAGTGAGAAGAATGTTCCTTACATTGGTGATCAGTGAGAAGAATGTTCCTTACATTGGTGGTCAGTGGGAAGAATGTCCCTTACATTGGTGGTCAGTGAGAAGAATGTTCCTTACATTGGTGATCAGTGGGAAGAATGTCCCTTACATTGGTGATCAGTGAGAAGAATGTTCCTTACATTGGTGGTCAGTGGGAAGAATGTCCCTTACATTGGTGGTCAGTGAGAAGAATGTTCCTTACATTGGTGATCAGTGGGAAGAATGTCCCTTACATTGGTGATCAGTGGGAAGAATGTCCCTTACATTGGTGATCAGTGAGAAGAATGTCCCTTACATTGGTGATCAGTGAGAAGAATGTCCCTTACATTGGTGATCAGTGAGAAGAATGTCCCTTACATTGGTGATCAGTGAGAAGAATGTTCCTTACATTGGTGATCAGTGAGAAGAATGTTCCTTACATTGGTGATCAGTGAGAAGAATGTCCCTTACATTGGTGATCAGTGAGAAGAATGTTCCTTACATTGGTGATCAGTGAGAAGAATGTTCCTTACATTGGTGATCAGTGAGAAGAATGTTCCTTACATTGGTGATCAGTGGGAAGAATGTTCCTTACATTGGTGATCAGTGAGAAGAATGTTCCTTACATTGGTGATCAGTGAGAAGAATGTCCCTTACATTGGTGATCAGTGAGAAGAATGTTCCTTACATTGGTGATCAGTGAGAAGAATGTTCCTTACATTGGTGATCAGTGAGAAGAATGTTCCTTACATTGGTGATCAGTGGGAAGAATGTTCCTTACATTGGTGATCAGTGAGAAGAATGTCCCTTACATTGGAGATCAGTGGGAAGAATGTTCCTTACATTGGTGATCAGTGGGAAGAATGTTCCTTACATTGGTGATCAGTGGGAAGAATTTTCCTTACATTGGTGATCAGTAGGAAGAATGTTCCTTACATTGGTGATCAGTGAGAAGAATGTTCCTTACATTGGTGGTCAGTGGGAAGAATGTTCCTTACATTGGTGATCAGTGAGAAGAATGTCCCTTACATTGGTGGTCAGTGAGAAGAATGTTCCTTACATTGGTGATCAGTGGGAAGAATTTTCCTTACATTGGTGATCAGTAGGAAGAATGTTCCTTACATTGGTGATCAGTGAGAAGAATGTTCCTTACATTGGTGGTCAGTGGGAAGAATGTTCCTTACATTGGTGATCAGTGAGAAGAATGTCCCTTACATTGGTGATCAGTGAGAAGAATGTTCCTTACATTGGTGGTCAGTGGGAAGAATGTTCCTTACATTGGTGATCAGTGAGAAGAATGTCCCTTACATTGGTGGTCAGTGAGAAGAATGTCCCTTACATTGGTGATCAGTGGGAAAAATGTTCCTTACATTGGTGATCAGTGAGAAAAATGTTCCTTACATTGGTGATCAGTGAGAAGAATGTTCCTTACATTGGTGATCAGTGAGAAGAATGTTCCTTACATTGGTGATCAGTGGGAAGAATTTTCCTTACATTGGTGATCAGTAGGAAGAATGTTCCTTACATTGGTGATCAGTGAGAAGAATGTTCCTTACATTGGTGGTCAGTGGGAAGAATGTTCCTTACATTGGTGATCAGTGAGAAGAATGTCCCTTACATTGGTGATCAGTGAGAAGAATGTTCCTTACATTGGTGGTCAGTGGGAAGAATGTTCCTTACATTGGTGATCAGTGAGAAGAATGTCCCTTACATTGGTGGTCAGTGAGAAGAATGTTCCTTACATTGGTGATCAGTGAGAAGAATGTTCCTTACATTGGTGATCAGTGGGAAGAATGTTCCTTACATTGGTGATCAGTGAGAAGAATGTCCCTTACATTGGAGATCAGGGGGAAGAATGTTCCTTACATTGGTGATCAGTGAGAAGAATGTCCCTTACATTGGTGATCAGTGAGAAGAATGTTCCTTACATTGGTGATCAGTGAGAAGAATGTTCCTTACATTGGTGATCAGTGGGAAGAATGCCCCTTACATTGGTGATCAGTGAGAAGAATGTTCCTTACATTGGTGATCAGTGGGAAGAATGTTCCTTACATTGGTGATCAGTGAGAAGAATGTCCCTTACATTGGAGATCAGTGGGAAGAATGTTCCTTACATTGGTGGTCAGTGGGAAGAATGTTCCTTACATTGGTGATCAGTGGGAAGAATGTTCCTTACATTGGTGATCAGTGGGAAGAATGTTCCTTACATTGGTGATCAGTGGGAAGAATGGCCCTTACATTGGAGATCAGTGAGAAGAATGTCCCTTACATTGGTGATCAGTGGGAAGAATGTTCCTTACATTGGTGATCAGTGAGAAGAATGTTCCTTACATTGGTGATCAGTGAGAAGAATGTCCCTTACATTGGTGATCAGGGGGAAGAATGTTCCTTACATTGGTGATCAGTGAGAAGAATGTCCCTTACATTGGAGATCAGTGGGAAGAATGTTCCTTACATTGGTGATCAGTGGGAAGAATGTTCCTTACATTGGTGATCAGTGGGAAGAATTTTCCTTACATTGGTGATCAGTAGGAAGAATGTTCCTTACATTGGTGATCAGTGAGAAGAATGTTCCTTACATTGGTGGTCAGTGGGAAGAATGTTCCTTACATTGGTGATCAGGGGGAAGAATGTTCCTTACATTGGTGATCAGTGAGAAGAATGTCCCTTACATTGGAGATCAGTGGGAAGAATGTTCCTTACATTGGTGATCAGTGGGAAGAATGTTCCTTACATTGGTGATCAGTGGGAAGAATGTTCCTTACATTGGTGATCAGGGGGAAGAATGTTCCTTACATTGGTGGTCAGTGGGAAGAATGTTCCTTACATTGGTGATCAGTGGGAAGAATGTTCCTTACATTGGTGATCAGTGGGAAGAATGTTCCTTACATTGGTGATCAGTGGGAAAAATGTTCCTTACATTGGTGATCAGTGGGAAGAATGTTCCTTACATTGGTGATCAGTGAGAAGAATGTCCCTTACATTGGTGATCAGTGGGAAGAATGTTCCTTACATTGGTGATCAGTGAGAAGAATGTTCCTTACATTGGTGGTCAGTGGGAAGAATGTTCCTTACATTGGTGATCAGTGAGAAGAATGTTCCTTACATTGGTGGTCAGTGGGAAGAATGTTCCTTACATTGGTGATCAGGGGGAAGAATGTTCCTTACATTGGTGATCAGTGAGAAGAATGTCCCTTACATTGGAGATCAGTGGGAAGAATGTTCCTTACATTGGTGATCAGTGGGAAGAATGTTCCTTACATTGGTGATCAGTGGGAAGAATGTCCCTTACATTGGTGATCAGTGGGAAGAATGTTCCTTACATTGGTGATCAGTGGGAAGAATGTCCCTTACATTGGTGATCAGTGGGAAGAATGTCCCTTACATTGGTGATCAGTGGGAAGAATGTCCCTTACATTGGTGATCAGTGAGAAGAATGCTCCTTACATTGGTGATCAGTGGGAAGAATGCTCCTTACATTGGTGATCAGTGAGAAGAATGTTCCTTACATTGGTGATCAGTGAGAAGAATGTTCCTCACATTGGTGATCAGTGGGAAGAATGTTCCTTACATTGGTGATCAGTGGGAAGAATGTTCCTTACATTGGTGATCAGTGGGAAGAATGTTCCTTACATTGGTGATCAGTGGGAAGAATGTCCCTTACATTGGTGATCAGTGAGAAGAATGTCCCTTACATTGGTGATCAGGGGGAAGAATGTTCCTTACATTGGTGATCAGTGAGAAGAATGTCCCTTACATTGGAGATCAGTGGGAAGAATGTTCCTTACATTGGTGATCAGTGGGAAGAATGTTCCTTACATTGGTGATCAGTGGGAAGAATTTTCCTTACATTGGTGATCAGTAGGAAGAATGTTCCTTACATTGGTGATCAGTGAGAAGAATGTTCCTTACATTGGTGGTCAGTGGGAAGAATGTTCCTTACATTGGTGATCAGGGGGAAGAATGTTCCTTACATTGGTGATCAGGGGGAAGAATGTTCCTTACATTGGTGATCAGTGAGAAGAATGTTCCTTACATTAGTGATCAGTGAGAAGAATGTCCCTTACATTGGAGATCAGTGGGAAGAATGTTCCTTACATTGGTGATCAGTGGGAAGAATGTTCCTTACATTGGTGATCAGTGAGAAGAATGTTCCTTACATTGGTGATCAGGGGGAAGAATGTTCCTTACATTGGTGATCAGTGAGAAGAATGTCCCTTACATTGGAGATCAGTGGGAAGAATGTTCCTTACATTGGTGATCAGTGGGAAGAATGTTCCTTACATTGGTGATCAGTGGGAAGAATGTTCCTTACATTGGTGATCAGGGGGAAGAATGTTCCTTACATTGGTGGTCAGTGGGAAGAATGTTCCTTACATTGGTGATCAGGGGGAAGAATGTTCCTTACATTGGTGATCAGTGAGAAGAATGTCCCTTACATTGGTGATCAGTGGGAAGAATGTTCCTTACATTGGTGATCAGTGAGAAGAATGTTCCTTACATTGGTGGTCAGTGGGAAGAATGTTCCTTACATTGGTGATCAGTGAGAAGAATGTTCCTTACATTGGTGGTCAGTGGGAAGAATGTTCCTTACATTGGTGATCAGGGGGAAGAATGTTCCTTACATTGGTGATCAGGGGGAAGAATGTTCCTTACATTGGTGATCAGTGAGAAGAATGTCCCTTACATTGGTGATCAGTGGGAAGAATGCCCCTTACATTGGTGATCAGTGAGAAGAATGTTCCTTACATTGGTGGTCAGTGGGAAGAATGTTCCTTACATTGGTGGTCAGTGAGAAGAATGTCCCTTACATTGGTGATCAGTGGGAAGAATGTTCCTTACATTGGTGGTCAGTGAGAAGAATGTTCCTTACATTGGTGATCAGTGAGAAGAATGTCCCTTACATTGGTGATCAGGGGGAAGAATGTTCCTTACATTGGTGATCAGTGAGAAGAATGTCCCTTACATTGGAGATTAGTGGGAAGAATGTTCCTTACATTGGTGATCAGGGGGAAGAATGTTCCTTACATTGGTGATCAGTGAGAAGAATGTCCCTTACATTGGTGATCAGGGGGAAGAATGTTCCTTACATTGGTGATCAGTGAGAAGAATGTTCCTTACATTGGTGGTCAGTGGGAAGAATGTTCCTTACATTGGTGATCAGGGGGAAGAATGTTCCTTACATTGGTGATCAGTGAGAAGAATGTTCCTTACATTGGTGATCAGTGAGAAGAATGTTCCTTACATTGGTGATCAGGGGGAAGAATGTTCCTTACATTGGTGATCAGTGAGAAGAATGTTCCTTACATTGGTGGTCAGTGGGAAGAATGTTCCTTACATTGGTGATCAGGGGGAAGAATGTTCCTTACATTGGTGATCAGTGAGAAGAATGTTCCTTACATTGGTGATCAGTGGGAAGAATGTTCCTTACATTGGTGATCAGTGAGAAGAATGTTCCTTACATTGGTGGTCAGTGGGAAGAATGTTCCTTACATTGGTGATCAGTGAGAAGAATGTTCCTTACATTGGTGATCAGTGGGAAGAATGCCCCTTACATTGGTGATCAGTGAGAAGAATGTTCCTTACATTGGTGATCAGTGGGAAGAATGTTCCTTACATTGGTAATCAGTGAGAAGAATGTTTCTTACATTGGTGATCAGGGGGAAGAATGCTCCTTACATTGGTGATCAGTGAGAAGAATGTCCCTTACATTGGTGATCAGTGGGAAGAATGTTCCTTACATTGGTGATCAGTGAGAAGAATGTTCCTTACATTGGTGGTCAGTGAGAAGAATGTTCCTTACATTGGTGATCAGTGGGAAGAATGCCCCTTACATTGGTGATCAGTGAGAAGAATGTTCCTTACATTGGTGATCAGTGGGAAGAATGTTCCTTACATTGGTGATCAGTGAGAAGAATGTTCCTTACATTGGTGATCAGTGAGAAGAATGTCCCTTACATTGGAGATCAGTGGGAAGAATGTTCCTTACATTGGTGATCAGTGGGAAGAATGTTCCTTACATTGGTGATCAGTGAGAAGAATGTTCCTTACATTGGTGATCAGTGAGAAGAATGCTCCTTACATTGGTGATCAGTGAGAAGAATGTTCCTTACATTGGTGATCAGTGAGAAGAATGTTCCTCACATTGGTGATCAGGGAGAAGAATGTCCCTTACATTGGTGATCAGTGAGAAGAATGTTCCTTACATTGGTGATCAGTGAGAAGAATGTTCCTTACATTGGTGATCAGTGAGAAGAATGTTCCTTACATTAGTGATCAGTGAGAAGAATGCTCCTTACATTGGTGATCAGTGAGCAGAATGTCCCTTACATTGGTGATCAGTGGGAAGAATGTTCCTTACATTGGTGATCAGTGAGAAGAATGTTCCTTACATTGGTGATCGGTGGAAAGAATGTTCCTTACATTGGTGATCAGTGGGAAGAATGCTCCTTACATTGGTGATCAGTGAGAAGAATGTTCCTTACATTGGTGATCAGTGAGAAGAATGTTCCTCACATTGGTGATCAGTGGGAAGAATGTTCCTTACATTGGTGATCAGTGAGAAGAATGTTCCTTACATTGGTGATCAGTGAGAAGAATGTTCCTTACATTGGTGATCAGTGAGAAGAATGCTCCTTACATTGGTGATCAGTGGGAAGAATGTTCCTTACATTGGTGATCAGTGAGAAGAATGTTCCTTACATTGGTGATCGGTGGAAAGAATGTTCCTTACATTGGTGATCAGTGGGAAGAATGCTCCTTACATTGGTGATCAGTGAGAAGAATGTTCCTTACATTGGTGATCAGTGGGAAGAATGTTCCTTACATTGGTGGTCAGTGGGAAGAATGTCCCTTACATTGGTGATCAGTGAGAAGAATGTTCCTTACATTGGTGATCAGTGGGAAGAATGGCCCTTACATTGGTGATCAGTGGGAAGAATGTTCCTTACATTGGTGATCAGTGAGAAGAATGTTCCTTACATTGGTGGTCAGTGGGAAGAATGTCCCTTACATTGGTGATCAGTGAGAAGAATGTTCCTTACATTGGTGATCAGTGGGAAGAATGGCCCTTACATTGGTGATCAGTGGGAAGAATGTTCCTTACATTGGTGATCAGTGAGAAGAATGTTCCTTACATTGGTGATCAGGGGGAAGAATGTTCCTTACATTGGTGGTCAGTGAGAAGAATGTTCCTTACATTGGTGGTCAGTGGGAAGAATGTTCCTTACATTGGTGATCAGTGAGAAGAATGTCCCTTACATTGGTGATCAGTGAGAAGAATGCTCCTTACATTGGTGATCAGTGAGAAGAATGTTCCTTACATTGGTGATCAGTGGGAAGAATGTTCCTTACATTGGTGATCAGTGGGAAGAATGTTCCTTACATTGGAGATCAGTGAGAAGAATGTCCCTTACATTGGAGATCAGTGGGAAGAATGTTCCTTACATTGGTGATCAGTGGGAAGAATGTTCCTTACATTGGTGATCAGTGGGAAGAATGTTCCTTACATTGGTGATCAGTAGAAAGAATGTTCCTTACATTGGTAATCAGTGGGAAGAATGTTCCTTACATTGGTGGTTAGTGAGAAGAATGTTCCTTACATTGGTGATCAGTGGGAAGAATGCTCCTTACATTGGTGATCAGTGGGAAGAATGTTCCTTACATTGGTGATCAGTAGGAAGAATGTTCCTTACATTGGTGATCAGTGAGAAGAATGTTCCTTACATTGGTGATCAGGGGGAAGAATGTTCCTTACATTGGTGGTCAGTGGGAAGAATGTTCCTTACATTGGTGATCAGTGGGAAGAATGTTCCTTACATTGGTGATCAGTGAGAAGAATGTTCCTTACATTGGTGATCAGTAGGAAGAATGTTCCTTACATTGGTGGTCAGTGGGAAGAATGTTCCTTACATTGGTGATCAGTGGGAAGAATGTTCCTTACATTGGTGATCAGTGGGAAGAATGTTCCTTACATTGGTGATCAGTAGGAAGAATGTTCCTTACATTGGTGATCAGTGAGAAGAATGTTCCTTACATTGGTGATCGGTGGAAAGAATGTTCCTTACATTGGTGGTCAGTGGGAAGAATGTTCCTTACATTGGTGATCAGTGGGAAGAATGTTCCTTACATTGGTGGTCAGTGGGAAGAATGTTCCTTACATTGGTGATCAGTGAGAAGAATGTTCCTTACATTGGTGATCAGTAGGAAGAATGTTCCTTACATTGGTGATCAGTGAGAAGAATGTTCCTTACATTGGTGATCAGGGGGAAGAATGTTCCTTACATTGGTGATCAGTGAGAAGAATGTCCCTTACATTGGTGATCAGTGAGAAGAATGCTCCTTACATTGGTGATCAGTGAGAAGAATGTTCCTTACATTGGTGATCAGAGGGAAAAATGTCCCTTACATTGGTGATCAGTGAGAAGAATGTCCCTTACATTGGTGATCAGTGGGAAGAATGTTCCTTACATTGGTGATCAGTAGGAAGAATGTTCCTTACATTGGTGATCAGTGAGAAGAATGTTCCTTACATTGGTGATCAGTGGGAAGAATGTTTCTTACATTGGTGATCAGTGAGAAGAATGTTCCTTACATTGGTGATCAGTGGGAAGAATGTTCCTTACATTGGTGATCAGTGAGAAGAATGTCCCTTACATTGGAGATCAGTGGGAAGAATGTTCCTTACATTGGTGATCAGTGGGAAGAATGTTCCTTACATTGGTGATAAGTGGGAAGAATGTTCCTTACATTGGTGATCAGTGAGAAGAATGTTCCTTACATTGGTGATCAGTGGGAAGAATGTCCCTTACATTGGTGATCAGTGAGAAGAATGCTCCTTACATTGGTGATCAGTGGGAAGAATGTTCCTTACATTGGTGATCAGTGAGAAGAATGTTCCTTACATTGGTGATCAGTGAGAAGAATGTTCCTTACATTGGTGATCAGTGGGAAGAATGTTCCTTACATTGGTGATCAGTGGGAAGAATGTTCCTTACATTGGTGATCAGTGGGAAGAATGTTCCTTACATTGGTGATCAGTGGGAAGAATGCTCCTTACATTGGTGATCAGTGGGAAGAATGTTCCTTACATTGGTGATCAGTGAGAAGAATGTTCCTTACATTGGTGATCAGTGAGAAGAATGTTCCTTACATTGGTGATCAGTGAGAAGAATGTTCCTTACATTGGTGATCAGTGAGAAGAATGTTCCTTACATTGGTGATCAGTGGGAAGAATGTTCCTTACATTGGTGATCAGTGAGAAGAATGTTCCTTACATTGGTGATCAGTGGGAAGAATGTTCCTTACATTGGTGATCAGTGGGAAGAATGTTCCTTACATTGGGAAGAATGTTCCTTACATTGGTGATCAGTGAGAAGAATGTTCCTTACATTGGTGATCAGTGAGAAGAATGTTCCTTACATTGGTGATCAGTGGGAAGAATGTTCCTTACATTGGTGATCAGTGGGAAGAATGTCCCTTACATTGGTGATCAGTGAGAAGAATGTCCCTTACATTGGTGATCAGTGGGAAGAATGTTCCTTACATTGGTGATCAGTGGGAAGAATGTTCCTTACATTGGTGATCAGTGGGAAGAATGTCCCTTACATTGGTGATCAGTGAGAAGAATGTCCCTTACATTGGTGATCAGTGAGAAGAATGTTCCTTACATTGGTGATCAGTGAGAAGAATGTTCCTTACATTGGTGATCAGTGAGAACAATGTCCCTTACATTGGTGATCAGTGAGAAGAATGTTCCTTACATTGGTGATCAGTGAGAAGAATGTTCCTTACATTGGTGGTCAGTGAGAAGAATGTTCCTTACATTGGTGGTCAGTGGGAAGAATGTTCCTTACATTGGTGATCAGTGAGAAGAATGTTTCTTACATTGGTGATCAGTGAGAAGAATGTTTCTTACATTGGTGATCAGTGGGAAGAATGTTCCTTACATTGGTGATCAGTGAGAAGAATGTTTCTTACATTGGTGATCAGTGGGAAGAATGTTCCTTACATTGGTGATCAGTGAGAAGAATGTTTCTTACATTGGTGATCAGTGGGAAGAATGTTCCTTACATTGGTGATCAGTGAGAAGAATGTTCCTTACATTGGTGATCAGTGAGAAGAATGTTCCTTACATTGGTGATCAGTGGGAAGAATGTTCCTTACATTGGTGATCAGTGAGAAGAATGTTCCTTACATTGGTGATCAGTGGGAAGAATGTTCCTTACATTGGTGATCAGTGGGAAGAATGTTCCTTACATTGGTGATCAGTGGGAAGAATGTTCCTTACATTGGTGATCAGTGAGAAGAATGTTCCTTACATTGGTGATCAGTGAGAAGAATGTTCCTTACATTGGTGATCAGTGGGAAGAATGTTCCTTACATTGGTGATCAGTGGGAAGAATGTCCCTTACATTGGTGATCAGTGAGAAGAATGTCCCTTACATTGGTGATCAGTGGGAAGAATGTTCCTTACATTGGTGATCAGTGGGAAGAATGTTCCTTACATTGGTGATCAGTGGGAAGAATGTCCCTTACATTGGTGATCAGTGAGAAGAATGTCCCTTACATTGGTGATCAGTGAGAAGAATGTTCCTTACATTGGTGATCAGTGAGAAGAATGTTCCTTACATTGGTGATCAGTGAGAACAATGTCCCTTACATTGGTGATCAGTGAGAAGAATGTTCCTTACATTGGTGATCAGTGAGAAGAATGTTCCTTACATTGGTGGTCAGTGAGAAGAATGTTCCTTACATTGGTGGTCAGTGGGAAGAATGTTCCTTACATTGGTGATCAGTGAGAAGAATGTTTCTTACATTGGTGATCAGTGAGAAGAATGTTTCTTACATTGGTGATCAGTGGGAAGAATGTTCCTTACATTGGTGATCAGTGAGAAGAATGTTTCTTACATTGGTGATCAGTGGGAAGAATGTTCCTTACATTGGTGATCAGTGGGAAGAATGTTCCTTACATTGGTGATCAGTGAGAAGAATGTTTCTTACATTGGTGATCAGTGGGAAGAATGTTCCTTACATTGGTGATCAGTGAGAAGAATGTTTCTTACATTGGTGATCAGTGGGAAGAATGTTCCTTACATTGGTGATCAGTGGGAAGAATGTTCCTTACATTGGTGATCAGTGAGAAGAATGTTCCTTACATTGGTGATCAGTGAGAAGAATGTCCCTTACATTGGTGATCAGTGAGAAGAATGCTCCTTACATTGGTGATCAGTGGGAAGAATGTTCCTTACATTGGTGATCAGTGGGAAGAATGTTCCTTACATTGGTGATCAGTGAGAAGAATGTTCCTTACATTGGTGATCAGTGAGAAGAATGTTCCTTACATTGGTGATCAGTGAGAAGAATGTTCCTTACATTGGTGATCAGTGAGAAGAATGTCTCTTACATTGGTGATCAGTGAGAAGAATGCTCCTTACATTGGTGATCAGTGAGAAGAATGTCCCTTACATTGGTGATCAGTGGGAAGAATGTTCCTTACATTGGTGATCAGTGAGAAGAATGTTCCTTACATTGGTGATCAGTGGGAAGAATGTTCCTTACATTGGTGATCAGTGGGAAGAATGTTCCTTACATTGGTGATCAGTGAGAAGAATGTTCCTTACATTGGTGATCAGTGGGAAGAATGTTCCTTACATTGGTGATCAGTGGGAAGAATGTTCCTTACATTGGTGATCAGTGAGAAGAATGTTCCTTACATTGGTGATCAGTGAGAAGAATGTTCCTTACATTGGTGATCAGTGAGAAGAATGTTCCTTACATTGGTGATGATCAGTGAGAAGAATGTTCCTTACATTGGTGATCAGTGAGAAGAATGTTCCTTACATTGGTGATCAGTGAGAAGAATGTTCCTTACATTGGTGATCAGTGAGAAGAATGTTCCTTACATTGGTGGTCAGTGAGAAGAATGTCCCTTACATTGGTGGTCAGTGAGAAGAATGTTCCTTACATTGGTGATCAGTGAGAAGAATGTTCCTTACATTGGTGATCAGTGGGAAGAATGTTCCTTACATTGGTGATCAGTGAGAAGAATGTTCCTTACATTGGTGATCAGTGAGAAGAATGTTCCTTACATTGGTGGTCAGTGAGAAGAATGTCCCTTACATTGGTGGTCAGTGAGAAGAATGTCCTTACATTGGTGATCAGTGAGAAGAATGTTCCTTACATTGATGATCAGTGAGAAGAATGTTCCTTACATTGGTGATCAGTGAGAAGAATGTCCCTTACATTGGTGATCAGTGAGAAGAATGTTCCTTACATTGGTGATCAGTGAGAAGAATGTTCCTTACATTGGTGATCAGTGAGAAGAATATTCCTTACATTGGTGATCAGTGGGAAGAATGTTCCTTACATTGGTGATCAGTGGGAAGAATGTTCCTTACATTGGTGATCAGTGGGAAGAATGTTCCTTACATTGGTGATCAGTGGGAAGAATGTTCCTTACATTGGTGATCAGTGGGAAGAATGTTCCTTACATTGGTGATCAGTGGGAAGAATGTTCCTTACATTGGTGATCAGTGAGAAGAATGTTCCTTACATTGGTGATCAGTGAGAAGAATGTCCCTTACATTGGTGATCAGTGAGAAGAATGTCCCTTACATTGGTGATCAGTGAGAAGAATGTTCCTTACATTGGTGATCAGTGAGAAGAATGCTCCTTACATTGGTGATCAGTGAGAAGAATGCTCCTTACATTGGTGATCAGTGGGAAGAATGTTCCTTACATTGGTGATCAGTGAGAAGAATGTTCCTTACATTGGTGATCAGTGAGAAGAATGTTCCTTACATTGGTGATCAGTGGGAAGAATGTTCCTTACATTGGTGATCAGTGGGAAGAATGTTCCTTACATTGGTGATCAGTGAGAAGAATGTTCCTTACATTGGTGATCAGTGAGAAGAATGTTTCTTACATTGGTGATCAGTGGGAAGAATGTTCCTTACATTGGTGATCAGTGAGAAGAATGTTTCTTACATTGGTGATCAGTGAGAAGAATGTTTCTTACATTGGTGATCAGTGGGAAGAATGTTCCTTACATTGGTGGTCAGTGAGAAGAATGTTCCTTACATTGGTGATCAGTGAGAAGAATGTTCCTTACATTGGTGATCAGTGAGAAGAATGTCCCTTACATTGGTGATCAGTGAGAAGAATGTTCCTTACATTGGTGATCAGTGAGAAGAATGTTCCTTACATTGATGATCAGTGAGAAGAATGTTCCTTACATTGGTGATCAGTGAGAAGAATGTTCCTTACATTGGTGATCAGTGAGAAGAATGTTCCTTACATTGGTGATCAGTGAGAAGAATGTTCCTTACATTGGTGATCAGTGAGAAGAATGTTCCTTACATTGGTGATCAGTAGGAAGAATGTTCCTTACATTGGTGATCATTGAGAAGAATGTTCCTTACATTGGTGATCAGGGGGAAGAATGTTCCTTACATTGGTGGTCAGTGGGAAGAATGTTCCTTACATTGGTGATCAGTGAGAAGAATGTTCCTTACATTGGTGATCAGTGAGAAGAATGTTCCTTACATTGGTGATCAGTGAGAAGAATGTCCCTTACATTGGTGATCAGTGGGAAGAATGTTCCTTACATTGGTGATCAGTGAGAAGAATGTTCCTTACATTGGTGATCAGTGAGAAGAATGTTCCTTACATTGGTGATCAGTGGGAAGAATGTTCCTTACATTGGTGATCAGTGAGAAGAATGTTCCTTACATTGGTGATCAGTGGGAAGAATGTTCCTTACATTGGTGATCAGTGAGAAGAATGTTCCTTACATTGGTGATCAGTGAGAAGAATGTTCCTTACATTGGTGATCAGTGAGAAGAATGTTCCTTACATTGGTGATCAGTGGGAAGAATGCTCCTTACATTGGTGATCAGTGAGAAGAATGATCCTTACATTGGTGATCAGTGGGAAGAATGTTCCTTACATTGGTGATCAGTGAGAAGAATGTTCCTTACATTGGTGATCAGTGAGAAGAATGTTCCTTACATTGGTGATCAGTGGGAAGAATGTTCCTTACATTGGTGATCAGTGGGAAGAATGTTCCTTACATTGGTGATCAGTGAGAAGAATGTTCCTTACATTGGTGATCAGTGAGAAGAATGTTCCTTACATTGGTGATCAGTGAGAAGAATGTTTCTTACATTGGTGATCAGTGGGAAGAATGTCTCTTACATTGGTGATCAGTGAGAAGAATGTCCCTTACATTGGTGATCAGTGAGAAGAATGTCCCTTACATTGGTGATCAGTGAGAAGAATGTTTCTTACATTGGTGATCAGTGGGAAGAATGTCTCTTACATTGGTGATCAGTGGGAAGAATGTTCCTTACATTGGTGATCAGTGGGAAGAATGTTCCTTACATTGGTGGTCAGTGGGAAGAATGTTCCTTACATTGGTGATCAGTGAGAAGAATGTCCCTTACATTGGTGATCAGTGGGAAGAATGTTCCTTACATTGGTGATCAGTGGGAAGAATGTTCCTTACATTGGTGATCAGTGAGAAGAATGTCCCTTACATTGGTGATCAGTGAGAAGAATGTTCCTTACATTGGTGATCAGTGGGAAGAATGTCCCTTACATTGGTGATCAGTGAGAAGAATGTTCCTTACATTGGTGATCAGTGAGAAGAATGTTCCTTACATTGGATGTCAGTGAGAAGAATGTTCCTTACATTGGTGATCAGTGGGAAGAATGTTCCTTACATTGGTGATCAGTGAGAAGAATGTTCCTTACATTGGATGTCAGTGAGAAGAATGTTCCTTACATTGGTGATCAGTGGGAAGAATGTTCCTTACATTGGTGATCAGTGAGAAGAATGTTCCTTACATTGGTGATCAGTGAGAAGAATGTTCCTTACATTGGTGATCAGTGAGAAGAATGTCCCTTACATTGGTGATCAGTGAGAAGAATGCTCCTTACATTGGTGATCAGTGGGAAGAATGCTCCTTACATTGGTGATCAGTGGGAAGAATGTTCCTTACATTGGTGATCAGTGGGAAGAATGTTCCTTACATTGGTGATCAGTGAGAAGAATGTTCCTTACATTGGTGATCAGTGAGAAGAATGTTCCTTACATTGGTGATCAGTGGGAAGAATGTTCCTTACATTGGTGATCAGTGAGAAGAATGTTCCTTACATTGGTGATCAGTGAGAAGAATGTTCCTTACATTGGTGATCAGTGAGAAGAATGTTCCTTACATTGGTGATCAGTGGGAAGAATGTTCCTTACATTGGTGATCAGTGAGAAGAATGTTCCTTACATTGGTGATCAGTGGGAAGAATGTTCCTTACATTGGTGATCAGTGGGAAGAATGTTCCTTACATTGGTGATCAGTGAGAAGAATGTTCCTTACATTGGTGATCAGTGAGAAGAATGTTCCTTACATTGGTGATCAGTGGGAAGAATGTTCCTTACATTGGTGATCAGTGAGAAGAATGTTCCTTACATTGGTGATCAGTGGGAAGAATGCTCCTTACATTGGTGATCAGTGGGAAGAATGTTCCTTACATTGGTGATCAGTGAGAAGAATGTTCCTTACATTGGTGATCAGTGAGAAGAATGTTCCTTACATTGGTGATCAGTGAGAAGAATGTTCCTTACATTGGTGATCAGTGGGAAGAATGTTCCTTACATTGGTGATCAGTGAGAAGAATGTTCCTTACATTGGTGATCAGTGGGAAGAATGTTCCTTACATTGGTGATCAGTGGGAAGAATGTTCCTTACATTGGTGATCAGTGAGAAGAATGTTCCTTACATTGGTGATCAGTGGGAAGAATGTTCCTTACATTGGTGATCAGTGAGAAGAATGTTCCTTACATTGGTGATCAGTGGGAAGAATGTTCCTTACATTGGTGATCAGTGAGAAGAATGTTCCTTACATTGGTGGTCAGTGAGAAGAATGTTCCTTACATTGGTGGTCAGTGGGAAGAATGTTCCTTACATTGGTGATCAGTGAGAAGAATGTTTCTTACATTGGTGATCAGTGGGAAGAATGTTTCTTACATTGGTGATCAGTGGGAAGAATGTTCCTTACATTGGTGATCAGTGAGAAGAATGTTCCTTACATTGGTGATCAGTGGGAAGAATGTTCCTTACATTGGTGATCAGTGAGAAGAATGTTCCTTACATTGGTGATCAGTGGGAAGAATGTTCCTTACATTGGTGATCAGTGAGAAGAATGTTCCTTACATTGGTGATCAGTGAGAAGAATGTTCCTTACATTGGTGATCAGTGAGAAGAATGTTCCTTACATTGGTGATCAGGGGGAAGAATGTTCCTTACATTGGTGGTCAGTGGGAAGAATGTTCCTTACATTGGTGATCAGTGAGAAGAATGTTCCTTACATTGGTGATCAGTGAGAAGAATGTTCCTTACATTGGTGATCAGTGAGAAGAATGTTCCTTACATTGGTGATCAGTGGGAAGAATGTTCCTTACATTGGTGATCAGTGAGAAGAATGTTCCTTACATTGGTGATCAGTGGGAAGAATGTTCCTTACATTGGTGATCAGTGAGAAGAATGTTCCTTACATTGGTGATGATCAGTGAGAAGAATGTTCCTTACATTGGTGATGATCAGTGAGAAGAATGTTCCTTACATTGGTGATCAGTGGGAAGAATGTTCCTTACATTGGTGATCAGTGAGAAGAATGTTCCTTACATTGGTGATCAGTGAGAAGAATGTTCCTTACATTGGTGATCAGTGAGAAGAATGTTCCTTACATTGGTGATCAGTGAGAAGAATGTTCCTTACATTGGTGATCAGTGAGAAGAATGTTCCTTACATTGGTGGTCAGTGAGAAGAATGTCCCTTACATTGGTGGTCAGTGAGAAGAATGTTCCTTACATTGGTGATCAGTGGGAAGAATGTTCCTTACATTGGTGATCAGTGAGAAGAATGTTCCTTACATTGGTGATCAGTGGGAAGAATGCTCCTTACATTGATGATCAGTGAGAAGAATGTTCCTTACATTGGTGATCAGTGAGAAGAATGTTCCTTACATTGGTGATCAGTGGGAAGAATGTTCCTTACATTGGTGATCAGTGGGAAGAATGTTCCTTACATTGGTGATCAGTGAGAAGAATGTTCCTTACATTGGTGATCAGTGAGAAGAATGTTCCTTACATTGGTGATCAGTGAGAAGAATGTTCCTTACATTGGAGATCAGTGAGAAGAATGTTCCTTACATTGGTGATGATCAGTGAGAAGAATGTTCCTTACATTGGTGATCAGTGAGAAGAATGTTCCTTACATTGGTGATCAGTAAGAAGAATGTTCCTTACATTGGTGATCAGTGAGAAGAATGTTCCTTACATTGGTGATCAGTGGGAAGAATGTTCCTTACATTGGTGATCAGTGGGAAGAATGTTCCTTACATTGGTGATCAGTGGGAAGAATGTTCCTTACATTGGTGATCAGTGAGAAGAATGTCCCTTACATTGGTGATGATCAGTGAGAAGAATGTTCCTTACATTAGTGATCAGTGAGAAGAATGTTCCTTACATTGGTGATCAGTGAGAAGAATGTTCCTTACATTGGTGATCAGTGGGAAGAATGTTCCTTACATTGGTGATCAGTGGGAAGAATGTTCCTTACATTGGTGATCAGTGAGAAGAATGTCCCTTACATTGGTGATGATCAGTGAGAAGAATGTTCCTTACATTGGTGATCAGTGGGAAGAATGCTCCTTACATTGGTGATCAGTGAGAAGAATGATCCTTACATTGGTGATCAGTGAGAAGAATGTTCCTTACATTGGTGGTCAGTGAGAAGAATGTCCCTTACATTGGTGATCAGTGAGAAGAATGTTCCTTACATTGGTGATCAGTGGGAAGAATGTTCCTTACATTGGTGATCAGTGAGAAGAATGTTCCTTACATTGGTGATCAGTGAGAAGAATGTTCCTTACATTGGTGATCAGTGAGAAGAATGTTCCTCACATTGGTGATCAGTGGGAAGAATGTTCCTTACATTGGTGATCAGTGAGAAGAATGTTCCTTACATTGGTGATCAGTGAGAAGAATGTTCCTTACATTGGTGATCAGTGAGAAGAATGCTCCTTACATTGGTGATCAGTGAGAAGAATGTCCCTTACATTGGTGATCAGTGGGAAGAATGTTCCTTACATTGGTGATCAGTGAGAAGAATGTTCCTTACATTGGTGATCGGTGGAAAGAATGTTCCTTACATTGGTGATCAGTGGGAAGAATGTTCCTTACATTGGTGATCAGTGAGAAGAATGTTCCTTACATTGGTGATCGGTGGAAAGAATGTTCCTTACATTGGTGATCAGTGGGAAGAATGCTCCTTACATTGGTGATCAGTGAGAAGAATGTTCCTTACATTGGTGATCAGTGAGAAGAATGTTCCTTACATTGGTGATCAGTGAGAAGAATGTTCCTCACATTGGTGATCAGTGGGAAGAATGTTCCTTACATTGGTGATCAGTGAGAAGAATGTTCCTTACATTGGTGATCAGTGAGAAGAATGTTCCTTACATTGGTGATCAGTGAGAAGAATGCTCCTTACATTGGTGATCAGTGGGAAGAATGTTCCTTACATTGGTGATCAGTGAGAAGAATGTTCCTTACATTGGTGATCGGTGGAAAGAATGTTCCTTACATTGGTGATCAGTGGGAAGAATGCTCCTTACATTGGTGATCAGTGAGAAGAATGTTCCTTACATTGGTGATCAGTGGGAAGAATGTTCCTTACATTGGTGATCAGTGAGAAGAATGTTCCTTACATTGGTGATCAGTGGGAAGAATGTTCCTTACATTGGTGATCAGTGGGAAGAATGATCCTTACATTGGTGATCAGTGGGAAGAATATTCCTTACATTGGTGATCAGTGAGAAGAATGTTCCTTACATTGGTGATCAGTGAGAAGAATGTTCCTTAGATTGGTGATCAGTGAGAAGAATGTCCCTTACATTGGAGATCAGTGGGAAGAATGTTCCTTACATTGGTGATCAGTGGGAAGAATGTTCCTTACATTGGTGATCAGTGGGAAGAATGTTCCTTACATTGGTGATCAGTAGGAAGAATGTTCCTTACATTGGTGATCAGTGAGAAGAATGTTCCTTACATTGGTGATCAGTGGGAAGAATGTTCCTTACATTGGTGATCAGTGGGAAGAATGTTCCTTACATTGGTGATCAGTAGGAAGAATGTTCCTTACATTGGTGATCAGTGAGAAGAATGTTCCTTACATTGGTGGTCAGTGGGAAGAATGTCCCTTACATTGGTGATCAGTGAGAAGAATGTTCCTTACATTGGTGATCAGTGGGAAGAATGGCCCTTACATTGGTGATCAGTGGGAAGAATGGCCCTTACATTGGTGATCAGTGAGAAGAATGTTCCTTACATTGGTGATCAGGGGGAAGAATGTTCCTTACATTGGTGGTCAGTGGGAAGAATGTTCCTTACATTGGTTATCAGTGAGAAGAATGTTCCTTACATTGGTGATCAGTGAGAAGAATGTTCCTTACATTGGTGATCAGTGAGAAGAATGTCCCTTACATTGGAGATCAGTGGGAAGAATGTTCCTTACATTGGTGATCAGTGGGAAGAATGTTCCTTACATTGGTGATCAGTGAGAAGAATGTTCCTTACATTGGTGATCAGTGAGAAGAATGTTCCTTACATTGGTGATCAGTGAGAAGAATGTTCCTTACATTGGTGATCAGTGGGAAGAATGTTCCTTACATTGGTGATCAGTGAGAAGAATGTTCCTTACATTGGTGATCAGTAGGAAGAATGTTCCTTACATTGGTGATCAGTGAGAAGAATGTTCCTTACATTGGTGATCAGTGAGAAGAATGCTCCTTACATTGGTGATCAGTAGGAAGAATGTTCCTTACATTGGTGGTCAGTGAGAAGAATGTTCCTTACATTGGTGATCAGTGGGAAGAATGTTCCTTACATTGGTGGTCAGTGGGAAGAATGTTCCTTACATTGGTGATCAGTGAGAAGAATGTTCCTTACATTGGTGATCAGTAGGAAGAATGTTCCTTACATTGGTGATCAGTGAGAAGAATGTTCCTTACATTGGTGATCAGTGAGAAGAATGTCCCTTACATTGGTGATCAGTGAGAAGAATGCTCCTTACATTGGTGATCAGTGAGAAGAATGTTCCTTACATTGGTGATCAGTGGGAAGAATGCTCCTTACATTGGTGATCAGTGAGAAGAATGTTCCTTACATTGGTGATCAGTGGGAAGAATGTTCCTTACATTGGTGATCAGTGAGAAGAATGTTCCTTACATTGGTGATCAGTGGGAAGAATGTTCCTTACATTGGTGATCAGTGAGAAGAATGTCCCTTACATTGGTGATCAGTGGGAAGAATGTTCCTTACATTGGTGATCAGTAGGAAGAATGTTCCTTACATTGGTGATCAGTGAGAAGAATGTTCCGTACATTGGTGATCAGTGGGAAGAATGTTCCTTACATTGGTGATCAGTGAGAAGAATGTTCCTTACATTGGTGATCAGTGGGAAGAATGTTCCTTACATTGGTGATCAGTGAGAAGAATGTCCCTTACATTGGAGATCAGTGGGAAGAATGTTCCTTACATTGGTGATCAGTGGGAAGAATGTTCCTTACATTGGTGATAAGTGGGAAGAATGTTCCTTACATTGGTGATCAGTGAGAAGAATGTTCCTTACATTGGTGATCAGTGGGAAGAATGTCCCTTACATTGGTGATCAGTGAGAAGAATGCTCCTTACATTGGTGATCAGTGGGAAGAATGTTCCTTACATTGGTGATCAGTGGGAAGAATGTTCCTTACATTGGTGATCAGTGGGAAGAATGTTCCTTACATTGGTGATCAGTGAGAAGAATGTCCCTTACATTGGTGATCAGTAGGAAGAATGTTCCTTACATTGGTGATCAGTGAGAAGAATGTTCCTTACATTGGTGATCAGTGAGAAGAATGTTCCTTACATTGGTGATCAGTGGGAAGAATGTTCCTTACATTGGTGATCAGTGGGAAGAATGTTCCTTACATTGGTGATCAGTGAGAAGAATGTTCCTTACATTGGTGATCAGTGAGAAGAATGTCCCTTACATTGGTGATCAGTGAGAAGAATGTTCCTTACATTGGTGATCAGTGAGAAGAATGTTCCTTACATTGGTGATGATCAGTGAGAAGAATGTTCCTTACATTGGTGATCAGTGAGAAGAATGTCCCTTACATTGGTGATCAGTGAGAAGAATGCTCCTTACATTGGTGATCAGTGGGAAGAATGTTCCTTACATTGGTGATCAGTGAGAAGAATGTTCCTTACATTGGTGATCAGTGAGAAGAATGTTCCTTACATTGGTGATCAGTGAGAAGAATGTTCCTTACATTGGTGATCAGTGAGAAGAATGTTCCTTACATTGGTGGTCAGTGAGAAGAATGTCCCTTACATTGGTGGTCAGTGAGAAGAATGTTCCTTACATTGGTGATCAGTGGGAAGAATGTTCCTTACATTGGTGATCAGTGAGAAGAATGTTCCTTACATTGGTGATCAGTGGGAAGAATGCTCCTTACATTGATGATCAGTGAGAAGAATGTTCCTTACATTGGTGATCAGTGAGAAGAATGTTCCTTACATTGGTGATCAGTGGGAAGAATGTTCCTTACATTGGTGATCAGTGGGAAGAATGTTCCTTACATTGGTGATCAGTGAGAAGAATGTTCCTTACATTGGTGATCAGTGAGAAGAATGTTCCTTACATTGGTGATCAGTGAGAAGAATGTTCCTTACATTGGTGATCAGTGAGAAGAATGTTCCTTACATTGGTGATCAGTGGGAAGAATGTTCCTTACATTGGTGATCAGTGAGAAGAATGTCCCTTACATTGGTGATCAGTGGGAAGAATGTTCCTTACATTGGTGATCAGTAGGAAGAATGTTCCTTACATTGGTGATCAGTGAGAAGAATGTTCCTTACATTGGTGATCAGTGGGAAGAATGTTCCTTACATTGGTGATCAGTGAGAAGAATGTTCCTTACATTGGTGATCAGTGGGAAGAATGTTCCTTACATTGGTGATCAGTGAGAAGAATGTCCCTTACATTGGAGATCAGTGGGAAGAATGTTCCTTACATTGGTGATCAGTGGGAAGAATGTTCCTTACATTGGTGATAAGTGGGAAGAATGTTCCTTACATTGGTGATCAGTGAGAAGAATGTTCCTTACATTGGTGATCAGTGAGAAGAATGTTCCTTACATTGGTGGTCAGTGAGAAGAATGTTCCTTACATTGGTGATCAGTGGGAAGAATGTTCCTTACATTGGTGATCAGTGAGAAGAATGTTCCTTACATTGGTGATCAGTGGGAAGAATGCTCCTTACATTGATGATCAGTGAGAAGAATGTTCCTTACATTGGTGATCAGTGAGAAGAATGTTCCTTACATTGGTGATCAGTGGGAAGAATGTTCCTTACATTGGTGATCAGTGGGAAGAATGTTCCTTACATTGGTGATCAGTGAGAAGAATGTCCCTTATATTGGTGATCAGTAGGAAGAATGTTCCTTACATTGGTGATCAGTGAGAAGAATGTTCCTTACATTGGTGATCAGTGGGAAGAATGTTCCTTACATTGGTGATCAGTGGGAAGAATGTTCCTTACATTGGTGATCAGTGAGAAGAATGTTCCTTACATTGGTGATCAGTGAGAAGAATGTCCCTTACATTGGTGATCAGTGAGAAGAATGTTCCTTACATTGGTGATCAGTGAGAAGAATGTTCCTTACATTGGTGATGATCAGTGAGAAGAATGTTCCTTACATTGGTGATCAGTGAGAAGAATGTCTCTTACATTGGTGATCAGTGAGAAGAATGTTCCTTACATTGGTGATCAGTGAGAAGAATGTTCCTTACATTGGTGATCAGTGAGAAGAATGTTCCTTACATTGGTGATCAGTGAGAAGAATGTTCCTTACATTGGTGATCAGTGGGAAGAATGTTCCTTACATTGGTGATCAGTGAGAAGAATGTTCCTTACATTGGTGATCAGTGAGAAGAATGTTCCTTACATTGGTGGTCAGTGAGAAGAATGTCTCTTACATTGGTGATCAGTGAGAAGAATGTTCCTTACATTGGTGATCAGTGAGAAGAATGTTCCTTACATTGGTGATCAGTGGGAAGAATGTTCCTTACATTGGTGATCAGTGAGAAGAATGTTCCTTACATTGGTGATCAGTGAGAAGAATGTTCCTTACATTGGTGATCAGTGAGAAGAATGTTCCTTACATTGGTGATCAGTGGGAAGAATGTTCCTTACATTGGTGATCAGTGGGAAGAATGTTCCTTACATTGGTGATCAGTGAGAAGAATGTTCCTTACATTGGTGATCAGTGAGAAGAATGTTCCTTACATTGGTGATCAGTGAGAAGAATGTTCCTTACATTGGTGATCAGTGAGAAGAATGTTCCTTACATTGGTGGTCAGTGAGAAGAATGTCCCTTACATTGGTGGTCAGTGAGAAGAATGTTCCTTACATTGGTGATCAGTGGGAAGAATGTTCCTTACATTGGTGATCAGTGAGAAGAATGTTCCTTACATTGGTGATCAGTGGGAAGAATGCTCCTTACATTGATGATCAGTGAGAAGAATGTTCCTTACATTGGTGATCAGTGAGAAGAATGTTCCTTACATTGGTGATCAGTGGGAAGAATGTTCCTTACATTGGTGATCAGTGGGAAGAATGTTCCTTACATTGGTGATCAGTGAGAAGAATGTCCCTTATATTGGTGATCAGTAGGAAGAATGTTCCTTACATTGGTGATCAGTGAGAAGAATGTTCCTTACATTGGTGATCAGTGAGAAGAATGTTCCTTACATTGGTGATCAGTGGGAAGAATGTTCCTTACATTGGTGATCAGTGGGAAGAATGTTCCTTACATTGGTGATCAGTGAGAAGAATGTTCCTTACATTGGTGATCAGTGAGAAGAATGTCCCTTACATTGGTGATCAGTGAGAAGAATGTTCCTTACATTGGTGATCAGTGAGAAGAATGTTCCTTACATTGGTGATGATCAGTGAGAAGAATGTTCCTTACATTGGTGATCAGTGAGAAGAATGTCTCTTACATTGGTGATCAGTGAGAAGAATGTTCCTTACATTGGTGATCAGTGAGAAGAATGTTCCTTACATTGGTGATCAGTGAGAAGAATGTTCCTTACATTGGTGATCAGTGAGAAGAATGTTCCTTACATTGGTGATCAGTGAGAAGAATGTTCCTTACATTGGTGGTCAGTGAGAAGAATGTCCCTTACATTGGTGGTCAGTGAGAAGAATGTTCCTTACATTGGTGATCAGTGGGAAGAATGTTCCTTACATTGGTGATCAGTGGGAAGAATGTTCCTTACATTGGTGATCAGTGAGAAGAATGTTCCTTACATTGGTGATCAGTGAGAAGAATGTTCCTTACATTGGTGATCAGTGAGAAGAATGTTCCTTACATTGGTGATCAGTGAGAAGAATGTTCCTTACATTGGTGGTCAGTGAGAAGAATGTTCCTTACATTGGTGATCAGTGGGAAGAATGTTCCTTACATTGGTGATCAGTGAGAAGAATGTTCCTTACATTGGTGATGATCAGTGAGAAGAATGTTCCTTACATTGGTGATGATCAGTGAGAAGAATGTTCCTTACATTGGTGATCAGTAAGAAGAATGTTCCTTACATTGGTGATCAGTGAGAAGAATGTTCCTTACATTGGTGATCAGTGGGAAGAATGTTCCTTACATTGGTGATCAGTGGGAAGAATGTTCCTTACATTGGTGATCAGTGAGAAGAATGTCCCTTACATTGGTGATGATCAGTGAGAAGAATGTTCCTTACATTGGTGATCAGTGAGAAGAATGCTCCTTACATTGGTGATCAGTGAGAAGAATGATCCTTACATTGGTGATCAGTGAGAAGAATGTTCCTTACATTGGTGGTCAGTGAGAAGAATGTCCCTTACATTGATGATCAGTGAGAAGAATG
Source organism: Rana muscosa (assembly GCA_029206835.1). Classification (NCBI taxonomy): domain Eukaryota; kingdom Metazoa; phylum Chordata; class Amphibia; order Anura; family Ranidae; genus Rana; species Rana muscosa. The sequence continues at coordinate 223,069,846 of JARGYO010005626.1, read as the reverse complement.
TTCCTTACATTGGTGATCAGTGAGAAGAATGTTCCTTACATTGGTGATCAGTGGGAAGAATGTTCCTTACATTGGTGATCAGTGGGAAGAATGTCCCTTACATTGGTGATCAGTGGGAAGAATGTTCCTTACATTGGTGATCAGTGAGAAGAATGTTCCTTACATTGGTGATCAGGGGGAAGAATGTTCCTTACATTGGTGGTCAGTGGGAAGAATGTTCCTTACATTGGTGATCAGTGAGAAGAATGTTCCTTACATTGGTGATCAGTGAGAAGAATGTTCCTTACATTGGTGATCAGTAGGAAGAATGTTCCTTACATTGGTGATCAGTGGGAAGAATGTTCCTTACATTGGTGATCAGTGAGAAGAATGCTCCTTACATTGGTGATCAGTGGGAAGAATGTTCCTTACATTGGAGATCAGTGGGAAGAATGTTCCTTACATTGGTGATCAGTGGGAAGAATGTTCCTTACATTGGTGATCAGTGAGAAGAATGTCCCTTACATTGGAGATCAGTGGGAAGAATGTTCCTTACATTGGTGATCAGTGGGAAGAATGTTCCTTACATTGGTGATCAGTGGGAAGAATGTTCCTTACATTGGTGATCAGTAGGAAGAATGTTCCTTACATTGGTGATCAGTGAGAAGAATGTTCCTTACATTGGTGGTCAGTGGGAAGAATGTCCCTTACATTGGTGATCAGTGAGAAGAATGCTCCTTACATTGGTGATCAGTGGGAAGAATGTTCCTTACATTGGTGATCAGTGGGAAGAATGTTCCTTACATTGGTGATCAGTGAGAAGAATGTTCCTTACATTGGTGATCAGTAGGAAGAATGTTCCTTACATTGGTGATCAGTGAGAAGAATGTTCCTTACATTGGTGATCAGTGAGAAGAATGCTCCTTACATTGGTGATCAGTGGGAAGAATGTTCCTTACATTGGTGATCAGTAGGAAGAATGTTCCTTACATTGGTGGTCAGTGAGAAGAATGTTCCTTACATTGGTGATCAGTGGGAAGAATGTTCCTTACATTGGTGGTCAGTGGGAAGAATGTTCCTTACATTGGTGATCAGTGAGAAGAATGTTCCTTACATTGGTGATCAGTGAGAAGAATGTCCCTTACATTGGTGATCAGTGAGAAGAATGCTCCTTACATTGGTGATCAGTGAGAAGAATGTTCCTTACATTGGTGATCAGTGGGAAGAATGCTCCTTACATTGGTGATCAGTGAGAAGAATGTTCCTTACATTGGTGATCAGTGGGAAGAATGTTCCTTACATTGGTGATCAGTGAGAAGAATGTCCCTTACATTGGTGATCAGTGGGAAGAATGTTCCTTACATTGGTGATCAGTAGGAAGAATGTTCCTTACATTGGTGATCAGTGAGAAGAATGTTCCTTACATTGGTGATCAGTGGGAAGAATGTTCCTTACATTGGTGATCAGTGAGAAGAATGTTCCTTACATTGGTGATCAGTGGGAAGAATGTTCCTTACATTGGTGATCAGTGAGAAGAATGTCCCTTACATTGGAGATCAGTGGGAAGAATGTTCCTTACATTGGTGATCAGTGGGAAGAATGTTCCTTACATTGGTGATAAGTGGGAAGAATGTTCCTTACATTGGTGATCAGTGAGAAGAATGTTCCTTACATTGGTGATCAGTGGGAAGAATGTCCCTTACATTGGTCATCAGTGAGAAGAATGCTCCTTACATTGGTGATCAGTGGGAAGAATGTTCCTTACATTGGTGATCAGTGGGAAGAATGTCCCTTACATTGGTGATCAGTGAGAAGAATGCTCCTTACATTGGTGATCAGTGGGAAGAATGTTCCTTACATTGGTGATCAGTGGGAAGAATGTTCCTTACATTGGTGATCAGTGAGAAGAATGTTCCTTACATTGGTGATCAGTAGGAAGAATGTTCCTTACATTGGTGATCAGTGAGAAGAATGTTCCTTACATTGGTGATCAGTGAGAAGAATGCTCCTTACATTGGTGATCAGTGGGAAGAATGTTCCTTACATTGGTGATCAGTAGGAAGAATGTTCCTTACATTGGTGGTCAGTGAGAAGAATGTTCCTTACATTGGTGATCAGTGGGAAGAATGTTCCTTACATTGGTGGTCAGTGGGAAGAATGTTCCTTACATTGGTGATCAGTGAGAAGAATGTTCCTTACATTGGTGATCAGTGAGAAGAATGTCCCTTACATTGGTGATCAGTGAGAAGAATGCTCCTTACATTGGTGATCAGTGAGAAGAATGTTCCTTACATTGGTGATCAGTGGGAAGAATGCTCCTTACATTGGTGATCAGTGAGAAGAATGTTCCTTACATTGGTGATCAGTGGGAAGAATGTTCCTTACATTGGTGATCAGTGAGAAGAATGTCCCTTACATTGGTGATCAGTGGGAAGAATGTTCCTTACATTGGTGATCAGTAGGAAGAATGTTCCTTACATTGGTGATCAGTGAGAAGAATGTTCCTTACATTGGTGATCAGTGGGAAGAATGTTCCTTACATTGGTGATCAGTGAGAAGAATGTCCCTTATATTGGTGATCAGTAGGAAGAATGTTCCTTACATTGGTGATCAGTGAGAAGAATGTTCCTTACATTGGTGATCAGTGAGAAGAATGTTCCTTACATTGGTGATCAGTGGGAAGAATGTTCCTTACATTGGTGATCAGTGAGAAGAATGTTCCTTACATTGGTGATTAGTGAGAAGAATGTCCCTTACATTGGTGATCAGTGAGAAGAATGTTCCTTACATTGGTGATCAGTGGGAAGAATGTTCCTTACATTGGTGATCAGTGAGAAGAATGTCTCTTACATTGGTGATCAGTGAGAAGAATGTCCCTTACATTGGTGATCAGTGAGAAGAATGCTCCTTACATTGGTGATCAGTGGGAAGAATGTTCCTTACATTGGTGATCAGTGGGAAGAATGTTCCTTACATTGGTGATCAGTGAGAAGAATGTCCCTTACATTGGTGATGATCAGTGAGAAGAATGTTCCTTACATTGGTGATCAGTGAGAAGAATGTTCCTTACATTGGTGATCAGTGAGAAGAATGTCCCTTACATTGGTGATCAGTGAGAAGAATGTTCCTTACATTGGTGATCAGTGAGAAGAATGTCCCTTACATTGGTGATCAGTGAGAAGAATGTTTCTTACATTGGTGATCAGTGGGAAGAATGTTCCTTACATTGGTGATCAGAGGGAAGAATGTTCCTTACATTGGTGATCAGTGGGAAAAATGTTCCTTACATTGGTGATCAGTGAGAAGAATGTCCCTTACATTGGTGATCAGTGGGAAGAATGTTCTTTACATTGGTGATCAGTGAGAAGAATGTCTCTTACATTGGTGATCAGTGAGAAGAATGTCCCTTACATTGGTGATCAGTGAGAAGAATGTCTCTTACATTGGTGATCAGTGAGAAGAATGCTCCTTACATTGGTGATCAGTGGGAAGAATGTTCCTTACATTGGTGATCAGTGGGAAGAATGTTCCTTACATTGGTGATCAGTGAGAAGAATGTCCCTTACATTGGTGATGATCAGTGAGAAGAATGTTCCTTACATTGGTGATCAGTGAGAAGAATGTTCCTTACATTGGTGATCAGTGAGAAGAATGTCCCTTACATTGGTGATCAGTGAGAAGAATGCTCCTTACATTGGTGATCAGTGGGAAGAATGTTCCTTACATTGGTGATCAGTGGGAAGAATGTTCCTTACATTGGTGATCAGTGGGAAGAATGTTCCTTACATTGGTGATCAGTGAGAAGAATGTCCCTTATATTGGTGATCAGTAGGAAGAATGTTCCTTACATTGGTGATCAGTGAGAAGAATGTTCCTTACATTGGTGATCAGTGAGAAGAATGTTCCTTACATTGGTGATCAGTGGGAAGAATGTTCCTTACATTGGTGATCAGTGGGAAGAATGTTCCTTACATTGGTGATCAGTGAGAAGAATGTCTCTTACATTGGTGATCAGTGAGAAGAATGTCTCTTACATTGGTGATCAGTGAGAAGAATGTCCCTTACATTGGTGATCAGTGAGAAGAATGTTCCTTACATTGGTGATCAGTGGGAAGAATGTTCCTTACATTGGTGATCAGTGAGAAGAATGTCCCTTACATTGGTGATCAGTGAGAAGAATGTTCCTTACATTGGTGATCAGTGAGAAGAATGTCCCTTACATTGGTGATCAGTGAGAAGAATGCTCCTTACATTGGTGATCAGTGGGAAGAATGTTCCTTACATTGGTGATCAGTGGGAAGAATGTTCCTTACATTGGTGATCAGTGGGAAGAATGTCCCTTACATTGGTGATCAGTGAGAAGAATGTCCCTTACATTGGTGATCAGTGAGAAGAATGTTCCTTACATTGGTGATCAGTGGGAAGAATGTTCCTTACATTGGTGATCAGTGAGAAGAATGTTCCTTACATTGGTGATCAATGAGAAGAATGTTCCTTACATAGGTGATCAGTGAGAAGAATGTCCCTTACATTGGTGATCAGTGAGAAGAATGTTCCTTACATTGGTGATCAGTGGGAAGAATGTTCCTTACATTGGTGATCAGTGAGAAGAATGTTCCTTACATTGGTGATCAGTGGGAAGAATGTTCCTTACATTGGTGATCAGTGAGAAGAATGTTCCTTACATTGGTGATCAGTAGGAAGAATGTTCCTTACATTGGTGATCAGTGGGAAGAATGTTCCTTACATTGGTGGTCAGTGAGAAGAATGTCCCTTACATTGGTGATCAGTGGGAAGAATGTCCCTTACATTGGTGATCAGTGAGAAGAATGTTCCTTACATTGGTGATCAGTGAGAAGAATGTTCCTTACATTGGTGATCAGTGAGAAGAATGCTCCTTACATTGGTGATGAGTGGGAAGAATATTCCTTACATTGGTGATCAGTGGGAAGAATGTTCCTTACATTGGTGATCAGTGAGAAGAATGTTCCTTACATTGGTGATCAGTGAGAAGAATGTTCCTTACATTGGTGATCAGTGGGAAGAATGTTCCTTACATTGGTGATCAGTGAGAAGAATGTTCCTTACATTGGTGATCAGTGAGAAGAATGCTCCTTACATTGGTGATCAGTGAGAAGAATGCTCCTTACATTGGTGATCAGTGGGAAGAATGTTCCTTACATTGGTGATCAGTGAGAAGAATGTCCCTTACATTGGTGATCAGTGAGAAGAATGTTCCTTACATTGGTGATCAGTGAGAAGAATGTTCCTTACATTGGTGATCAGTGAGAAGAATGTTCCTTACATTGGTGATCAGTGGGAAGAATGTTCCTTACATTGGTGATCAGTGAGAAGAATGTTCCTTACATTGGTGATCAGTGAGAAGAATGTCCCTTACATTGGTGATCAGTGAGAAGAATGTCCCTTACATTGGTGATCAGTGAGAAGAATGTTCCTTACATTGGTGATCAGTGAGAAGAATGTTCCTTACATTGGTGATCAGTGGGAAGAATGCTCCTTACATTGGTGATCAGTGGGAAGAATGTTCCTTACATTGGTGATCAGTGGGAAGAATGTTCCTTACATTGGTGATCAGTGAGAAGAATGTTCCTTACATTGGTGATCAGTGAGAAGAATGTTCCTTACATTGGTGATCAGTGAGAAGAATGTTCCTTACATTGGTGGTCAGTGAGAAGAATGTTCCTTACATTGGTGATCAGTGGGAAGAATGCTCCTTACATTGGTGATCAGTGGGAAGAATGTTCCTTACATTGGTGATCAGTGGGAAGAATGTTCCTTACATTGGTGATCAGTGAGAAGAATGTCCCTTACATTGGTGATCAGTAGGAAGAATGTTCCTTACATTGGTGATCAGTGGGAAGAATGTTCCTTACATTGGTGGTCAGTGAGAAGAATGTCCCTTACATTGGTGATCAGTGAGAAGAATGTTCCTTACATTGGTGATCAGTGAGAAGAATGTTCCTTACATTGGTGATCAGTGAGAAGAATGTTCCTTACATTGGTGATCAGTGGGAAGAATGTTCCTTACATTGGTGATCAGTGAGAAGAATGTTCCTTACATTGGTGATCAGTGAGAAGAATGTTTCTTACATTGGTGATCAGTGAGAAGAATGTTCCTTACATTGGTGGTCAGTGAGAAGAATGTTCCTTACATTGGTGGTCAGTGGGAAGAATGTCCCTTACATTGGTGGTCAGTGAGAAGAATGTTCCTTACATTGGTGATCAGTGAGAAGAATGTCCCTTACATTGGTGATCAGTGAGAAGAATGTTCCTTACATTGGTGATCAGTGGGAAGAATGTTCCTTACATTGGTGATCAGTGAGAAGAATGTTCCTTACATTGGTGATCAGTGAGAAGAATGTTCCTTACATTGGTGATCAGTGAGAAGAATGTTCCTTACATTGGTGATCAGTGAGAAGAATGTCCCTTACATTGGTGATCAGTGAGAAGAATGTTCCTTACATTGGTGATCAGTGAGAAGAATGTTCCTTACATTGGTGATCAGTGAGAAGAATGTTCCTTACATTGGTGATCAGTGAGAAGAATGTTCCTTACATTGGAGATCAGTGGGAAGAATGTTCCTTACATTGGTGATCAGTGGGAAGAATGTTCCTTACATTGGTGATCAGTGGGAAGAATGTTCCTTACATTGGTGATCAGTGAGAAGAATGTTCCTTACATTGGTGATCAGTGAGAAGAATGTTTCTTACATTGGTGATCAGTGGGAAGAATGTTCCTTACATTGGTGATCAGTGAGAAGAATGTTTCTTACATTGGTGATCAGTGAGAAGAATGTTTCTTACATTGGTGATCAGTGGGAAGAATGTTCCTTACATTGGTGATCAGTGAGAAGAATGTTTCTTACATTGGTGATCAGTGGGAAGAATGTTCCTTACATTGGTGATCAGTGAGAAGAATGTTCCTTACATTGGTGATCAGTGAGAAGAATGTCCCTTACATTGGTGATCAGTGAGAAGAATGTTTCTTACATTGGTGATCAGTGGGAAGAATGTTCCTTACATTGGTGATCAGTGAGAAGAATGTTCCTTACATTGGTGATCAGTGAGAAGAATGTTCCTTACATTGGTGGTCAGTGGGAAGAATGTTCCTTACATTGGTGATCAGTGAGAAGAATGTTCCTTACATTGGTGATCAGTGAGAAGAATGTTCCTTACATTGGTGATCAGTGGGAAGAATGTTCCTTACATTGGTGATCAGTGAGAAGAATGTCCCTTACATTGGTGATCAGTGGGAAGAATGTTCCTTACATTGGTGATCAGTGGGAAGAATGTTCCTTACATTGGTGATCAGTGAGAAGAATGTCCCTTACATTGGTGATGATCAGTGAGAAGAATGTTCCTTACATTGGTGATCAGTGAGAAGAATGTTCCTTACATTGGTGATCAGTGAGAAGAATGTCCCTTACATTGATGATCAGTGAGAAGAATGTTCCTTACATTGGTGATCAGTGAGAAGAATGTTCCTTACATTGGTGATCAGTGGGAAGAATGTTCCTTACATTGGTGATCAGTGAGAAGAATGTTCCTTACATTGGTGATCAGTGAGAAGAATGCTCCTTACATTGGTGATCAGTGAGAAGAATGTCCCTTACATTGGTGATCAGTGAGAAGAATGTCCCTTACATTGGTGATCAGTGAGAAGAATGTCCCTTACATTGATGATCAGTGAGAAGAATGTTCCTTACATTGGTGATCAGTGAGAAGAATGTTCCTTACATTGGTGATCAGTGAGAAGAATGTTCCTTACATTGGTGATCAGTGAGAAGAATGCTCCTTACATTGGTGATCAGTGGGAAGAATGTTCCTTACATTGGTGATCAGTGGGAAGAATGTTCCTTACATTGGTGATCAGTGAGAAGAATGTTCCTTACATTGGTGATCAGTGAGAAGAATGTTCCTTACATTGGTGATCAGTGAGAAGAATGTTCCTTACATTGGTGATCAGTGAGAAGAATGTTCCTTACATTGGTGATCAGTGGGAAGAATGTTCCTTACATTGGTGATCAGTGAGAAGAATGTTCCTTACATTGGTGATCAGTGGGAAGAATGTTCCTTACATTGGTGATCAGTGAGAAGAATGTTCCTTACATTGGTGATCAGTAGGAAGAATGTTCCTTACATTGGTGATCAGTGGGAAGAATGTTCCTTACATTGGTGGTCAGTGAGAAGAATGTCCCTTACATTGGTGATCAGTGAGAAGAATGTTCCTTACATTGGTGATCAGTGAGAAGAATGTTCCTTACATTGGTGATCAGTGAGAAGAATGCTCCTTACATTGGTGATCAGTGAGAAGAATGCTCCTTACATTGGTGATCAGTGGGAAGAATGTTCCTTACATTGGTGATCAGTGGGAAGAATGTTCCTTACATTGGTGATCAGTGAGAAGAATGTTCCTTACATTGGTGATCAGTGAGAAGAATGTTCCTTACATTGGTGATCAGTGAGAAGAATGTCCCTTACATTGGTGATCAGTGAGAAGAATGTCCCTTACATTGGTGATCAGTGAGAAGAATGTTCCTTACATTGGTGATCAGTGAGAAGAATGTTCCTTACATTGGTGATCAGTGAGAAGAATGTTCCTTACATTGGTGATCAGTGAGAAGAATGTTCCTTACATTGGTGATCAGTGAGAAGAATGTTCCTTACATTGGTGATCAGTGAGAAGAATGTTCCTTACATTGGTGATCAGTGAGAAGAATGTTCCTTACATTGGTGATCAGTGGGAAGAATGTTCCTTACATTGGTGATCAGTGAGAAGAATGTTCCTTACATTGGTGATCAGTAGGAAGAATGTTCCTTACATTGGTGATCAGTGGGAAGAATGTTCCTTACATTGGTGGTCAGTGAGAAGAATGTCCCTTACATTGGTGATCAGTGAGAAGAATGTTCCTTACATTGGTGATCAGTGAGAAGAATGTTCCTTACATTGGTGATCAGTGAGAAGAATGCTCCTTACATTGGTGATCAGTGGGAAGAATGTTCCTTACATTGGTGATCAGTGGGAAGAATGTTCCTTACATTGGTGATCAGTGAGAAGAATGTTCCTTACATTGGTGATCAGTGAGAAGAATGTTCCTTACATTGGTGATCAGTGAGAAGAATGTCCCTTACATTGGTGATCAGTGAGAAGAATGTTCCTTACATTGGTGATCAGTGAGAAGAATGTTCCTTACATTGGTGATCAGTGAGAAGAATGTTCCTTACATTGGTGATCAGTGAGAAGAATGTTCCTTACATTGGTGATCAGTGAGAAGAATGCTCCTTACATTGGTGATCAGTGGGAAGAATGTTCCTTACATTGGTGATCAGTGAGAAGAATGTTCCTTACATTGGTGATCAGTGAGAAGAATGTTCCTTACATTGGTGATCAGTGAGAAGAATGTTCCTTACATTGGTGATCAGTGAGAAGAATGCTCCTTACATTGGTGATCAGTGGGAAGAATGTTCCTTACATTGGTGATCAGTGAGAAGAATGTTCCTTACATTGGTGATCAGTAGTGATGAGCCGAACACCCCCGGGTTCGGTTCGCACCAGAACCCGCGAACGGACCGGAAGTTCGAACGAACATTAGAACCCTATTAAATACAATGGATGCGAACGTTCGAATTCTAAAGTGCTAATTATAACAACTATTATGCATGTTATTGTCCTAAAAAGGGTTTGGGAACCCGGGTTCTGCACCAGGGGACATGTATCAATGCAAAAAGAAGTTTTAAAAACGGTCGTTTTTCGGGAGCAGTCATTTTAATGATGCATAAAGTGAAAAAAAAAAGTCAAATATTCCTTTAAATATCGTACCTGGGGGGTGTCTAAAGTATGCCTGTGAAGTGCCACGTGTTTCCCGTGTTTAGAACTGTCCCTGCACAAAATGACACTTCTAAAGGAAAAAAAAGCCATTTAAAACTGCTTGCGGCTTTAATGTAATGTCTGGTCCCGGTAATATGGATGAAATTCTTTAAGAAAAATGGCATAGCTACCCCATGACCCCCCCCCCCCTACCCCAGCCCATTACCAGCCCCTTTGGGTCTTGTATGGATATTAAGGGGAACCCCGCACATAAAATAAAAAAGGCCCTATATACTCTGAACAGCCGTATACAGGCGGTGCATACAAGACAGGGACTGTAGGTTTGTTCTTATGTAGAATCTGTTTGTAATTTTGAACAGGTACATTGTTGAAGTGTAGCTCCAGCCCAAAAATCTATTTTTAAACTTTTTGGAAAACATAGGTAAGGGTTATCACCCCTGTAACATTTGTTTTGCTGTCTGTGCCCCTGTTCAGAACATTTCACCTCACTTTCCGTCCCAATGACAACTGTTTTTGAAATGTGGTGTTTTTCTTGAAACAAGGATTGCTGATAAAGCATCAGTACAGAGGAGACACCTTTCTCCCATATTTATTCTTACAGGAGAGAATTTTCCTTCCTAGTGGTAGATTTCCTCTCACTTCCTGTTGTCTTCTTGCGTTTGCAAGTAGGAGTCGTTTGTAAGTTGGATGTTTGAAAGTAGGGACCTGCCGTATATACTCTGCAGAAATAGGCCCCTTAGTTGTTGGTGTTGGCACAACACTGTAAGCACTCACAGTTACTCTTGGTTGGTGCTGGAACGCCCTGCTGTCAACTATTATATCAGGAATTTTAATTACATATAATTGTTGAACAGTGGTAGTAAAAATTGGGCCTTTGATGGTGGTGCTGGTGCCACAACACTGTAAGCCCTGACAGTTACTCTTGGTGGGTGCAGCAATGGGCCCTGCTGTGAATTATTAGATCAAGAATTGTAATTACATGCCCCTGTTGAACAGGGGCTGAAAAATTGGGCCTTAGGCACTGGTGGCACAACACTGCAACCCCTCACAGATACTGTACTTGGAGCACAGCAATGAGCCCTGTTGCAAAGTATTGCTTCAAAAATTGTAATGACACGCCCCTGTTAAACAGGGGCTGAAAAATTGGGCCTTAGGCACTGGTGGCACAACACTGCAACTCCTCACAGATACTGTACTTGGAGCACAGCAATGAGCCCTGTTGCAAAGTATTGCTTCAAAAATTGTAATTACACGCCCCTGTTAAACAGGGGCTGAAAAATTGGGCGTTAGGCACTGGTGGCGGCACCCATAAACAAAAATGATCTTCCAAGCTATCATCATCAATCGTATCATTGAGGACTCGGAGGAGGAGGATAGCCAGTCAACATAACAGCACAGGCACTCAGCATCAGCATCAGTCTTGAAGGGATGTGACATTTTAAAATCAATTAGTCTGTTATATCAGCATCAGGTGTGTGGTAGCTGGTGGTGATCCAAGACTGGTTCATCTTGATGAAAGTCAGTCGATCAACCGAGTCGGTGGACAGGCGCACCCTGTGATCCGTGACAAATCCTCCAGCAGCACTGAATGTGCGTTCCGAAAGAACGCTGGATGCAGGACAGGCCAGTAGCTCAATTGCATACTGTGCAAGCTCTGGCCAGTGATCCATCCTCAAGACCCAGTAAGCCAGAGGATTTTCGGTGGGGAAGGTGTCCAAGTCTGACCTTGCCCCTAGATATTCCTGCACCATGTTTATCAGACGCTGGCGATGGTTGCTGGAACCAATCATACTTTGGGGCTGCGGACTAAAGAATTGTCTGAACGCATCGGTCAGACGGCCACCTTCCCCACCGCTCCTTCTTTGACTGGCCGAAGCCTCAGCAACTCGTTGTCCAGGACCAGGAGTTTGCAACCTCCCAGTCTCTGGGAACGCGTTGCACAGACCTTTCTGCAAGGCCTCCCGGAGTTGTCTCATCCTCTGCTCCCTCTGCGACGGTAACATAAGGTCCGCAACCTTACCCTTGTACCGTGGATCAAGGAGAGTGGCCAGCCAGTAATGGTCCCTCTCCTTGATCCGAAGAATACGAGGATCCTTCCGCAGACTTTGCAGGATCAGGGAGGCCATGCAGCGTAGGTTTGCTGAGGCATTCGCTCCGGAGTCCTCTGGGTCACTAAGGACGACATGATCCGCAGCCACCTCCTCCCAGCCACGTACAAGTCCACTGGTTTCTTGGGACTGTAAATCATCCCTAAAAGACTGCTGCTGATGATGCTGAGTGCCAGCCTCCACCTCCATGCTGACACAATCCTCCTCCTCCTCCTCCTCCTCCTCCTCCTCTTCCTGTGCGATGGGTGGGACAGAAGGAACACTGTCTGGGTAAAGGGGGCCTTGAGAGGCAAGGAAGTCCTCCTCTTCCTGCCTCTGTTCTGCCTCAAGTGCCCTGTCCATTATTCCACGCAGCGTGTGCTCCAACAGGTGGACAAGAGGTACAGTGTCACTGATGCATGCACTGTCACTGCTCACCATCCTCGTGGCCTCCTCAAATGGTGCCAGGACAGTGCATGCATCCCTGATCATGCCCCACTGGCGTGGAGAAAAAAAACCAAGCTCCCCTGACCCTGTCCTGGTGCCGTAGTCGCACAGGTACTCATTGATGGCCCTCTGCTGCGTGTGCAGCCGCTGCAGCATGGCCAACGTTGAGTTCCACCTGGTGGGCATGTCACATATAAGGCGGTTCTTGGGCAGGTTCAACTCCTTTTGCAGCTCAGCCAGGCGAGCACTGGCATTATAAGATCTGCGGAAATGCACACAGACTTTCCTGGCCTGCCTCAGGACATCCTGTAAGCCCGGGTACCTGCCCAAGAACCGCTGCACCACCAGGTTAAGGACGTGAGCCACACAGGGCACATGGGTCAGTTGTCCCTGTCGGAGGGCGGAGAGGAGGTTGGTGCCATTGTCGCAAACCACCATTCCTGGCTTAAGCTGGCGTGGCGTCAACCACCTCTCGGCCTGGCCCTGCAGAGCAGACAGGACCTCTGCCCCAGTGTGGCTTCTGTCCCCCAAACACACCAGCGCAAGCACGGCATGGCATCTTTTTGCCTGCGTACTTGCGTAGCCCCGTGAACGGCTACGGAGCACCGCTGGTTCATAGGACAAACCACAGGAAGAGGCCATGGAGGAAGAAGAAGAGGAGGGGGTGGAGGAGAGAGGTGTGTCACAACCAGTAGTAGCATTTTGGAGGCGTGGCGGTGGGACAACCTCCAACACTACTGCACCTTGTCCTGAATCCTTCCCAGCTGCCAAAAGAGTGACCCAATGGGCCGTGAAAGAAAGGTAACGTCCCTGTCCATGCCTGCTGGACCATGAGTCAGCGGTAATATGCACCTTACCGCTGACCGCCCTGTCCAGCGAGGCCAAGACATTGCCTTCCACATGCCGGTAGAGAGCCGGAATAGCCTTCCGTGAGAAAAAGTGGCGTTTGGGAACCTGCCACTGAGGAACCGCACATTGCACAAACTCACGGAAGGGGGCCGAGTCTACCAACTGAAAAGGCAGCAGTTGAAGCGCTAGCAATTTAGCCAAGCTAGCATTCAACCGCTGGGCATGTGGATGGCTGGGAGTGAACTTCTTTCGACGGTCCAGCAGCTGGGGCAGGGAAATTTGCCTGCTAGAATCGGACGTCGGTGTACTGCTAGCAGAGTGGGCGCAAGTACTTGGCTGTGACACACCTAATTCTACACCTTCATTCCTCTCAGTGCATGTTTCAGAGAGGACTGAAGTTATAGTGGGGTTGGAGATCCCAGCTGATGCGGTGCAAGGAGAGGTCCGCTTTGTTCTTTGGTGTGGGTCTTTGAGGTAGGCTTGCCAACGAGCTGCATGGCAGGTCAACATATGTCTGGTCAGGCATGTGGTACCCAAGCGGCTGATGTTTTGGCCACGCGATATACGCTTGAGACATATGTTGCAAACAGCAGCTGTGCGATCTGATGCACTAGCCTCAAAAAAGGCCCACACCAAAGAACTTTTTGAATGACGGGCAGAGGCAGCGCCCTGCACAGGCGGAGCTCTGCGGTGTGATTCCGTCGGTGTACTGCCCTTACGCTGGCCACCAAAGGGCATCCTGCCTCGTTGGAGATGTGCCTCCTCCTCATCCTCCTCCTCCTCCTCTCTCCTATTAGGCACCCACGTGGAGTCATTGACCTCATCATCCCCTCCCTCCTCATCACTGGAGCCAATCTGGCAGTATGCTGCAGCTGCTGGAACATGACTGCCAGATTGGTGTCCTTCTTGAGCATCCCCTCTGTCTGCTCTCACGCTACTGCCTTCCTCTAGCTGGGTTTCATCATCAGACCCTTCGAAACGCTGGGCATCCTCCTGGAGCATGTACCCAACACTGTGCTGAAACAGTTCGGGGGACTCCTCAGGAGGAGGACATGGTGGGTCTAGGGAAGGAGTGACTGATGATTTGTCTGACATTGATACCAGGGAAGACGACGCTTTGGCAGCTGCTTTTCCAGTACCCTGAGCCTGGGTGAGAGAGGATGAGGAGGAGGAGGAGGGCTTGGTCATCCACTCTACCAAGTCTTCGGCATGATGTGGCTCAACATGTCCAGCTGCCGAAAAGAAGGACAAGCGTGTCCCATGGCCATGTGCTGATGACAATGCACCGCGTCCACGACCAGCACTGTTGCCCCCAGACACAGAGCCTGCTTGCCCTCTTTTATTGCCTCCTGACTGTCTGCCTCTCCTTGTTTGCCTTCCAGACATTCTAATAGATGGCCTGCAGGGAGATGGGAAAAAAGCAATAAGGGCTACCTTCAGGTGTCCTTCTCTGTCCCTGGAAACAAGGACTTGCAGAGTGAAAGAAAAAAAACACTCTCCCTACCTACAGTTTTCTGTCCCTAGAAAAAATGTTTTTTTTAATCACAATATAGCACAAGGAAAATTAACTCACTGTCCTTACAGGTCCCTGGAAACAAGGACTTGCAGAGTGAAAGAAAAAAAACACTCTCCCTACCTACAGTTTTCTGTCCCTAGAAAAAAATGTTTTTTTTAATCACAATATAGCAAAAGGACAATTCACTCACTGTCCTTCCAGGTCCCTGGAAACAAGGACTTGCAGAGTGAAAGAAACTGACACTGTCCCTACCTAGAGTTTTCTGTCCCTGGAATAAATGTTTTTTTCAGCACAATATAGCACAAGGACAATTAACTCACTGTCCTTACAGGTCCCTGGAAACAAGGACTTGCAGAGTGAAAGAAAAAAAATACTCTCCCTACCTACAGTTTTCTGTCCCTAGAAAAAAATTTTTTTTTTAATCACAATATAGCAAAAGGACAATTCACTCACTGTCCTTCCAGGTCCCTGGAAACAAGGACTTGCAGAGTGAAAGAAACTGACACTGTCCCTACCTAGAGTTTTCTGTCCCTAGAATAAATGTTTTTTTTAATCACAATATAGCAAAAGGACAATTCACTCACTGTCCTTCCAGGTCCCTGGAAACAAGGACTTGCAGAGTGAAAGAAACTGACACTGTCCCTACCTAGAGTTTTCTGTCCCTAGAATAAATGTTTTTTTTAATCACAATATAGCAAAAGGACAATTCACTCACTGTCCTTCCAGGTCCCTGGAAACAAGGACTTGCAGAGTGAAAGAAACTGACACTGTCCCTACCTAGAGTTTTCTGTCCCTGGAATAAATGTTTTTTTCAGCACAATATAGCACAAGGACAATTAACTCACTGTCCTTACAGGTCCCTGGAAACAAGGACTTGCAGAGTGAAAGAAAAAAAATACTCTCCCTACCTACAGTTTTCTGTCCCTAGAAAAAAATTTTTTTTTTAATCACAATATAGCAAAAGGACAATTCACTCACTGTCCTTCCAGGTCCCTGGAAACAAGGACTTGCAGAGTGAAAGAAACTGACACTGTCCCTACCTAGAGTTTTCTGTCCCTAGAATAAATGTTTTTTTTAATCACAATATAGCAAAAGGACAATTCACTCACTGTCCTTCCAGGTCCCTGGAAACAAGGACTTGCAGAGTGAAAGAAACTGACACTGTCCCTACCTAGAGTTTTCTGTCCCTAGAATAAATGTTTTTTTTAATCACAATATAGCAAAAGGACAATTCACTCACTGTCCTTCCAGGTCCCTGGAAACAAGGACTTGCAGAGTGAAAGAAACTGACACTGTCCCTACCTAGAGTTTTCTGTCCCTAGAATAAATGTTTTTTTTAATCACAATATAGCAAAAGGACAATTCACTCACTGTCCTTCCAGGTCCCTGGAAACAAGGACTTGCAGAGTGAAAGAAACTGACACTGTCCCTACCTAGAGTTTTCTGTCCCTGGAATAAATGTTTTTTTCAGCACAATATAGCACAAGGACAATTAACTCACTGTCCTTACAGGTCCCTGGAAACAAGGACTTGCAGAGTGAAAGAAAAAAAATACTCTCCCTACCTACAGTTTTCTGTCCCTAGAAAAAAATGTTTTTTTTAATCACAATATAGCAAAAGGACAATTCACTCACTGTCCTTCCAGGTCCCTGGAAACAAGGACTTGCAGAGTGAAAGAAACTGACACTGTCCCTACCTAGAGTTTTCTGTCCCTAGAATAAATGTTTTTTTTAATCACAATATAGCAAAAGGACAATTCACTCACTGTCCTTCCAGGTCCCTGGAAACAAGGACTTGCAGAGTGAAAGAAACTGACACTGTCCCTACCTAGAGTTTTCTGTCCCTAGAATAAATGTTTTTTTTAATCACAATATAGCAAAAGGACAATTCACTCACTGTCCTTCCAGGTCCCTGGAAACAAGGACTTGCAGAGTGAAAGAAACTGACACTGTCCCTACCTAGAGTTTTCTGTCCCTAGAATAAATGTTTTTTTTAATCACAATATAGCAAAAGGACAATTCACTCACTGTCCTTCCAGGTCCCTGGAAACAAGGACTTGCAGAGTGAAAGAAACTGACACTGTCCCTACCTAGAGTTTTCTGTCCCTAGAATAAATGTTTTTTTTAATCACAATATAGCAAAAGGACAATTCACTCACTGTCCTTCCAGGTCCCTGGAAACAAGGACTTGCAGAGTGAAAGAAACTGACACTGTCCCTACCTAGAGTTTTCTGTCCCTAGAATAAATGTTTTTTTTAATCACAATATAGCAAAAGGACAATTCACTCACTGTCCTTCCAGGTCCCTGGAAACAAGGACTTGCAGAGTGAAAGAAACTGACACTGTCCCTACCTAGAGTTTTCTGTCCCTAGAATAAATGTTTTTTTTAATCACAATATAGCAAAAGGACAATTCACTCACTGTCCTTCCAGGTCCCTGGAAACAAGGACTTGCAGAGTGAAAGAAACTGACACTGTCCCTACCTAGAGTTTTCTGTCCCTAGAATAAATGTTTTTTTTTAAGCACACTATAGCAGAAGCACAAAACACACTGACACTCTCCCTACCTATCCTTCTCTTTCCCTAAACTAAAGGAATCCAGGTTAAGCAAGAAAGAAATAACAGTCACTGTCCCTGCCTATGCTACTCTATCCCTGCTCCGGAACACACTACACTAGGCCGCCGTGCTGGCGGCCTTTTATAGTGTGGGGCGTGTACTAAACACCCTCAGCAATAATTGGCCACAGGCATCCTGCCTGTGGCCAATCATTGCTCTCCTCGCTGCCGGCGCTGTGATTGGCCAAGCATGCGGGGTCACAGTGCATGCTTGGCCAATCACAGCGCCTGGATGACACTGCGATGGCGTAGTGCATTGTGGGCCGTTCGCGTCACTCGAATTTGGCGCGAACGGCCCAAATCGTTCGATCTTCGTCGAACGATCGAACAGCCAATGTTCGAGTCGAACGTATGTTCGACTCGAACACGAAGCTCATCCCTAGTGATCAGTGAGAAGAATGTTCCTTACATTGGTGATCAGTGAGAAGAATGTTCCTTACATTGGTGATCAGTGGGAAGAATGTTCCTTACATTGGTGATCAGTGAGAAGAATGTTCCTTACATTGGTGATCAGTGAGAAGAATGTTCCTTACATTGGTGATCAGTGAGAAGAATGCTCCTTACATTGGTGATAAGTGGGAAGAATGTTCCTTACATTGGTGATCAGTAGGAAGAATGTTTCTTACATTAGTGATCAGTGAGAAGAATGTTCCTTACATTGGTGGTCAGTGGGAAGAATGTTCCTTACATTGGTGATCAGTGGGAAGAATATACATTACATTGGTGATCAGTGAGAAGAATGTTCCTTACATTGGTGATCAGTGAGAAGAATGCTCCTTACATTGGTGATAAGTGGGAAGAATGTTCATTACATTGGTGATCAGTGGGAAGAATGTTCCTTACATTGGTGATCAGTGGGAAGAATGTTCCTTACATTGGTGATCAGTGGGAAGAATGTTCCTTACATTGGTGATCAGTGAGAAGAATGTTCCTTACATTGGTGATCAGTGAGAAGAATGTTCCTTACATTGGTGATCAGTGTGAAGAATGTTCCTTACATTGGTGATCAGTGAGAAGAATGTTCCTTACATTGGTGATCAGTAGGAAGAATGTTCCTTACATTAGTGATCAGTGAGAAGAATGTTCCTTACATTGGTGGTCAGTGGGAAGAATGTTCCTTACATTGGTGATCAGTGAGAAGAATGCTCCTTACATTGGTGATCAGTGGGAAGAATGTTCCTTACATTGGTGATCAGTGGGAAGAATGTTCCTTACATTGGTGGTCAGTGAGAAGAATGTTCCTTACATTGGTGGTCAGTGGGAAGAATGTTCCTTACATTGGTGATCAGTGAGAAGAATGTTTCTTACATTGGTGATCAGTGAGAAGAATGTTCCTTACATTGGTGATCAGTGGGAAGAATGTTCCTTACATTGGTGGTCAGTGAGAAGAATGTTCCTTACATTGGTGGTCAGTGGGAAGAATGTTCCTTACATTGGTGATCAGTGAGAAGAATGTTTCTTACATTGGTGATCAGTGAGAAGAATGTTTCTTACATTGGTGATCAGTGGGAAGAATGTTCCTTACATTGGTGATCAGTGAGAAGAATGTTCCTTACATTGGTGATCAGTGAGAAGAATGTTCCTTACATTGGTGATCAGTGGGAAGAATGTTCCTTACATTGGTGATCAGTGAGAAGAATGTTCCTTACATTGGTGATCAGTGAGAAGAATGTTCCTTACATTGGTGATCAGTGAGAAGAATGTTCCTTACATTGGTGATCAGTGGGAAGAATGTTCCTTACATTGGTGATCAGTGAGAAGAATGTTCCTTACATTGGTGATCAGTGGGAAGAATGTTCCTTACATTGGTGATCAGTGAGAAGAATGTTCCTTACATTGGTGATCAGTGGGAAGAATGTTCCTTACATTGGTGATCAGTGAGAAGAATGTCCCTTACATTGGTGGTCAGTGAGAAGAATGTTCCTTACATTGGTGATCAGTGGGAAGAATGTTCCTTACATTGGTGATCAGTGAGAAGAATGTTCCTTACATTGGTGATCAGTGGGAAGAATGTTCCTTAAATTGGTGATCAGTGGGAAGAATGCTCCTTACATTGATGATCAGTGAGAAGAATGTTCCTTACATTGGTGATCAGTGAGAAGAATGTTCCTTACATTGGTGATCAGTGGGAAGAATGTTCCTTACATTGGTGATCAGTGGGAAGAATGTTCCTTACATTGGTGATCAGTGAGAAGAATGTTCCTTACATTGGTGATCAGTGAGAAGAATGTTCCTTACATTGGAGATCAGTGAGAAGAATGTTCCTTACATTGGTGATCAGTAAGAAGAATGTTCCTTACATTGGTGATCAGTGAGAAGAATGTTCCTTACATTGGTGATCAGTGGGAAGAATGTTCCTTACATTGGTGATCAGTGGGAAGAATGTTCCTTACATTGGTGATCAGTGGGAAGAATGTTCCTTACATTGGTGATCAGTGAGAAGAATGTTCCTTACATTGGTGATCAGTGAGAAGAATGTTCCTTACATTGGTGATCAGTGAGAAGAATGCTCCTTACATTGGTGATCAGTGAGAAGAATGTTCCTTACATTGGTGATCAGTGGGAAGAATGTTCCTTACATTGGTGATCAGTGGGAAGAATGCTCCTTACATTGGTGATCAGTGAGAAGAATGCTCCTTACATTGGTGATCAGTGAGAAGAATGTTCCTTACATTGGTGATCAGTGGGAAGAATGTTCCTTACATTGGTGATCAGTGAGAAGAATGTCCCTTACATTGGTGATCAGTGGGAAGAATGTTCCTTACATTGGTGATCAGTGGGAAGAATGTTCCTTACATTGGTGATCAGTGAGAAGAATGTTCCTTACATTGGTGGTCAGTGGGAAGAATGTTCCTTACATTGGTGATCAGTGGGAAGAATGTTCCTTACATTGGTGATCAGTGGGAAGAATGTTCCTTACATTGGTGATCAGTGGGAAGAATGTTCCTTACATTGGTGATCAGTGAGAAGAATGTCCCTTACATTGGAGATCAGTGGGAAGAATGTTCCTTACATTGGTGATAAGTGGGAAGAATGTTCCTTACATTGGTGATCAGTGAGAAGAATGTTCCTTACATTGGAGATCAGTGGGAAGAATGTTCCTTACATTGGAGATCAGTGGGAAGAATGTTCCTTACATTGGTGATCAGTGAGAAGAATGTTCCTTACATTGGTGGTCAGTGGGAAGAATGTTCCTTACATTGGTGATCAGTGGGAAGAATGTTCCTTACATTGGTGATCAGTGGGAAGAATGTTCCTTACATTGGTGATCAGTGGGAAGAATGTTCCTTACATTGGTGATCAGTGAGAAGAATGTCCCTTACATTGGAGATCAGTGGGAAGAATGTTCCTTACATTGGTGATAAGTGGGAAGAATGTTCCTTACATTGGTGATCAGTGAGAAGAATGTTCCTTACATTGGAGATCAGTGGGAAGAATGTTCCTTACATTGGAGATCAGTGGGAAGAATGTTCCTTACATTGGTGATCAGTGAGAAGAATGTTCCTTACATTGGTGATCAGTGAGAAGAATGTTCCTTACATTGGTGATCAGTGAGAAGAATGTCCCTTACATTGGTGATCAGTGAGAAGAATGTTCCTTACATTGGTGATCAGTGGGAAGAATGTTCCTTACATTGGTGATCAGTGAGAAGAATGCTCCTTACATTGGTGATCAGTGAGAAGAATGTCCCTTACATTGGAGATCAGTGGGAAGAATGTTCCTTACATTGGTGATCAGTGGGAAGAATGTTCCTTACATTGGTGATCAGTGAGAAGAATGTTCCTTACATTGGAGATCAGTGGGAAGAATGTTCCTTACATTGGTGATCAGTGAGAAGAATGTTCCTTACATTGGTGATCAGTAAGAAGAATGTTCCTTACATTGGTGATCAGTGAGAAGAATGTTCCTTACATTGGTGATCAGTGAGAAGAATGTTCCTTACATTGGTGATCAGTGAGAAGAATGTCCCTTACATTGGTGATCAGTGAGAAGAATGTTCCTTACATTGGTGGTCAGTGGGAAGAATGTTCCTTACATTGGTGATCAGTGAGAAGAATGTTCCTTACATTGGTGATCAGTGGGAAGAATGCCCCTTACATTGGTGATCAGTGAGAAGAATGTTCCTTACATTGGTGATCAGTGGGAAGAATGTTCCTTACATTGGTGATCAGTGAGAAGAATGTCCCTTACATTGGTGATCAGTGGGAAGAATGTTCCTTACATTGGTGATCAGTGAGAAGAATGTTCCTTACATTGGTGGTCAGTGGGAAGAATGTTCCTTACATTGGTGATCAGTGAGAAGAATGTTCCTTACATTGGTGATCAGTGGGAAGAATGTTCCTTACATTGGTGATCAGTGGGAAGAATGTTCCTTACATTGGTGATCAGTGGGAAGAATGTTCCTTACATTGGTGATCAGTGGGAAGAATGTTCCTTACATTGGTGATCAGTGAGAAGAATGTTCCTTACATTGGTGATCAGTGGGAAGAATGTTCCTTACATTGGTGATCAGTGAGAAGAATGTTCCTTACATTGGTGATCAGTGGGAAGAATGTCCCTTACATTGGTGATCAGTGAGAAGAATGTCCCTTACATTGGTGATCAGTGAGAAGAATGTCCCTTACATTGGAGATCAGTGGGAAGAATGTTCCTTACATTGGTGATCAGTGGGAAGAATGTCCCTTACATTGGTGATCAGTGAGAAGAATGTCCCTTACATTGGAGATCAGTGGGATGAATGTTCCTTACATTGGTGATCAGTGGGAAGAATGTTCCTTACATTGGTGATCAGTGAGAAGAATGTTCCTTACATTGGAGATCAGTGGGAAGAATGTTCCTTACATTGGTGATCAGTGGGAAGAATGTTCCTTACATTGGTGATCAGTGAGAAGAATGTTCCTTACATTGGTGGTCAGTGGGAAGAATGTTCCTTACATTGGTGATCAGTGAGAAGAATGTTCCTTACATTGGTGGTCAGTGGGAAGAATGTTCCTTACATTGGTGATCAGTGGGAAGAATGTCCCTTACATTGGTGATCAGTGGGAAGAATGTTCCTTACATTGGTGGTCAGTGAGAAGAATGTTCCTTACATTGGTGGTCAGTGAGAAGAATGTTCCTTACATTGGTGATCAGTGAGAAGAATGTCCCTTACATTGGTGATCAGGGGGAAGAATGTTCCTTACATTGGTGATCAGGGGGAAGAATTTTCCTTACATTGGTGATCAGTGGGAAGAATGTTCCTTACATTGGTGATCAGTGAGAAGAATGTCCCTTACATTGGAGATCAGTGGGAAGAATGTTCCTTACATTGGTGATCAGTGGGAAGAATGTTCCTTACATTGGTGATCAGTGAGAAGAATGTTCCTTACATTGGAGATCAGTGGGAAGAATGTTCCTTACATTGGTGATCAGTGGGAAGAATGTTCCTTACATTGGTGATCAGTGAGAAGAATGTTCCTTACATTGGTGGTCAGTGGGAAGAATGTTCCTTACATTGGTGATCAGTGAGAAGAATGTTCCTTACATTGGTGGTCAGTGGGAAGAATGTTCCTTACATTGGTGATCAGTGGGAAGAATGTCCCTTACATTGGTGATCAGTGGGAAGAATGTTCCTTACATTGGTGGTCAGTGAGAAGAATGTTCCTTACATTGGTGATCAGTGAGAAGAATGTCCCTTACATTGGTGATCAGTGAGAAGAATGTTCCTTACATTGGTGGTCAGTGGGAAGAATGTTCCTTACATTGGTGATCAGTGAGAAGAATGTTCCTTACATTGGTGGTCAGTGGGAAGAATGTTCCTTACATTGGTGATCAGTGGGAAGAATGTTCCTTACATTGGTGATCAGTGGGAAGAATGCTCCTTACATTGGTGATCAGTGAGAAGAATGTTCCTTACATTGGTGGTCAGTGGGAAGAATGTTCCTTACATTGGTGATCAGTGGGAAGAATGTTCCTTACATTGGTGATCAGTGAGAAGAATGTTCCTTACATTGGTGGTCAGTGGGAAGAATGTTCCTTACATTGGTGATCAGGGGGAAGAATGTTCCTTACATTGGTGATCAGTGAGAAGAATGTCCCTTACATTGGAGATCAGTGGGAAGAATGTTCCTTACATTGGTGATCAGGGGGAAGAATGTTCCTTACATTGGTGATCAGTGAGAAGAATGTCCCTTACATTGGTGATCAGTGGGAAGAATGTTCCTTACATTGGTGATCAGTGAGAAGAATGTTCCTTACATTGGTGATCAGTGAGAAGAATGTCCCTTACATCGGTGGTCAGTGAGAAGAATGTTCCTTACATTGGTGATCAGTGAGAAGAATGTCCCTTACATTGGTGATCAGTGAGAAGAATGTCCCTTACATTGGTGATCAGTGAGAAGAATGTCCCTTACATCGGTGGTCAGTGAGAAGAATGTTCCTTACATTGGTGATCAGTGGGAAGAATATTCCTTACATTGGTGATCAGTGGGAAGAATGTTCCTTACATTGGTGATCAGTGGGAAGAATGTTCCTTACATTGGTGATCAGTGGGAAGAATGTTCCTTACATTGGTGATCAGTGGGAAGAATGTTCCTTACATTGGTGATCAGTGGGAAGAATGTTCCTTACATTGGTGATCAGTGGGAAGAATGTTCCTTACATTGGTGATCAGTGAGAAGAATGTTCCTTACATTGGTGATCAGTGAGAAGAATGTTCCTTACATTGGTGATCAGTGGGAAGAATGTTCCTTACATTGGTGATCAGTGAGAAGAATGTCCCTTACATTGGTGATCAGTGAGAAGAATGTTCCTTACATTGGAGATCAGTGGGAAGAATGTTCCTTACATTGGTGATCAGTGGGAAGAATGTTCCTTACATTGGTGATCAGTGAGAAGAATGTTCCTTACATTGGTGGTCAGTGGGAAGAATGTTCCTTACATTGGTGATCAGGGGGAAGAATGTTCCTTACATTGGTGATCAGTGAGAAGAATGTCCCTTACATTGGAGATCAGTGGGAAGAATGTTCCTTACATTGGTGATCAGTGGGAAGAATGTTCCTTACATTGGTGATCAGTGAGAAGAATGTCCCTTACATTGGTGATCAGTGAGAAGAATGTTCCTTACATTGGAGATCAGTGAGAAGAATGTTCCTTACATTGGTGATCAGTGAGAAGAATGTTCCTTACATTGGTGATCAGTGAGAAGAATGTTCCTTACATTGGTGATCAGTGAGAAGAATGTTCCTTACATTGGTGATCAGTGAGAAGAATGTTCCTTACATTGGTGATCAGGGGGAAGAATGTTGCTTACATTGGTGATCAGTGAGAAGAATGTCCCTTACATTGGAGATCAGTGGGAAGAATGTTCCTTACATTGGTGATCAGTGGGAAGAATGTTCCTTACATTGGTGATCAGTGAGAAGAATGTTCCTTACATTGGTGATCAGTGAGAAGAATGTTCCTTACATTGGTGATCAGTGGGAAGAATGTTCCTTACATTGGTGATCAGTGAGAAGAATGACCCTTACATTGGTGATCAGTGAGAAGAATGTTCCTTACATTGGTGATCAGTGAGAAGAATGTTCCTTACATTGGTGGTCAGTGGGAAGAATGTCCCTTACATTGGTGGTCAGTGAGAAGAATGTTTCTTACATTGGTGATCAGTGAGAAGAATGTTCCTTACATTGGTGATCAGTGGGAAGAATGTTCCTTACATTGGTGATCAGTGGGAAGAATGTCCCTTACATTGGTGGTCAGTGAGAAGAATGTTCCTTACATTGGTGATCAGTGGGAAGAATGTTCCTTACATTGGTGATCAGTGAGAAGAATGTTCCTTACATTGGTGATCAGTGGGAAGAATGTTCCTTACATTGGTGATCAGTGGGAAGAATGCTCCTTACATTGATGATCAGTGAGAAGAATGTTCCTTACATTGGTGATCAGTGAGAAGAATGTTCCTTACATTGGTGATCAGTGGGAAGAATGTTCCTTACATTGGTGATCAGTGGGAAGAATGTTCCTTACATTGGTGATCAGTGAGAAGAATGTTCCTTACATTGGTGATCAGTGAGAAGAATGTTCCTTACATTGGTGATCAGTGAGAAGAATGTTCCTTACATTGGAGATCAGTGAGAAGAATGTTCCTTACATTGGTGATCAGTGAGAAGAATGTTCCTTACATTGGTGATCAGTAAGAAGAATGTTCCTTACATTGGTGATCAGTGAGAAGAATGTTCCTTACATTGGTGATCAGTGGGAAGAATGTTCCTTACATTGGTGATCAGTGGGAAGAATGTTCCTTACATTGGTGATCAGTGGGAAGAATGTTCCTTACATTGGTGATCAGTGAGAAGAATGTCCCTTACATTGGTGATCAGTGGGAAGAATGTTCCTTACATTGGTGATCAGTGAGAAGAATGTTCCTTACATTGGTGGTCAGTGGGAAGAATGTTCCTTACATTGGTGATCAGTGAGAAGAATGTTCCTTACATTGGTGATCAGTGGGAAGAATGTTCCTTACATTGGTGATCAGTGGGAAGAATGTTCCTTACATTGGTGATCAGTGAGAAGAATGCTCCTTACATTGGTGATCAGTGAGAAGAATGTTCCTTACATTGGTGATCAGTGGGAAGAATGTTCCTTACATTGGTGATCAGTGAGAAGAATGTCCCTTACATTGGTGATCAGTGGGAAGAATGCCCCTTACATTGGTGATCAGTGAGAAGAATGTTCCTTACATTGGTGGTCAGTGGGAAGAATGTTCCTTACATTGGTGATCAGTGAGAAGAATGTTCCTTACATTGGTGATCAGTGAGAAGAATGTTCCTTACATTGGTGGTCAGTGGGAAGAATGTTCCTTACATTGGTGATCAGTGAGAAGAATGTTCCTTACATTGGTGGTCAGTGGGAAGAATGTTCCTTACATTGGTGATCAGTGGGAAGAATGTTCCTTACATTGGTGATCAGTGGGAAGAATGTTCCTTACATTGGTGATCAGTGGGAAGAATGTTCCTTACATTGGTGGTCAGTGGGAAGAATGTTCCTTACATTGGTGGTCAGTGGGAAGAATGTTCCTTACATTGGTGATCAGTGAGAAGAATGTTCCTTACATTGGTGATCAGTGAGAAGAATGCTCCTTACATTGGTGATCAGTGAGAAGAATGTCCCTTACATTGGTGATCAGTGGGAAGAATGTTCCTTACATTGGTGATCAGTGAGAAGAATGTTCCTTACATTGGTGGTCAGTGGGAAGAATGTTCCTTACATTGGTGATCAGTGAGAAGAATGTCCCTTACATTGGTGATCAGTGGGAAGAATGTTCCTTACATTGGTGATCAGTGAGAAGAATGTTCCTTACATTGGTGGTCAGTGGGAAGAATGTTCCTTACATCGGTGGTCAGTGAGAAGAATGTTCCTTACATTGGTGATCAGTGGGAAGAATGTTCCTTACATTGGTGATCAGTGGGAAGAATGTTCCTTACATTGGTGATCAGTGAGAAGAATGTCCCTTACATTGGTGGTCAGTGAGAAGAATGTTCCTTACATTGGTGATCAGTGGGAAGAATGTTCCTTACATTGGTGATCAGTGGGAAGAATGTTCCTTACATTGGTGATCAGTGAGAAGAATGTCCCTTACATTGGTGATCAGTGAGAAGAATGTTCCTTACATTGGTGATCAGTGGGAAGAATGTTCCTTACATTGGTGATCAGTGGGAAGAATGTCCCTTACATTGGTGATCAGTGGGAAGAATGTTCCTTACATTGGTGATCAGTGAGAAGAATGTTCCTTACATTGGTGATCAGTGGGAAGAATGTTCCTTACATTGGTGATCAGTGAGAAGAATGTTCCTTACATTGGTGATCAGTGAGAAGAATGTCCGTTACATTGGTGGTCAGTGAGAAGAATATTCCTTACATTGGTGATCAGTGGGAAGAATGTTCCTTACATTGGTGATCAGTGAGAAGAATGTTCCTTACATTGGTGATCAGTGGGAAGAATGTTCCTTACATTGGTGATCAGTGAGAAGAATGTTCCTTACATTGGTGATCAGTGGGAAGAATGTTCCTTACATTGGTGATCAGTGGGAAGAATGCTCCTTACATTGGTGATCAGTGGGAAGAATGTTCCTTACATTGGTGATCAGTGGGAAGAATGTTCCTTACATTGGTGATCAGTGAGAAGAATGTCCCTTACATTGGTGATGATCAGTGAGAAGAATGTTCCTTACATTGGTGATCAGTGAGAAGAATGTCCCTTACATTGGTGGTCAGTGGGAAGAATGTTCCTTACATTGGTGATCAGTGGGAAGAATGTCCCTTACATTGGTGATCAGTGAGAAGAATGTTCCTTACATTGGTGATCAGTGGGAAGAATGTTCCTTACATTGGTGATCAGTGGGAAGAATGTTCCTTACATTGGTGATCAGTGAGAAAAATGACCCTTACATTGGTGATCAGTGAGAAGAATGTTCCTTACATTGGTGATCAGTGAGAAGAATGTTCCTTACATTGGTGGTCAGTGGGAAGAATGTCCCTTACATTGGTGGTCAGTGAGAAGAATGTTCCTTACATTGGTGGTCAGTGGGAAGAATGTTCCTTACATCGGTGGTCAGTGAGAAGAATGTTCCTTACATTGGTGATCAGTGGGAAGAATGTTCCTTACATTGGTGATCAGTGGGAAGAATGTTCCTTACATTGGTGATCAGTGAGAAGAATGTCCCTTACATTGGTGGTCAGTGAGAAGAATATTCCTTACATTGGTGGTCAGTGGGAAGAATGTCCCTTACATTGGTGGTCAGTGAGAAGAATGTTCCTTACATTGGAGATCAGTGGGAAGAATGTTCCTTACATTGGTGATCAGTGGGAAGAATGTTCCTTACATTGGTGATCAGTGAGAAGAATGTTCCTTACATTGGTGATCAGTGAGAAGAATGTCCCTTACATTGGTGATCAGGGGGAAGAATGTTCCTTACATTGGTGATCAGTGAGAAGAATGTCCCTTACATTGGAGATCAGTGGGAAGAATGTTCCTTACATTGGTGATCAGTGGGAAGAATGTTCCTTACATTGGTGATCAGTGGGAAGAATGTTCCTTACATTGGTGATCAGTGAGAAGAATGTTCCTTACATTGGTGATCAGTGAGAAGAATGTCCCTTACATTGGTGGTCAGTGGGGAAGAATGTTCCTTACATTGGTGATCAGTGAGAAGAATGTTCCTTACATTGGTGATCAGTGAGAAGAATGTCCCTTACATTGGTGATCAGTGAGAAGAATGTTCCTTACATTGGTGGTCAGTGGGAAGAATGTTCCTTACATTGGTGATCAGTGAGAAGAATGTTCCTTACATTGGTGATCAGTGAGAAGAATGTCCCTTACATTGGTGATCAGTGGGAAGAATGTTCCTTACATTGGTGATCAGTGAGAAGAATGTCCCTTACATTGGTGATCAGTGAGAAGAATGTTCCTTACATTGGTGGTCAGTGGGAAGAATGTTCCTTACATTGGTGATCAGTGAGAAGAATGTCCCTTACATTGGTGATCAGTGGGAAGAATGTTCCTTACATTGGTGATCAGTGGGAAGAATGTTCCTTACATTGGTGATCAGTGAGAAGAATGTCCCTTACATTGGAGATCAGTGGGAAGAATGTTCCTTACATTGGTGATCAGTGGGAAGAATGTTCCTTACATTGGTGATCAGTGAGAAGAATGTTCCTTACATTGGTGATCAGTGGGAAGAATGTTCCTTACATTGGTGATCAGTGGGAAGAATGTTCCTTACATTGGTGATCAGTGAGAAGAATGTTCCTTACATTGGTGATCAGTGGGAAGAATGTTCCTTACATTGGTGATCAGTGGGAAGAATGTCCCTTACATTGGTGATCAGTGAGAAGAATGTCCCTTACATTGGAGATCAGTGGGATGAATGTTCCTTACATTGGTGATCAGTGGGAAGAATGTTCCTTACATTGGTGATCAGTGGGAATAATGTTCCTTACATTGGTGATCAGTGAGAAGAATGTTCCTTACATTGGTGATCAGTGAGAAGAATGTTCCTTACATTGGTGATCAGTGAGAAGAATGTTCCTTACATTGGTGATCAGTGGGAAGAATGTTCCTTACATTGGTGATCAGTGGGAAGAATGTTCCTTACATTGGTGATCAGTGGGAAGAATTTTCCTTACATTGGTGATCAGTGGGAAGAATGTTCCTTACATTGGTGATCAGTGGGAAGAATTTTCCTTACATTGGTGATCAGTGGGAAGAATGTCCCTTACATTGGTGATCAGTGAGAAGAATGTCCCTTACATTGGTGATCAGGGGGAAGAATGTTCCTTACATTGGTGATCAGGGGGAAGAATGTCCCTTACATTGGAGATCAGTGGGAAGAATGTTCCTTACATTGGTGATCAGTGGGAAGAATGTTCCTTACATTGGTGATCAGTGAGAAGAATGTTCCTTACATTGGTGATCAGTGGGAAGAATGTTCCTTACATTGGTGATCAGTGAGAAGAATGTTCCTTACATTGGTGATCAGTGGGAAGAATGTTCCTTACATTGGTGATCAGTGGGAAGAATGCTCCTTACATTGGTGATCAGTGGGAAGAATGTTCCTTACATTGGTGATCAGTGGGAAGAATGTTCCTTACATTGGTGATCAGTGAGAAGAATGTCCCTTACATTGGTGATGATCAGTGAGAAGAATGTTCCTTACATTGGTGGTCAGTGAGAAGAATGTTCCTTACATTGGTGATCAGTGGGAAGAATGTTCCTTACATTGGTGATCAGTGGGAAGAATGTTCCTTACATTGGTGATCAGTGAGAAGAATGTTCCTTACATTGGTGATCAGTGAGAAGAATGTTCCTTACATTGGTGATCAGTGAGAAGAATGTCCTTACATTGGTGATCAGTGAGAAGAATGTTCCTTACATTGATGATCAGTGAGAAGAATGTTCCTTACATTGGTGATCAGTGAGAAGAATGTTCCTTACATTGGTGATCAGTGAGAAGAATGTTCCTTACATTGGTGATCAGTGAGAAGAATGTCCCTTACATTGGTGGTCAGTGAGAAGAATGTTCCTTACATTGGTGGTCAGTGGGAAGAATGTTCCTTACATTGGTGATCAGTGAGAAGAATGTTCCTTACATTGGTGATCAGTGAGAAGAATGTCCCTTACATTGGTGATCAGTGGGAAGAATGTTCCTTACATTGGTGATCAGTGAGAAGAATGTTCCTTACATTGGTGATCAGTGAGAAGAATGTTCCTTACATTGGTGATCAGTGGGAAGAATGTTCCTTACATTGGTGATCAGTGGGAAGAATGTCCCTTACATTGGTGATCAGTGAGAAGAATGTTCCTTACATTGGTGATCAGTGGGAAGAATGTTCCTTACATTGGTGATCAGTGGGAAGAATGTTCCTTACATTGGTGATCAGTGAGAAGAATGACCCTTACATTGGTGATCAGTGAGAAGAATGTTCCTTACATTGGTGATCAGTGAGAAGAATGTTCCTTACATTGGTGGTCAGTGGGAAGAATGTCCCTTACATTGGTGGTCAGTGAGAAGAATGTTCCTTACATTGGTGATCAGTGGGAAGAATGTTCCTTACATTGGTGGTCAGTGAGAAGAATGTTCCTTACATTGGTGATCAGTGGGAAGAATGTTCCTTACATTGGTGATCAGTGGGAAGAATGTTCCTTACATTGGTGATCAGTGAGAAGAATGTCCCTTACATTGGTGGTCAGTGAGAAGAATATTCCTTACATTGGTGGTCAGTGGGAAGAATGTCCCTTACATTGGTGGTCAGTGAGAAGAATGTTCCTTACATTGGTGGTCAGTGGGAAGAATGTCCCTTACATTGGTGGTCAGTGAGAAGAATGTTCCTTACATTGGAGATCAGTGGGAAGAATGTTCCTTACATTGGTGATCAGTGGGAAGAATGTTCCTTACATTGGTGATCAGTGAGAAGAATGTTCCTTACATTGGTGATCAGTGAGAAGAATGTCCCTTACATTGGTGATCAGGGGGAAGAATGTTCCTTACATTGGTGATCAGTGAGAAGAATGTCCCTTACATTGGAGATCAGGGGGAAGAATGTTCCTTACATTGGTGATCAGTGGGAAGAATGTTCCTTACATTGGTGATCAGTGAGAAGAATGTTCCTTACATTGGTGATCAGTGAGAAGAATGTCCCTTACATTGGTGGTCAGTGGGGAAGAATGTTCCTTACATTGGTGATCAGTGAGAAGAATGTTCCTTACATTGGTGATCAGTGAGAAGAATGTCCCTTACATTGGTGATCAGTGAGAAGAATGTTCCTTACATTGGTGGTCAGTGGGAAGAATGTTCCTTACATTGGTGATCAGTGAGAAGAATGTCCCTTACATTGGTGATCAGTGAGAAGAATGTTCCTTACATTGGTGGTCAGTGGGAAGAATGTTCCTTACATTGGTGATCAGTGAGAAGAATGTCCCTTACATTGGTGATCAGTGAGAAGAATGTTCCTTACATTGGTGGTCAGTGGGAAGAATGTTCCTTACATTGGTGATCAGTGAGAAGAATGTCCCTTACATTGGTGATCAGTGGGAAGAATGTTCCTTACATTGGTGATCAGTGGGAAGAATGTTCCTTACATTGGTGATCAGTGAGAAGAATGTCCCTTACATTGGAGATCAGTGGGAAGAATGTTCCTTACATTGGTGATCAGTGGGAAGAATGTTCCTTACATTGGTGATCAGTGAGAAGAATGTCCCTTACATTGGAGATCAGTGGGAAGAATGTTCCTTACATTGGTGATCAGTGGGAAGAATGTTCCTTACATTGGTGATCAGTAAGAAGAATGTTCCTTACATTGGTGATCAGTGGGAAGAATGTTCCTTACATTGGTGATCAGTGGGAAGAATGTTCCTTACATTGGTGATCAGTGAGAAGAATGTTCCTTACATTGGTGATCAGTGGGAAGAATGTTCCTTACATTGGTGATCAGTGGGAAGAATGTCCCTTACATTGGTGATCAGTGAGAAGAATGTCCCTTACATTGGAGATCAGTGGGATGAATGTTCCTTACATTGGTGATCAGTGGGAAGAATGTTCCTTACATTGGTGATCAGTGGGAAGAATGTTCCTTACATTGGTGATCAGTGAGAAGAATGTTCCTTACATTGGTGATCAGTGAGAAGAATGTTCCTTACATTGGTGATCAGTGAGAAGAATGTTCCTTACATTGGTGATCAGTGGGAAGAATGTTCCTTACATTGGTGATCAGTGGGAAGAATGTTCCTTACATTGGTGATCAGTGGGAAGAATTTTCCTTACATTGGTGATCAGTGGGAAGAATGTTCCTTACATTGGTGATCAGTGGGAAGAATTTTCCTTACATTGGTGATCAGTGGGAAGAATGCTCCTTACATTGGTGATCAGTGAGAAGAATGCTCCTTACATTGGTGATCAGTGAGAAGAATGTTCCTTACATTGGTGATCAGTGAGAAGAATGTCCCTTACATTGGTGATCAGTGAGAAGAATGTCCCTTACATTGGTGATCAGGGGGAAGAATGTTCCTTACATTGGTGATCAGGGGGAAGAATGTCCCTTACATTGGAGATCAGTGGGAAGAATGTTCCTTACATTGGTGATCAGTGGGAAGAATGTTCCTTACATTGGTGATCAGTGGGAAGAATGTTCCTTACATTGGTGATCAGTGAGAAGAATGTTCCTTACATTGGTGATCAGTGAGAAGAATGTTCCTTACATTGGTGATCAGTGGGAAGAATGTTCCTTACATTGGTGATCAGTGGGAAGAATGCTCCTTACATTGGTGATCAGTGAGAAGAATGCTCCTTACATTGGTGATCAGTGAGAAGAATGTTCCTTACATTGGTGATCAGTGGGAAGAATTTTCCTTACATTGGTGATCAGTGGGAAGAATGTCCCTTACATTGGTGGTCAGTGAGAAGAATGTTCCTTACATTGGTGATCAGTGGGAAGAATGTTCCTTACATTGGTGATCAGTGAGAAGAATGTCCCTTACATTGGTGGTCAGTGGGAAGAATATTCCTTACATTGGTGATCAGTGAGAAGAATGTTCCTTACATTGGTGATCAGTGGGAAGAATGCCCCTTACATTGGTGATCAGTGAGAAGAATGTCCCTTACATTGGTGATCAGTGAGAAGAATGTTCCTTACATTGGTGATCAGTGGGAAGAATGTTCCTTACATTGGTGATCAGTGGGAAGAATGCCCCTTACATTGGTGATCAGTGAGAAGAATGTCCCTTACATTGGTGATCAGTGAGAAGAATGTTCCTTACATTGGTGATCAGTGGGAAGAATGTTCCTTACATTGGTGATCAGTGGGAAGAATGTTCCTTACATTGGTGATCAGTGAGAAGAATGTTCCTTACATTGGTGATCAGTGGGAAGAATGCCCCTTACATTGGTGATCAGTGAGAAGAATGCCCCTTACATTGGTGATCAGTGAGAAGAATGTTCCTTACATTGGTGATCAGTGAGAAGAATGTTCCTTACATTGGTGATCAGTGAGAAGAATGTTCCTTACATTGGTGATCAGTGAGAAGAATGTTCCTTACATTGGTGATCAGTGAGAAGAATGTCCCTTACATTGGTGATCAGGGGGAAGAATGTTCCTTACATTGGTGATCAGTGAGAAGAATGTCCCTTACATTGGAGATCAGGGGGAAGAATGTTCCTTACATTGGTGATCAGTGAGAAGAATGTCCCTTACATTGGTGATCAGTGGGAAGAATGTTCCTTACATTGGTGATCAGTGAGAAGAATGTTCCTTACATTGGTGATCAGTGAGAAGAATGTTCCTTACATTGGTGATCAGTGGGAAGAATGTTCCTTACATTGGTGATCAGTGGGAAGAATGTTCCTTACATTGGTGATCAGTGAGAAGAATGTTCCTTACATTGGTGGTCAGTGGGAAGAATGTTCCTTACATTGGTGATCATTGAGAAGAATGTTCCTTACATTGGTGATCAGGGGGAAGAATGTTCCTTACATTGGTGGTCAGTGGGAAGAATGTTCCTTACATTGGTGATCAGTGAGAAGAATGTTCCTTACATTGGTGATCAGTGAGAAGAATGTCCCTTACATTGGTGATCAGTGGGAAGAATGTTCCTTACATTGGTGATCAGTAGGAAGAATGTTCCTTACATTGGTGATCAGTGAGAAGAATGTTCCTTACATTGGTGATCAGTGGGAAGAATGTTCCTTACATTGGTGATCAGTGAGAAGAATGTTCCTTACATTGGAGATCAGTGGGAAGAATGTTCCTTACATTGGTGATCAGTGGGAAGAATGTTCCTTACATTGGTGATCAGTGGGAAGAATGTCCTTACATTGGTGATCAGTAGGAAGAATGTTCCTTACATTGGTGATCAGTGAGAAGAATGTTCCTTACATTGGTGGTCAGTGGGAAGAATGTCCCTTACATTGGTGATCAGTGAGAAGAATGTTCCTTACATTGGTGATCAGTGGGAAGAATGTTCCTTACATTGGTGATCAGTGAGAAGAATGGCCCTTACATTGGTGATCAGTGGGAAGAATGTTCCTTACATTGGTGATCAGTGAGAAGAATGTTCCTTACATTGGTGATCAGTAGGAAGAATGTTCCTTACATTGGTGATCAGTGAGAAGAATGTTCCTTACATTGGTGATCAGGGGGAAGAATGTTCCTTACATTGGTGGTCAGTGGGAAGAATGTTCCTTACATTGGTGATCAGTGAGAAGAATGTTCCTTACATTGGTGATCAGTAGGAAGAATGTTCCTTACATTGGTGATCAGTGAGAAGAATGTTCCTTACATTGGTGATCAGGGGGAAGAATGTTCCTTACATTGGTGGTCAGTGGGAAGAATGTCCCTTACATTGGTGATCAGTGGGAAGAATGTTCCTTACATTGGTGATCAGTGGGAAGAATGTCCCTTACATTGGTGATCAGTGAGAAGAATGTTCCTTACATTGGTGATCAGTGGGAAGAATGTTCCTTACATTGGTGATCAGTGAGAAGAATGTCCCTTACATTGGTGATCAGTGGGAAGAATGTTCCTTACATTGGTGATCAGTGAGAAGAATGTTCCTTACATTGGTGATCAGTGGGAAGAATGTCCCTTACATTGGTGATCAGTGGGAAGAATGTTCCTTACATTGGTGATCAGTGGGAAGAATGTTCCTTACATTGGTGATCAGTGAGAAGAATGTCCCTTACATTGGTGATCAGTGGGAAGAATGTTCCTTACATTGGTGATCAGTGAGAAGAATGTTCCTTACATTGGTGATCAGTGGGAAGAATGTCCCTTACATTGGTGATCAGTGGGAAGAATGTTCCTTACATTGGTGATCAGTGAGAAGAATGTTCCTTACATTGGTGATCAGTGGGAAGAATGTCCCTTACATTGGTGATCAGTGGGAAGAATGTTCCTTACATTGGTGATCAGTGAGAAGAATGTTCCTTACATTGGTGATCAGTGGGAAGAATGTCCCTTACATTGGTGATCAGTGAGAAGAATGTTCCTTACATTGGTGATCAGTGGGAAGAATGTTCCTTACATTGGTGATCAGTGGAAAGAATGTTCCTTACATTGGTGATCAGTGAGAAGAATGTTCCTTACATTGGTGATCAGTGAGAAGAATGTTCCTTACATTGGTGGTCAGTGAGAAGAATGTTCCTTACATTGGTGATCAGTGGGAAGAATGTTCCTTACATTGGTGATCAGTGAGAAGAATGTCCCTTACATTGGTGATCATTGAGAAGAATGTCCCTTACATTGGTGATCAGTGGGAAGAATGTTCCTTACATTGGTGATCAGTGAGAAGAATGTCCCTTACATTGGTGATCAGTGAGAAGAATGTTCCTTACATTGGTGATCAGTGAGAAGAATGTCCCTTACATTGGTGGTCAGTGAGAAGAATGTTCCTTACATTGGTGGTCAGTGGGAAGAATGTTCCTTACATTGGTGATCAGTGAGAAGAATGTTCCTTACATTGGTGATCAGTGAGAAGAATGTCCCTTACATTGGTGATCAGTGAGAAGAATGTCCCTTACATTGGTGGTCAGTGGGAAGAATGTTCCTTACATCGGTGGTCAGTGAGAAGAATGTTCCTTACATTGGTGATCAGTGGGAAGAATGTTCCTTACATTGGTGATCAGTGAGAAGAATGCTCCTTACATTGGTGATCAGTGGGAAGAATGTTCCTTACATTGGTGATCAGTGAGAAGAATGCTCCTTACATTGGTGATCAGTGGGAAGAATGTTCCTTACATTGGTGATCAGTGAGAAGAATGCTCCTTACATTGGTGATCAGTGGGAAGAATGTTCCTTACATTGGTGATCAGTGGGAAGAATGTTCCTTACATTGGTGATCAGTGAGAAGAATGGCCCTTACATTGGTGATCAGTAGGAAGAATGTTCCTTACATTGGTGATCAGTGAGAAGAATGTTCCTTACATTGGTGATCAGTAGGAAGAATGTTCCTTACATTGGTGATCAGTGGGAAGAATGTTCCTTACATTGGTGATCAGTGAGAAGAATGTTCCTTACATTGGTGATCAGTGGGAAGAATGTCCCTTACATTGGTGATCAGTGAGAAGAATGTTCCTTACATTGCTGATCAGTGGGAAGAATGTTCCTTACATTGGTGATCAGTGAGAAGAATGTTCCTTACATTGGTGATCAGTGGGAAGAATGTTCCTTACATTGGTGATCAGTGGGAAGAATGTTCCTTACATTGGTGATCAGTGAGAAGAATGTTCCTTACATTGGTGATCAGTAGGAAGAATGTTCCTTACATTGGTGATCAGTGAGAAGAATGTTCCTTACATTGGTGATCAGTGAGAAGAATGTTCCTTACATTGGTGATCAGTGGGAAGAATGTTCCTTACATTGGTGATCAGTGAGAAGAATGTTCCTTACATTGGTGATCAGTGAGAAGAATGTTCCTTACATTGGTGATCAGTGGGAAGAATGTTCCTTACATTGGTGATCAGTGAGAAGAATGTTCCTTACATTGGTGATCAGTGAGAAGAATGTTCCTTACATTGGTGGTCAGTGAGAAGAATGTTCCTTACATTGGTGATCAGTGGGAAGAATGTTCCTTACATTGGTGATCAGTGAGAAGAATGTCCCTTACATTGGTGATCATTGAGAAGAATGTCCCTTACATTGGTGATCAGTGGGAAGAATGTTCCTTACATTGGTGATCAGTGAGAAGAATGTCCCTTACATTGGTGATCAGTGAGAAGAATGTTCCTTACATTGGTGATCAGTGAGAAGAATGTCCCTTACATTGGTGATCAGTGAGAAGAATGTCCCTTACATTGGTGGTCAGTGAGAAGAATGTTCCTTACATTGGTGGTCAGTGGGAAGAATGTTCCTTACATTGGTGATCAGTGAGAAGAATGTTCCTTACATTGGTGATCAGTGAGAAGAATGTCCCTTACATTGGTGATCAGTGAGAAGAATGTCCCTTACATTGGTGGTCAGTGGGAAGAATGTTCCTTACATCGGTGGTCAGTGAGAAGAATGTTCCTTACATTGGTGATCAGTGAGAAGAATGCTCCTTACATTGGTGATCAGTGGGAAGAATGTTCCTTACATTGGTGATCAGTGGGAAGAATGTTCCTTACATTGGTGATCAGTGAGAAGAATGCTCCTTACATTGGTGATCAGTGGGAAGAATGTTCCTTACATTGGTGATCAGTGGGAAGAATGTTCCTTACATTGGTGATCAGTGAGAAGAATGTTCCTTACATTGGTGATCAGTGAGAAGAATGTTCCTTACATTGGTGATCAGTGGGAAGAATGTTCCTTACATTGGTGATCAGTGGGAAGAATGTTCCTTACATTGGTGATCAGTGAGAAGAATGGCCCTTACATTGGTGATCAGTAGGAAGAATGTTCCTTACATTGGTGATCAGTGAGAAGAATGTTCCTTACATTGGTGATCAGTAGGAAGAATGTTCCTTACATTGGTGATCAGTGGGAAGAATGTTCCTTACATTGGTGATCAGTGAGAAGAATGTTCCTTACATTGGTGATCAGTGAGAAGAATGTTCCTTACATTGGTGATCAGTGGGAAGAATGTTCCTTACATTGGTGATCAGTGAGAAGAATGTTCCTTACATTGGTGATCAGTGAGAAGAATGTCCGTTACATTGGTGGTCAGTGAGAAGAATATTCCTTACATTGGTGATCAGTGGGAAGAATGTTCCTTACATTGGTGATCAGTGAGAAGAATGTTCCTTACATTGGTGATCAGTGGGAAGAATGTTCCTTACATTGGTGATCAGTGAGAAGAATGTTCCTTACATTGGTGATCAGTAGGAAGAATGTTCCTTACATTGGTGATCAGTGAGAAGAATGTTCCTTACATTGGTGATCAGTGGGAAGAATGTTCCTTACATTGGTGATCAGTGAGAAGAATGTTCCTTACATTGGTGATCAGTGAGAAGAATGTCCGTTACATTGGTGGTCAGTGAGAAGAATATTCCTTACATTGGTGATCAGTGGGAAGAATGTTCCTTACATTGGTGATCAGTGAGAAGAATGTTCCTTACATTGGTGATCAGTGAGAAGAATGTTCCTTACATTGGTGATCAGTGAGAAGAATGTCCGTTACATTGGTGGTCAGTGAGAAGAATATTCCTTACATTGGTGATCAGTGGGAAGAATGTTCCTTACATTGGTGATCAGTGAGAAGAATGTTCCTTACATTGGTGATCAGTGAGAAGAATGTTCCTTACATTGGTGATGATCAGTGAGAAGAATGTTCCTTACATTGGTGATCAGTGAGAAGAATGTTCCTTACATTGGTGATCAGTGGGAAGAATGTTCCTTACATTGGTGATCAGTGAGAAGAATATTCCTTACATTGGTGATCAGTGAGAAGAATGTTCCTTACATTGGTGATCAGTGAGAAGAATGTTCCTTACATTGGTGATGATCAGTGAGAAGAATGTTCCTTACATTGGTGATCAGTGAGAAGAATGTTCCTTACATTGGTGATCAGTGAAAAGAATATTCCTTACATTGGTGATCAGTGAGAAGAATGTTCCTTACATTGGTGATCAGTGAGAAGAATGTTCCTTACATTGGTGATGATCAGTGAGAAGAATGTTCCTTACATTGGTGATCAGTGAGAAGAATGTTCCTTACATTGGTGATCAGTGGGAAGAATGTTCCTTACATTGGTGATCAGTGAGAAGAATATTCCTTACATTGGTGATCAGTGGGAAGAATGTTCCTTACATTGGTGGTCAGTGAGAAGAATGTCCCTTACATTGGTGATCAGTGAGAAGAATGTCCCTTACATTGGTGATCAGTGAGAAGAATGTTCCTTACATTGGTGATCAGTGAGAAGAATGTCCCTTACATTGGTGATCAGTGAGAAGAATGTCCCTTACATTGGTGATCAGTGAGAAGAATGTCCCTTACATTGGTGGTCAGTGAGAAGAATATTCCTTACATTGGTGATCAGTGGGAAGAATGTTCCTTACATTGGTGATCAGTGGGAAGAATATTCCTTACATTGGTGATCAGTGGGAAGAATGTTCCTTACATTGGTGATCAGTGAGAAGAATGTTCCTTACATTGGTGGTCAGTGGGAAGAATGTTCCTTACATCGGTGGTCAGTGAGAAGAATGTTCCTTACATTGGTGATCAGTGGGAAGAATGTTCCTTACATTGGTGATCAGTGGGAAGAATGTTCCTTACATTGGTGATCAGTGAGAAGAATGTCCCTTACATTGGTGATCAGTGAGAAGAATGTTCCTTACATTGGTGATCAGTGAGAAGAATGTTCCTTACATTGGTGATCAGTGAGAAGAATGTTCCTTACATTGGTGATCAGTGAGAAGAATGTCCGTTACATTGGTGGTCAGTGAGAAGAATATTCCTTACATTGGTGATCAGTGGGAAGAATGTTCCTTACATTGGTGATCAGTGAGAAGAATGTTCCTTACATTGGTGATCAGTGGGAAGAATGTTCCTTACATTGGTGATCAGTGGGAAGAATGTTCCTTACATTGGTGATCAGTGAGAAGAATGTCCCTTACATTGGTGATGATCAGTGAGAAGAATGTTCCTTACATTGGTGATGATCAGTGAGAAGAATGCTCCTTACATTGGTGATCAGTGGGAAGAATGTTCCTT
This sequence comes from Rana muscosa, assembly GCA_029206835.1. Taxonomy (NCBI): domain Eukaryota; kingdom Metazoa; phylum Chordata; class Amphibia; order Anura; family Ranidae; genus Rana; species Rana muscosa. The sequence goes on along the minus strand of JARGYO010005626.1, from coordinate 223,029,354 downwards.
ACATTGGTGATCAGTGAGAAGAATGTCCCTTACATTGGTGATGATCAGTGAGAAGAATGTTCCTTACATTGGTGATCAGTGGGAAGAATGTTCCTTACATTGGTGATCAGTGAGAAGAATATTCCTTACATTGGTGATCAGTGAGAAGAATGTTCCTTACATTGGTGATCAGTGAGAAGAATGTCCCTTACATTGGTGATCAGTGAGAAGAATGTCCCTTACATTGGTGGTCAGTGAGAAGAATGTTCCTTACATTGGTGGTCAGTGGGAAGAATGTTCCTTACATTGGTGATCAGTGAGAAGAATGTTCCTTACATTGGTGATCAGTGGGAAGAATGTTCCTTACATTGGTGATCAGTGAGAAGAATGTCCCTTACATTGGTGGTCAGTGAGAAGAATATTCCTTACATTGGTGATCAGTGGGAAGAATGTTCCTTACATTGGTGATCAGTGAGAAGAATGTTCCTTACATTGGTGATCAGTGAGAAGAATGTTCCTTACATTGGTGATCAGTGGGAAGAATGTTCCTTACATTGGTGATCAGTGAGAAGAATGTCCGTTACATTGGTGATCAGTGAGAAGAATGTTCCTTACATTGGTGATCAGTGAGAAGAATGTTCCTTACATTGGTGATCAGTGGGAAGAATGTTCCTTACATTGGTGATCAGTGGGAAGAATGTTCCTTACATTGGTGATCAGTAGGAAGAATGTTCCTTACATTGGTGATCAGTGAGAAGAATGTTCCTTACATTGGTGATCAGTGAGAAGAATGTTCCTTACATTGGTGATCAGTGAGAAGAATGTTCCTTACATTGGTGATCAGTGAGAAGAATGTTCCTTACATTGGTGATCAGTGAGAATGATCAGTGAGAAGAATGTTCCTTACATTGGTGATCAGTGAGAAGAATATTCCTTACATTGGTGATCAGTGAGAAGAATGTCCGTTACATTGGTGGTCAGTGAGAAGAATGTTCCTTACATTGGTGATCAGTGAGAAGAATGTCCGTTACATTGGTGGTCAGTGAGAAGAATGTTCCTTACATTGGTGATCAGTGGGAAGAATGTTCCTTACATTGGCGGTCAGTGGGAAGAATGTTCCTTACATTGGTGATCAGTGAGAAGAATGTTCCTTACATTGGTGATCAGTGAGAAGAATGTTCCTTACATTGGTGGTCAGTGAGAAGAATGTTCCTTACATTGGTGATCAGTGGGAAGAATGTTCCTTACATTGGTGATCAGTGAGAAGAATGTTCCTTACATTGGTGATCAGTGAGAAGAATGTCCCTTACATTGGTGATGATCAGTGAGAAGAATGCTCCTTACATTGGTGATCAGTGGGAAGAATGTTCCTTACATTGGTGATCAGTGGGAAGAATGTTCCTTACATTGGTGATCAGTGAGAAGAATGTCCCTTACATTGGTGATGATCAGTGAGAAGAATGCTCCTTACATTGGTGATCAGTGAGAAGAATGCTCCTTACATTGGTGATCAGTGGGAAGAATGTTCCTTACATTGGTGATCAGTGAGAAGAATGTTCCTTACATTGGTGATCAGTGAGAAGAATGTTCCTTACATTGGTGATCAGTGAGAAGAATGTCCCTTACATTGGTGATCAGTGAGAAGAATGTCCCTTACATTGGTGGTCAGTGGGAAGAATGTTCCTTACATTGGTGATCAGTGAGAAGAATGTTCCTTACATTGGTGGTCAGTGGGAAGAATGTTCCTTACATTGGTGATCAGTGAGAAGAATATTCCTTACATTGGTGATCAGTGAGAAGAATGTTCCTTACATTGGTGATCAGTGAGAAGAATGTTCCTTACATTGGTGATCAGTGAGAAGAATGTCCCTTACATTGGTGGTCAGTGAGAAGAATGTTCCTTACATTGGTGGTCAGTGGGAAGAATGTTCCTTACATTGGTGATCAGTGAGAAGAATGTTCCTTACATTGGTGGTCAGTGGGAAGAATGTTCCTTACATCGGTGGTCAGTGAGAAGAATGTTCCTTACATTGGTGATCAGTGGGAAGAATGTTCCTTACATTGGTGATCAGTGGGAAGAATGTTCCTTACATTGGTGATCAGTGAGAAGAATGTCCCTTACATTGGTGGTCAGTGAGAAGAATATTCCTTACATTGGTGATCAGTGGGAAGAATGTTCCTTACATTGGTGATCAGTGGGAAGAATGTTCCTTACATTGGTGATCAGTGAGAAGAATGTTCCTTACATTGGTGATCAGTGAGAAGAATGTTCCTTACATTGGTGATCAGTGGGAAGAATGTTCCTTACATTGGTGATCAGTGGGAAGAATGTTCCTTACATTGGTGGTCAGTGGGAAGAATGTTCCTTACATTGGTGATCAGTGAGAAGAATGTCCCTTACATTGGTGGTCAGTGAGAAGAATATTCCTTACATTGGTGATCAGTGGGAAGAATGTTCCTTACATTGGTGATCAGTGGGAAGAATATTCCTTACATTGGTGATCAGTGGGAAGAATGTTCCTTACATTGGTGATCAGTGGGAAGAATGTTCCTTACATTGGTGATCAGTGGGAAGAATGTTCCTTACATTGGTGATCAGTGGGAAGAATGTTCCTTACATTGGTGATCAGTGGGAAGAATGTTCCTTACATTGGTGATCAGTGAGAAGAATGTTCCTTACATTGGTGATCAGTGAGAAGAATGTTCCTTACATTGGTGATCAGTGAGAAGAATGTTCCTTACATTGGTGATCAGTGGGAAGAATGTTCCTTACATTGGTGATCAGTGAGAAGAATGTTCCTTATATTGGTGATCAGTGAGAAGAATGTCCGTTACATTGGTGATCAGTGAGAAGAATGTTCCTTACATTGGTGATCAGTGAGAAGAATGTTCCTTACATTGGTGATCAGTGGGAAGAATGTTCCTTACATTGGTGATCAGTGGGAAGAATGTTCCTTACATTGGTGATCAGTAGGAAGAATGTTCCTTACATTGGTGATCAGTGAGAAGAATGTTCCTTACATTGGTGATCAGTGAGAAGAATGTTCCTTACATTGGTGATCAGTGAGAAGAATGTTCCTTACATTGGTGATCAGTGAGAAGAATGTTCCTTACATTGGTGATCAGTGAGAAGAATGTTCCTTACATTGGTGATCAGTGAGAATGATCAGTGAGAAGAATGTTCCTTACATTGGTGATCAGTGAGAAGAATGTCCGTTACATTGGTGGTCAGTGAGAAGAATGTTCCTTACATTGGTGATCAGTGAGAAGAATGTTCCTTACATTGGTGATCAGTGAGAAGAATGTTCCTTACATTGGTGATCAGTGAGAATGATCAGTGAGAAGAATGTTCCTTACATTGGTGATCAGTGAGAAGAATGTCCGTTACATTGGTGGTCAGTGAGAAGAATGTTCCTTACATTGGTGATCAGTGAGAAGAATGTCCGTTACATTGGTGGTCAGTGAGAAGAATGTTCCTTACATTGGTGATCAGTGGGAAGAATGTTCCTTACATTGGTGATCAGTGGGAAGAATGTTCCTTACATTGGTGATCAGTGAGAAGAATGTTCCTTACATTGGTGATCAGTGAGAAGAATGTTCCTTACATTGGTGGTCAGTGAGAAGAATGTTCCTTACATTGGTGATCAGTGGGAAGAATGTTCCTTACATTGGTGATCAGTGAGAAGAATGTTCCTTACATTGGTGATCAGTGAGAAGAATGTCCCTTACATTGGTGATGATCAGTGAGAAGAATGCTCCTTACATTGGTGATCAGTGGGAAGAATGTTCCTTACATTGGTGATCAGTGAGAAGAATGTCCCTTACATTGGTGGTCAGTGAGAAGAATATTCCTTACATTGGTGATCAGTGGGAAGAATGTTCCTTACATTGGTGATCAGTGGGAAGAATGTTCCTTACATTGGTGATCAGTGGGAAGAATGTTCCTTACATTGGTGATCAGTGGGAAGAATGTCCCTTACATTGGTGATCAGTGAGAAGAATGTCCCTTACATTGGTGATCAGTGGGAAGAATGTTCCTTACATTGGTGATCAGTGAGAAGAATGTTCCTTACATTGGTGATCAGTGGGAAGAATGTTCCTTACATTGGTGATCAGTGAGAAGAATGTTCCTTACATTGGTGATCAGTGGGAAGAATGTTCCTTACATTGGTGATCAGTGAGAAGAATGTTCCTTACATTGGTGATCAGTGAGAAGAATGTCCGTTACATTGGTGGTCAGTGAGAAGAATGTTCCTTACATTGGTGATCAGTGAGAAGAATGTTCCTTACATTGGTGATCAGTGGGAAGAATGTTCCTTACATTGGTGATCAGTGGGAAGAATGTTCCTTACATTGGTGATCAGTGAGAAGAATGTCCCTTACATTGGTGATGATCAGTGAGAAGAATGCTCCTTACATTGGTGATCAGTGGGAAGAATGTTCCTTACATTGGTGATCAGTGAGAAGAATGTTCCTTACATTGGTGATCAGTGGGAAGAATGTTCCTTACATTGGTGATCAGTGAGAAGAATGTTCCTTACATTGGTGGTCAGTGGGAAGAATGTTCCTTACATTGGTGATCAGTGGGAAGAATGTTCCTTACATCGGTGGTCAGTGAGAAGAATGTTCCTTACATTGGTGATCAGTGGGAAGAATGTTCCTTACATTGGTGATCAGTGGGAAGAATGTTCCTTACATTGGTGATCAGTGGGAAGAATGTTCCTTACATTGGTGATCAGTGGGAAGAATGTTCCTTACATTGGTGATCAGTGGGAAGAATGTTCCTTACATTGGTGATCAGTGAGAAGAATGTTCCTTACATTGGTGATCAGTGAGAAGAATGTTCCTTACATTGGTGATCAGAGGGAAGAATGTTCCTTACATTGGTGATCAGTGAGAAGAATGCTCCTTACATTGGTGATCAGTGGGAAGAATGTTCCTTACATTGGTGATCAGTGAGAAGAATGTTCCTTACATTGGTGATCAGTGAGAAGAATGTCCGTTACATTGGTGATCAGTGAGAAGAATGTTCCTTACATTGGTGATCAGTGAGAAGAATGTCCGTTACATTGGTGGTCAGTGAGAAGAATGTTCCTTACATTGGTGATCAGTGAGAAGAATGTTCCTTACATTGGTGATCAGTGGGAAGAATGTTCCTTACATTGGTGATCAGTGGGAAGAATGTCCCTTACATTGGTGGTCAGTGGGAAGAATGGCCCTTACATTGGTGATCAGAGGGAAGAATGTTCCTTACATTGGTGATCAGTAGGAAGAATGTTCCTTACATTGGTGATCAGTGAGAAGAATGTTCCTTACATTGGTGATCAGTGAGAAGAATGTTCCTTACATTGGTGATCAGTGAGAAGAATGTTCCTTACATTGGTGATCAGTGAGAAGAATGTTCCTTACATTGGTGATCAGTGGGAAGAATGTTCCTTACATTGGTGATCAGTGAGAAGAATGTCCGTTACATTGGTGGTCAGTGAGAAGAATATTCCTTACATTGGTGATCAGTGAGAAGAATGTCCGTTACATTGGTGGTCAGTGAGAAGAATGTTCCTTACATTGGTGATCAGTGAGAAGAATGTCCGTTACATTGGTGGTCAGTGAGAAGAATGTTCCTTACATTGGTGATCAGTGGGAAGAATGTTCCTTACATTGGTGATCAGTGGGAAGAATGTTCCTTACATTGGCGGTCAGTGGGAAGAATGTTCCTTACATTGGTGATCAGTGAGAAGAATGTTCCTTACATTGGTGGTCAGTGAGAAGAATATTCCTTACATTGGTGATCAGTGAGAAGAATGTCCGTTACATTGGTGGTCAGTGAGAAGAATGTTCCTTACATTGGTGGTCAGTGGGAAGAATGTTCCTTACATTGGTGATCAGTGGGAAGAATGTTCCTTACATTGGTGATCAGTGGGAAGAATGTCCCTTACATTGGTGATCAGTGGGAAGAATGTTCCTTACATTGGTGATCAGTGGGAAGAATGTTCCTTACATTGGTGATCAGTGGGAAGAATGTCCCTTACATTGGTGATCAGTGGGAAGAATGTTCCTTACATTGGTGATCAGTGGGAAGAATGTTCCTTACATTGGTGATCAGTGGGAAGAATGTTCCTTACATTGGTGATCAGTGGGAAGAATGTTCCTTACATTGGTGATCAGTGGGAAGAATGTTCCTTACATTGGTGATCAGTGGGAAGAATGTTCCTTACATTGGTGGTCAGTGAGAAGAATGTCCCTTACATTGGTGATCAGTGGGAAGAATGTCCCTTACATTGGTGGTCAGTGAGAAGAATGTTCCTTACATTGGTGATCAGTGGGAAGAATGTCCCTTACATTGGTGATCAGTGGGAAGAATGTTCCTTACATTGGTGATCAGTGGGAAGAATGTTCCTTACATTGGTGATCAGTGGGAAGAATGTTCCTTACATTGGTGATCAGTGGGAAGAATGTTCCTTACATTGGTGATCAGTGGGAAGAATGTTCCTTACATTGGTGGTCAGTGGGAAGAATGTTCCTTACATTGGTGATCAGTGGGAAGAATGTTCCTTACATTGGTGATCAGTGGGAAGAATGTCCCTTACATTGGTGATCAGTGGGAAGAATGTCCCTTACATTGGTGATCAGTGGGAAGAATGTTCCTTACATTGGTGATCAGTGGGAAGAATGTTCCTTACATTGGTGATCAGTGGGAAGAATGTTCCTTACATTGGTGGTCAGTGGGAAGAATGTTCCTTACATTGGTGATCAGTGGGAAGAATGTTCCTTACATTGGTGATCAGTGAGAAGAATGTTCCTTACATTGGTGATCAGTGAGAAGAATGTTCCTTACATTGGTGATCAGTGGGAAGAATGTCCCTTACATTGGTGGTCAGTGAGAAGAATGTCCCTTACATTGGTGGTCAGTGAGAAGAATGTCCCTTACATTGGTGATCAGTGGGAAGAATGTCCCTTACATTGGTGATCAGTGAGAAGAATGTTCCTTATATTGGTGATCAGTGGGAAGAATGTTCCTTACATTGGTGATCAGTGGGAAGAATGTCCCTTACATTGGTGATCAGTGGGAAGAATGTTCCTTACATTGGTGATCAGTGGGAAGAATGTCCCTTACATTGGTGATCAGTGGGAAGAATGTTCCTTACATTGGTGATCAGTGGGAAGAATGTTCCTTACATTGGTGATCAGTGAGAAGAATGTTCCTTACATTGGTGATCAGTGAGAAGAATGTTCCTTACATTGGTGATCAGTGGGAAGAATGTTCCTTACATTGGTGATCAGTGGGAAGAATGTTCCTTACATTGGTGATCAGTGGGAAGAATGTTCCTTACATTGGTGATCAGTGAGAAGAATGTTCCTTACATTGGTGATCAGTGGGAAGAATGTTCCTTACATTGGTGATCAGTGAGAAGAATGTTCCTTACATTGGTGATCAGTGAGAAGAATGTTCCTTACATTGGTGATCAGTGGGAAGAATGTTCCTTACATTGGTGATCAGTGAGAAGAATGTCCCTTACATTGGTGATCAGTGGGAAGAATGTTCCTTACATTGGTGATCAGTGGGAAGAATGTTCCTTACATTGGTGATCAGTGGGAAGAATGTTCCTTACATTGGTGATCAGTGGGAAGAATGTTCCTTACATTGGTGATCAGTGAGAAGAATGTTCCTTACATTGGTGATCAGTGGGAAGAATGTTCCTTACATTGGTGATCAGTGGGAAGAATGCTCCTTACATTGGTGATCAGTGAGAAGAATGTTCCTTACATTGGTGATCAGTGGGAAGAATGTTCCTTACATTGGTGATCAGTGAGAAGAATGTTCCTTACATTGGTGATCAGTGAGAAGAATGTTCCTTACATTGGTGATCAGTGAGAAGAATGTCCCTTACATTGGTGATCAGTGGGAAGAATGTTCCTTACATTGGTGATCAGTGGGAAGAATGTTCCTTACATTGGTGATCAGTGGGAAGAATGTTCCTTACATTGGTGATCAGTGGGAAGAATGTTCCTTACATTGGTGATCAGTGGGAAGAATGTTCCTTACATTGGTGATCAGTGGGAAGAATGTTCCTTACATTGGAGATCAGTGAGAAGAATGTTCCTTACATTGGTGATCAGTGAGAAGAATGTTCCTTACATTGGTGATCAGTGAGAAGAATGCTCCTTACATTGGAGATCAGTGGGAAGAATGTTCCTTACATTGGTGATCAGTGGGAAGAATGTTCCTTACATTGGTGATCAGTGAGAAGAATGTTCCTTACATTGGTGATCAGTGGGAAGAATGTCCCTTACATTGGTGATCAGTGGGAAGAATGTTCCTTACATTGGTGATCAGTGAGAAGAATGTTCCTTACATTGGTGATCAGTGAGAAGAATGTTCCTTACATTGGTGATCAGGGGGAAGAATGTCCCTTACATTGGTGATCAGTGAGAAGAATGTCCCTTACATTGGTGATCAGTGAGAAGAATATTCCTTACATTGGTGATGAGTGAGAAGAATGTTCCTTACATTGGTGATCAGTGGGAAGAATGTTCCTTACATTGGTGATCAGTGAGAAGAATGTTCCTTACATTGGTGATCAGTGAGAAGAATGTTCCTTACATTGGTGATCAGTGAGAAGAATGTTCCTTACATTGGTGGTCAGTGAGAAGAATGTTCCTTACATTGGTGGTCAGTGAGAAGAATGTTCCTTACATTGGTGATCAGTGAGAAGAATGTTCCTTACATTGGTGATCGGTGAGAAGAATGTTCCTTACATTGGTGATCAGGGGGAAGAATGTTCCTTACATTGGTGATCAGTGGGAAGAATGTCCCTTACATTGGTGATCAGTGAGAAGAATGTTCCTTACATTGGTGATCAGTGAGAAGAATATTCCTTACATTGGTGATCAGTGGGAAGAATGTCCCTTACATTGGTGATCAGTGAGAAGAATGTTCCTTACATTGGTGATCAGTGAGAAGAATATTCCTTACATTGGTGATCAGTGAGAAGAATGTTCCTTACATTGGTGATCAGTGGGAAGAATGTCCCTTACATTGGTGATCAGTGAGAAGAATGTTCCTTACATTGGTGATCAGTGGGAAGAATGTTCCTTACATTGGTGATCAGTGGGAAGAATGTTCCTTACATTGGTGATCAGTGAGAAGAATGTTCCTTACATTGGTGATCAGTGAGAAGAATGTTCCTTACATTGGTGATCAGTGAGAAGAATGTTCCTTACATTGGTGGTCAGTGAGAAGAATGTTCCTTACATTGGTGGTCAGTGAGAAGAATGTTCCTTACATTGGTGATCAGTGAGAAGAATGTTCCTTACATTGGTGGTCAGTGAGAAGAATGTTCCTTACATTGGTGGTCAGTGAGAAGAATGTTCCTTACATTGGTGGTCAGTGAGAAGAATGTTCCTTACATTGGTGGTCAGTGAGAAGAATGTTCCTTACATTGGTGATCAGTGAGAAGAATGTTCCTTACATTGGTGATCAGTGAGAAGAATGTTCCTTACATTGGTGATCAGTGAGAAGAATGTTCCTTACATTGGTGATCAGGGGGAAGAATGTTCCTTACATTGGTGATCAGGGGGAAGAATGTTCCTTACATTGGTGATCAGTGGGAAGAATGTTCCTTACATTGGTGATCAGTGAGAAGAATGTTCCTTACATTGGTGGTCAGTGAGAAGAATGTTCCTTACATTGGTGGTCAGTAAGAAGAATGTTCCTTGCACTTACAGATAGCTAAACAGATCAATGGTGTCGGTGGGAACTTATCTGAGATGCAGAAATTGCTCATTGCTCAAGGAACCCCTACAACCTCTGGAGGAACCCTGCTCTGGATCATTGGTGTCACAAGCTTTCATACAGACTGCAGATGGCGCCATTTATGTATTATTAGAATCCGAAACTCGAAATGGTCTGTCATCATTAATATTCCTATTATCTCTGTGAGTGACATCATTATTATTATTATTATTATACACGATTTATGTAGCGCCAACAGTTTACGCAGCGCTTTACAATGTAGAGGGGGGACAGCACAATTACAGTTCAATACAGAAGGTACAGGAGTGCCCGGCTCGTAGATCTTACATTCTAAAGTGAAGGGGTGGTGGTACAAAAGGTAATAGCTGCGGGGGATGATTTGATGGGGGTGGTTCGGGGACAGTTGTTAGGTGGGGGTGGGATCGGCTTCCCTGAATAAATGAGTTTTCAGGGATCTCCTAAAGGTGGACAGGGTAGGGGCTGATCGGACATACTGGGGCAGGGAGTTCCAGAGGATGGGAGAGGCTCTGGAGAAGTCCTGAAGGCGAGCATGGGAGGAGGTAACAAGGGAGCTAGAGAGCAGGAGGTCCTGGGAGGAGCGGAGGGGATGATTTGGGCGATGTCTGCAGATGAGGTTGGTGATGTAGATGGGAGTGATGTTGTGAATGGCTCTGTATGTTGTGGTTAGCATTTAGAATTTTACACGGTGGGGGAGGGGAAGCCAGTGAAGGGCTTGGCAGAGAGGAGTGGCAGTCACGGATTGGTTAGTGAGGTGTATTAGTCTAGCAGCAGAATTCATAATAGACTGAAGGGGGGAGGAGCCTGTGTAAGGGTCGGCCATTAAGGAGAGAGTTGCAGTAGTCAAGGCGGGAAATAATCGCGGAGTGAATAAGTTGCTTTGTGGTGTCATTAGTCAGGAAGGGTGGAATTCTGGAGATGTTAGAGGTTGAGGCGGCAGGATTTAGCCAGCGATTGGATGTGGGGGCTGTAGGAGAGGTCAGAGTCAAGGATTACACCCAGGACCTTGGCATGTGTGGAGGGACCAATGGTTGTGTTGTTGATATTAATGGTAAAGTCATGGGGGTGGGGGGGGCCGTAAAAGAGGAAATATAACAAGCTCAGTTTTAGAAAGATGGAGGGGGTGAGTTGAGGAGATGGAGGGGGTGAGTTGAGGAGATGGAGAGGGTGAGTTGAGGAGATGGAGGGGGTGAGTTGAGGAGATGGAGGGGGTGAGTTGAGGAGATGGAGGGGGTGAGTTGAGGAGATGGAGGGGGTGAGTTGAGGAGATGGAGGGGGTGAGTTGAGGAGATGGAGGGGGTGAGTTGAGGAGATGGAGGGGGTGAGTTGAGGAGATGGAGAGGGTGAGTTGAGGAGATGGAGGGGGTGAGTTGAGGAGATGGAGGGGGTGAGTTGAGGAGATGGAGGGGGTGAGTTGAGGAGATGGAGGGGGTGAGTTGAGGAGATGGAGGGGGTGAGTTGAGGAGATGGAGGGGGTGAGTTGAGGAGATGGAGAGGGTGAGTTGAGGAGATGGAGGGGGTGAGTTGAGGAGATGGAGGGGGTGAGTTGAGGAGATGGAGGGGGTGAGTTGAGGAGATGGAGGGGGGTGAGTTGAGGAGATGGAGATGGTGAGTTGAGGAGTGGAGAGATAGATCTGGGTGTCGTCGGCATAGAGGGGGTATTGGAAGCCATAGGAGGTTATCAACTGGCCCAGGGAAGAGGTATAGAGTGAGAATAGGAGAGGCCCCAAGGACGGAGCCTGGGGGTACCCCAACAGAAAGAGGAGGAGGAGGAGAGGAGGAGATGGAGTTGTAAGTGACACTGAAAGTGCGCTGAGATAGGTAGGAGGAGAACCAGGATAAAGCAGAATCATGGAGGCCAAGGGAGGCCATAGTCCTCATAGTCCAGACTGTGCTGCCTTCCCCTACATTACAACGTAATGATCTGATTGTGGCTATCGGGTGATCTATGATGGGACAATACATGTCAACAGAGATAAATATCTGCAGAGTGGAATCCGATAACACTTTCCATAAATAGGATTAGCCGTTTCCACAATGGAGAACGTTCCTGTTATATATAATGAAATATCAATAGTGTTATCTGAGTGCTGGGGGAAGGGAGAAGAGCTGGTAGACCTGAGGATGGTGTCCACACTCCAACCTCTCATAAGGAATCCCGGAGATGGTCACCATCGGGGAACAGACGGTGGTCTTCTATACCGAGGACCCACCCGGGGCATATACATAGTATTGTTAGTGCGCCCTCTCAGATCGCACACAGAAAAATAACGTTACTATGTCATCAAAATAAATTGTGATATCCAATAGTAGGCCTAAAACAGGCGTGTTATTTAATTTAATCACCACTGGGGTGGGGTATTTTTTGCCAAAGAAATAAAATAAGACCAAAAATTTTGAAGAAAAAAACAAAAACAAATCTTTTTCATGGTTTGTTATAAAATGTTGCAAACATGGTTATTTTTCTCCTTCATTGATGGGCACTGATGGGCACTGATGAGGCTCCACTAATAAGCAGCACTGGTAGGTGACACTGAGAGATGGCACTGATAGGCGGCACTAATGTGCACTGATGAGGGGGAACTCACAGGCGGCACTAATATGCACTGATGAGGGGGCACTGATAGGCGGCATTAATGTGCACTGAGAGATGGCACTGATAGGCGGCACTAATGTGCACTGATGAGGGGGAACTCACAGGCGGCACTAATATGCACTGATGAGGGGGCACTGATAGGCGGCATTAATGTGCACTGAGAGATGGCACTGATAGGCGGCACTAATGTGCACTGATGAGGGGGCACTGACAGGTGGCACTAATGTGCACTGATGAGGGGGCACTGACAGGTGGCACTAATGTGCACTGAGAGATGGCACTGATAGGCGGCACTAACAGGTGGCACTAATGTGCACTGATGAGGGGGCACTGACAGGTGGCACTAATGTGCACTGAGAGATGGCACTGATAGGCGGCACTGACAGGCGGCACTAATGTGCACTGATGAGGGGGCACTGACAGGCAGCACTAATGTGCACTGATGAGGGGGCACTGACAGGCAGCACTAATGTGCACTGATGAGGGGGCACTGACAGGCGGCACTAATATGCACTGATGAGGGGGCACTAATAGGCGGCACTAATGTGCACTGAGAGATGGCACTAATAGGCGGCACTAATGTGCACTGATGAGGGGGCACTGACAGGCGGCACTAATATGCACTGATGAGGGGGCGCTGATAGGTGGCACTAATATGCACTGAGGGGGCACTGATAGGCGGCACTAATGTGCACTGAGAGATGGCACTGATAGGCGGCACTGACAGGTGGCACTAATGTGCACTGAGAGGTGGCACCGGTAGGCAGCACTGATAGGTGACACTGGTGGACACCAATAAGGGGCACTGGTTTGCACTGATTGGCACTGCGTGGGACCGATGTCCCTGTAACAGAAGCCGGGTAACGGCTTTCCTCCTCATGCTATCAGCGTAAACAGAAAAAAGCCGATAACAAGCTTCTGTTTGCTTCTGTAATCAGCTGCCATTGGCTGACAGCTGATCACGTGGTAAAGGGCTGTGATGTGATTGGCCCTTTACCCTGTTCTGTGACGAAGGACTCAACGATCACAGAGCGCACTGCCCGATCACGGGAGGACGTCTATTGAAACCCTCCCAGCACTGGAAGTCCGCGCTGTGGCCGTCTTTCGGCTCTGGCACGGGCAGAAAGTGGTTAATATTGAAAAAGCTGATAAGTGAAAATAGTGTAACCCACCAAAGGTGTCCATCCATCTCCTTTGTGAAATATTGCCTTAGTGTAGTTGTACTTCAAAGTGCTTGTGTATCCCCATTGTGTCCTCCGTAAAAATGATGGCTACATACCCGACCCAAAACCCCAGAGGGATGTCCTGTGTATATAGGAGCTCCTGGTATGGAGATCACTGCTCCTTGGTGACCTCTCACTAGGACCCGAGGTGAACACCGACTCAGAGATGGTTGGAGGTAAAAATGGTAAAGACGACTCATAGTGCGTTATCATTTATAACCAAATATTTTATGAAAAATCTCGCACTTACAGAGTATGGCTTGTGTATAAGAAAATCGTATCGTATCGTATCGGGCCAGCCGCCTGCATTCCGGTCCGTGCACCCTGACGTCACATCGCTAGCTCCAGTCTGACGTGTTTCCCCTCAGAGGGCATCAACTGGGATTGGAGACTAGCGTGCAACCATTTTGGGCTGATGCAAGGTGTTCTATGGGGTTGAGGTTAGGACTCTGTGCAGGCTGCTCAAGTTCCTCCACCCCAAACTCACTCCTCCATGTCTTTATGGACCTTGCTTTGTACACTGGTGGGCAGTCATGTTGGACCAGGAAGGGGCCGTCCCCAAATTGTTCCCACAAAGTTGGGGGAATGAAATTGTCCAATATGTCTTGGTATGCTGACGCCTTAAGCGTTCCCTTCACTGGAACTAAGGGGCCAAGCCCAACCCCTGAAAAAAAAAAACACCATTATCCCCCTTCCCCCCCACACCATAATCCCCCCTCCCCCCACACCATATTCCCCCCTCCACCAAATGATTTGGACCAGTGCACAAAGCAAGGTCCATAAAGATATGGATGAGCGAGTTTGGGATGGAAGAACATGACTGCACAGAATCCTGACCTCAACCCGATAGAACACCTTTGGGATGAATTAGAGTGGAGACTGTGAGCCAGGCCTTCTCATCCAACATCAGTGCCTGACCTCACAAATGCTCTTCTGGAAGAATGGTCAAACATTCCCATAGACACCCTCCTAAACCTTGTGGACAGCCTTCCCAGAAGAGGTGAAGCTGTTATAGCTGCAAAGGGCGGGGCCAACTCAATATTGAACCCTCCGGACTAAGACTGGGATGCCATTAAAGTTCATGTGTGTGTAAAGGCAGGTGTCCCAATACTTTTGGTAATATAGCGTATGTTTCCATAATATTCACTCATTCATTACACATTTTCTTTATTGGAAAATGATTTACAATCAATTTATAAAGATGGTTACAATTAAGCAAAGGAATAAGAAACAGACGATAGGTATGATGTTAATGGTAATTACGTATAATCTCCACGGAACAGATAAGTCCCCACTATAATAATACGTAAAATAAATCTATAACCTCAACTCTCCAGGGAGGATATGGACTGGAAGAGCGGACCTCCAACGTCAATTATTATTAATAAAAAGCTGATCTCCCACTCTACATGGGCGATAACCTTCTCATCTAGAGATGTTTCTTTTCATTTTGCTCCCTCGCCAATGAGGGGAATATTTCTCAATTGAAATCGCTTCCAACGTGGAGGCCGGATCTTTATGGTGGCAACAAGAGAAATGTTTTGATAAGCTGTGTCCACCAAATGCCTTTCTAATGTTGACTAGATGTTCACCCACTCTGATTCCCGACATACTGGGGACCACACCAACAATGAAGGAGATATGCCTACCCCCTGGTATGGCAGGTGATAAAATCCTTAATAGTATACTCCCTAGAGGTGACACTCAATGTAAAAGTGGAGGACACTAAATGGAGGTCAGTGGAGGGATTGGTAGAGAGGGGTGGAGGACACTGAATGGAGATCAGTGGAGGGATTGGTAGAGAGGGGTGGAGGACACTAAATGGAGACCAGTGGAGGGATTGGTAGAGAGGGGTGGAGGACACTGAATGGAGGTCAGTGTAGAGATTGGAAGAGGGGGTGGAGGACACTGAATGGAAGCCAGTGGAAGGATTGGTAGAGGGGTGGAGGACACTGAATGGAGGTCAGTGGAAGGATTGGTAGAGAGGGGTGGAGGACACTGAATGGAGACCAGTGGAGGGATTGGTAGAGAGGGGTGGAGGACACTGAATGGAGGTCAGTGGAGCGATTGGTAGAGAGGGGTGGAGGACACTGAATGTAGGTCAGTGTAGGGATTGGTGGAGAGGGGTGGAGGACACTGAATGGAGGTCAGTGGAGGGATTGGTAGAGAGGGGTGGAGGACACTGAATGGAGGTCAGTGTAGGGATTGGTGGAGGGGGGTGGAGGACACTGAATGGAGACCAGTGGAGGGATTGGTAGAGAGGGGTGGAGGACACTGAATGGAGACCAGTGGAGGGATTGGTAGAAAGGGGTGGAGGACACTGAATGTAGATCAGTGGAGGGATTGGTGGAGGACACTGAATGGAGACCAGTGGAGGGATTGGTAGAGAGGGGTGGAGGACACCGAATGGAGACCAGTGGAGGGATTGGTAGAGAGGGGTTGAGGACACTGAATGGAGACCAGTGGAGGGATTGGCAGAGAGGGGTGGAGGACACTGAATGGAGACCAGTGGAGGGATTGGTAGAGAGGGGTGGAGGACACTGAATGGAGGTCAGTGGAGGGATTGGTTGAGAGGGGTGGAAGACACTGAATGGAGGTCAGTGTAGGGATTGGTGGAGGGGGGTGGAGGACACTGAATGGAGGTCAGTGGGGGGGATTGGTAGAAAGTGGTGGAAGACACTGAATGGAGACCAGTGGAGGGATTGGTGGAGGGGGGTGGAGGACACTGAATGGAGACCAGTGGAGGGATTGGTAGAGAGGGGTGGAGGACACTGAATGGAGACCAGTGGAGGGATTGGTAGAGAGGGGTGGAGGACACTGAATGGAGACCAGTGGAGGGATTGGCCGAGAGGGGTGGAGGACACTGAATGGAGACCAGTGGAGGGATTGGTAGAGAGGGGTGGAGGACACTGAATGGAGACCAGTGGAGGGATTGGTAGAGAGGGGTGGAGGACACTGAATGGAGACCAGTGGAGGGATTGGCAGAGAGGGGTGGAGGACACTGAATGGAGACCAGTGGAGGGATTGGTAGAAAGGGGTGGAGGACACTGAATGGAGACCAGTGGAGGGATTGGTAGAGAGGAGTGGAGGACACTGAATGGAGACCAGTGGAGGGATTGGCAGAGAGGGGTGGAGGACACTGAATGGAGACCAGTGGAGGGATTGGTAGAAAGGGGTGGAGGACACTGAATGGAGACCAGTGGAGGGATTGGTAGAGAGGGGTGGAGGACACTGAATGGAGACCAGTGGAGGGATTGGTAGAGAGGGGTGGAGGACACTGAATGGAGGTCAGTGGGGGGATTGGTAGAAGGGGGTGTAGGACACTGAATGGAGACCAGTGGAAGGATTGGTAGAGAGGGATGGAGGACACTGAATGGAGACCAGTGGAGGGATTGGTAGAGAGGGGTGGAGGACACTGAATGGAGACCAGTGGAGGGATTGGTAGAGAGGGGTGGAGGACACTGAATGGAGGTCAGTGGGGGGGATTGGTAGAAGGGGGTGTAGGACACTGAATGGAGACCAGTGGAGGGATTGGTGGAGGGGGGTGGAGGACACTGAATGGAGACCAGTGGAGGGATTGGTGGAGGGGGGTGGAGGACACTGAATGGAGACCAGTGGAGGGATTGGTAGAGAGGAGTAGCAGATACTGAACGTTTGATAAGGTAGATGAGTCTGGCAGCAGCATTCATAATGGACTAAAGAGAGGAGGAGCCTATGTAAAGGTAAGCCAATGAGGAGGGAGTTGCAGTAGTCAAGATGAGAGACGACCGAGGAGTGGATTAGTAGCTTTGTGGTGTCATTGGCTAGGAAGGGGCATAGTTTGGAAATGTTGCAGAGGTTGATGTGGGCAAGCTATGGACAGTGATTGGATGTGGGGCCAAAAAAAAAAAGTTCAGAGTCCAGAATTAGACCTACCACCCTGGCATGGGGGGACTGGTTGATGGTTGTATTATTGATCTTGACAGAGAGATCTGGGGAAGGGGCACGTGGGGGAGGAAATATTATGAGCTCTGTTTTTCGATGTGTAGCCAAAAGCGGACTACAGTTGTCTGGCACTTGAGACTTCCCCTCTCCTTTCTTAGACTGTCTCTGTGTTCCTCTAGTGCTGGGCTTAAAAGTCAACAGAGAGCAGTGTGGGGATTGTAGTCTCCTGAACAGACATCCTGGATCTGTAGAACTATCCCTGGACTACACATCCCAGCATTTCATCTGTTTCAGAAAGAGAACTCTGGGGGGTCAGAAGACTAGGCCCAAGCTCTCTTGCTTCCCGGGTTCCATCAAGTAAGCACCCCTCCGCTGCTGTGGGAGATGACTGCGGCCTACCACACGGCAATCCCAGTTCCGACCTAGGTCCAGCGCCGTTTGCTACACAGGGGGCATCACCGCAGCATTGCTGTCGCCAGTCAGATCAGACGATTCACGGTCCCTGCAGCCAGTCTGGCCCCTCTGCCCGTTCCGCAGCAGGATGCATCGACTTGGATCGCTCTTCAGGAGGTTCCTATGCTGTTCTTCAGTTTGGTGAGCGGGCATTCGCCCGCCAATTCAATCTCTGCTTCATCCTAGTTCACAGAACACTGTATATGGACACCTCACACCTGGAATTGCCTTATCTTATCTCACAGAACACTGTATACAGACACGTTACACCTGGAATTGCCTTAACTCATCTCACAGAACACTGTATATAGACACCTCACACCTGGAATTGCCTTATCTTATCTCACAGAACACTATATAGACACCTCACACCTGGAATTGCCTTATCTTATCTCACAGAACACTGTATATAGACATCTCACACCTGGAATTGGAAAGTGGACCAAGTGAGCATATGGTGGCAGTTGCTGATGCTGCCAAGCCGGTCTGCAAACACTTTGAGGGAGGAAGGTTTGTTGGACTGTCTCGGTACTGATAACATGGACACAATGAGTATCTTAAAAGATGCTTTATTACATGTAAAAAATTAATACATTTCTAAAAACCACATACAATACCCCACCCAAAATTCAACACATTGTTCCTGACGGGTGACTCCGTAAGGTTGTGGTTGAGGTGAAGTATATTATGGCAGTTCCTCTACCGGTTTTGCGGATTCCATCGCTTCTTCAGGAGGAATTGATCTATATGACACATAATGTAATAGACCAAAAAACAGTAAACAGCATGCAAAACAAATAATACAAAGAATACAAAACTAGTATACAGTCGTTATTTAGGAATATGAAGATCTGCTCACCCAGTAGTAGGACCATAGACCAGGACAGCTCAACAGTGCCCCCTGTGGTGAACGAGGAGGATTAAGGGGGATTATCTTATCTCACAGAACACTGTATACAGACACGTTACACCTGGAATTGCCTTAACTCATCTCACAGAACACTGTATATAAACACCTCACACCTGGAATTGCCTTATCTTATCTCACAGAACACTGTATATAGACACCTCACACCTGGAATTGACTTATCTTTTCTCACAGAACACATATACACCTTACACCTGGAATTGCCTTAGCTTATCTCACATAACACTGTATATAGACACCTCACACCTGCAATTGCCTTATCTTATCTCACAGAACACTGTATATAGACACCTCACACCTGGAATTATTCTGAGGAACTAGCCAGGCACAACTGCTTACTTTGATCACACATCACTGTGCTACACTCTGTATTCTTGTTCTAGTAACTCCATCTTGCCGGTGAAGATCATTGCAGGGCCTTGCTCCCTGGACACTGTTACCCTATTGCTATTTAAAGAGACATACCCCTAAAATCTAGAATACCCAGTCTCTCATTAGGATTAAAGGTATAATAGGCCACCCTGGGGTCCTCTTTTTTTACAGTGATAGCATATAAAGTGTAGCAAAGTCTTTAGCCTCTTCCAGTCTAATGAGGACCTCCAAGGCCAAAGATAGCCGGCAGTCTCCTGTATGCAGTGGGTTGTGAGGCATAGTGGGTGCAAAGATGGTGAAAGTCATTGGGCACCAGACATTTCTTGGATGTAAAAGAGGTTTTATTTTGTATAACAGTAATTTTTGTATTTTTGGAGAAAAGAGGGTTAGGGCCAAGACACCCTTAAGTAGATGTAGATTCAATTAGCAGACTCCAAGACTTCAATAGGAGGACAGTCGTGCAGGGAAAGGCCCCAGCAAGACGCCATGTCTGCACATGCAGGAATGCTGTCTCCTATGGCAACAGTCTTTAACAGTTCCTAACACAAACGTAACAGTTCCTTTATCTTACTACAACTGCTTCTTGTAGTTCTTCAACACTGAGCTCCTGGTCTCTCACTAGACCCTCTGATTCACTGACTCTGAATCCCTTGAGCTCCGCCAATCTTTGTGGCGGTATCTCCCTCAAGCTTCACCCCCGCTTCCCTGCTGGATCCCTAGCTTGGCACTCCAGATATTTCTCAAGCTTCACCCCTGCTGACGGGCTCGGGCCCTGGCTTGACACACAAGACTGCTCTGCAAGCCTCACCTCCGCTTGTTGGGTCCCTGACTTGATCACCGCCTGACTGGCTTCAGTTACTCACTGTGGTCCCTGGTAATAAGGTGGAAGGTCCCTTAGTGGCGACAGTTTCCTTTCTACCTCTGACCACTGACAGGTTCTCTGGTCGGCAGAACTGTCACTTCTGGTTGGATTGCATGCCACAATCCCAACCCTGTGCTGCTCTCTCACTTCTGGATAGGCCCTCACACAGCATGGCAGCCAGATGCCCCCAGGATAGACCCAATCTCTGGCCTAGCAGCCCAGGACGTATGACACACGTCCACCCAGAGAGCCATCCAGTTGGCACAGAACATGATCACCTGACTCCACCCAAATATATAGGTGCTCCCAGCAAGCCAAGGGATTCAAGAAAACCCCTGCCCATTAGCTAAGACACCTCATATTCCCATAACCTGACCTTGGGTTGCCCTTCTCATATCTAATACCACCAATTATCCAGCCACCTAGTGGTAGAAGAGAAAAGTGCAACAAGGCCAAACTTTGGGATAAATCAATGGATCGCTATCAATCAACCAGGATAATTATTCCTGGCAAGTAAATTTGTGAGGAGCAACCCTGCCTAAGCTACAGGGTGCTACATCCTCCCCCTGCCCAAAAACTACGTCTCGGAGTTTGCAGAAAAAGTAATTTTTCAGCCCTGAAGCCTGATGTCCTGGCAACAAACTGGGATAGGTGGGGAAACAGGGAAAGAATAACAAATAATAGTGTATGTGGCGAACCACATGAAATAAACATGGTATTAAAGTGGTTGTAAACCCTTTTTTTTTTTTTGACTAACCTGCAAGACAAAGCTATAATGAGCTAGTATGACTAGCATACTAGCTCATTATGTACCACTTACCTTTGATCGGGGCCCCCGAAGTCGTCCGTGTCCCTCCTCTAGCCGCATCCATCGCTGCGGCGATAGCCGGAATGTTACTTCCGGGTATCGCCGCTGCAGCCAATCACAGCGCCGCTCCGGCGCTGTGATTGGCCGGAGCGGAGAAGACGTGACTCCGCGCATGCGCGCGTGAGCTGTCGAATTCTGCTACGTCGTCGAATGTTGCGACCTAGCCGAATTTGTGAATGGGGTGACGTCAGCGTCGCCGCATTTACATACAAATATCTCCTTAACCGTGTAGGTTAAGGAGAGATTTCTTGCACCTACAGGTAAGTCTTAATCTAGGCTTACCTGTAGGGCTTTGTTTAAAAAGTGGGTTTACAACCACTTTAAGCACATGAGATAATAGATCACATATAAGGAAATATCAAAAATAGTTATGTACAGCTTTAAAAGCTGTACATAAATTACATAAAATTGCAATTTTACATCTGTGATTCCAAGTTGTTATTTAATTGCCTCAGGGGACCATTTCAACTTTGTTTTGGCTGTTTACCCCGGACTTAGCTGAATAATACCCCATTACAAGACTCTCCCTTTACACAAGTAAAATCAGAGGGAGCTAATCGATCTGCATTGTGTCGGTAGATTATTTAAACGTACATACAATATGTCTGAACCTAGAGTGTCAGGAGGGATGGAAAGTTCACAGGGTCAAAGTGGCACAGATGAACATGCAATTTTAAGCAACACCCAAAGGGGGCAGTGCTACAGATGGATAGAGAAAGTGATGCGACATCTAAGCTAGTAAATTAGTGATATGTGAGGAGACGGATGGGGTGGGGAATGGATGGATGGATGGACGGAGGGATGGGTGGACGGAGGGATGGATGGACGGAGGGATGGAGGGATGGACGGAGGGATGGATGGACGGAGGGATGGATGGACGGAGGGATGGATGGAGGGATGGATGGACAGAGGGATGGACGGAGGGATGGATAGATGGACGGAGGGATGGATGGATAGAGGGATGGACGGATGGATAGATGGACGGAGGGATGGATGGACGGAGGGATGGATGAAGGGATGGATGGACGGATGGATGGACAGAGGGATGGATGGACGGAGGGATGGATGGACCGAGGGATGGATGGACGGAGGGATGGATGGACGGAGGGATGGATGGACGGATGGATGGACGGAGGGATGGATGGATGGAGGGATGGATGGAGGGATGGATGGAGGGATGGATGGAGGGATGGGTGGACGGAGGGATGGATGGACGGAGGGATGGATGGACGGAGGGATGGATGGAGGGATGGATGGACGGAGGGATGGATGGACGGGATGGATGGACGGAGGGATGGATGGACGGAGGGATGGATGGACGGAGGGATGGACGGAGGGATGGATGGAGGGATGGACGGAGGGATGGATGGACGGATGGATGGACGGAGGGATGGATGGAGGGATGGATGGAGGGATGGGTGGACGGAGGGATGGATGGAGGGATGGACGGATGGATGGATGGACAGAGGGATGGATGGATGGAGGGATGGACGGATGGATGGATGGACGGAGGGATGGATGGACGGAGGGATGGATGGACGGATGCAGGGATGGATGGACGGAGGGATGGATGGAGGGATGGGTGGACGGAGGGATGGATGGAGGGATGGATGGAGGGATGGGTGGACGGAGGGATGGATGGATGGAGGGATGGACGGATGGATGGACGGAGGGATGGATGGACGGAGGGATGGGTGGATGGATGGACGGATGGATGGATGGACGGAGGGATGGATGGATGGACGGACGGATGGATGGAGGGATGGGTGGACGGAGGGATGGATGGATGGAGGGATGGACGGATGGATGGATGGACGGAGGGATGGATGGACGGAGGGATGGTGCTCTCCCAGTCTCGGCACTGTACGGAGTAGTAGAGCGTTGCTCGTGCTCTCTGGTCAGATCTCAGACAGGATATAGGATTTCGTGTTGTTGGTTCTCTGAGGTTTCCGATCGATTCATTTACATTCAGTAATCGTATTATCCAGGAATTGGATGGCTGCTCTTATCATGTGTTGTATAGAAGATCAGACGGTCTTTATTATCCCCACAATCCTCGCTATGATGACCTCACCCAATAGAGAAGAGGCCTGTCTCTGAATGTCCAATTATAGCCTAAGGGTGGCCAATCATGGGGCTTTGTCATCTTCCAGCCTTCCCTCTATAAAAGCTCTTTTGTCAGGAGGGGTGGAGTAGTTTAGGGAGAGTTTATATATACACATATTTCCAAAAGTATTGGGACGCCTGCCTTTACACACACAGTTGGCCCCGCCCTTTGCAGCTATAACAGCTTCACCTCTTCTGGGAAGGCCGTCCACAAGGTTTAGGAGGGTGTCTATGGGAATGTTTAAAGTGGAGTTCCACCCAATTTTTTTACTTTTTTTATTCCACTCCTCACCCCCTTGCATGCCACATTTGCATAGTTGCCAACATTGCAAAAAAAACATCTGGGACACTTTTTTTGTATTGAGGCGGAGCCTTGCTATAATCAGGGGGCGGGGCATTAGTTTGTAGGCGTGTCATGTTGGAGTGAAAAATGCGGCGTGGTTTACGCACGATAGTGGGTGTGGCTTAAATGGGCGTGGTTCAAAGGGGTGTGGCTAGAGTCCGAGGTGAGAGAAAGAGAGAGAAAGAAATAGAAAGAAAGAAGCCAGATCCTACACCACAATAGTAATGTGTAACAAAATTGGCAGATAAGGATACTCCAAAACACCTGTTGGCGCTTCAATCATCCCGGCACCATGGTTGTTACGGTGTCAGGATGATTGAAGTGCATTATTTCTATTTTTACATTGTAATATAAAATTAAATCATTCAACTCACCATAATGCCGAATCAGTGGAAGCCCTTGAGCGTGTCACCTGCCACCAGATGGCCTCCCCAGCAGTCCGTCCTTGCATCAGGTGCCTCCCCAGCAGTCCGTCCTTGCATCAGGTGCCTCCCCAGCAGTCCGTCCTTGCATCAGGTGCCTCCCCAGCAGAGCCCCCTCCACACTTGTGGACAAGGGTCCAAAAATCATGATTGTCCCGGGAAATTCGGGACTGTTGGTAACTATGCAGGCGTCCCCAGTGGAGTCCCCCCTTACATCAGGCGTCCCCAGTGGAGTCCCCCTTACATCAAGTGTCCCCAGAGGAGTCCCTCCTTACATCAGGCGTCCCCAGCGGAGTCCCTCCTTACATCAGGCGTCCCCAGAGGAGTCCCTCCTTACCTCAGGCGTACCCAGCGGAGTCCTTCCTTACATCAGGTGTACCCAGAGGAGTCCCCCTTACATCAGGCGTCCCCAGCAGAGTCCCCCCTTACATCAGGCGTCCCCAGCGGAGTCCCCCCTTACATCAGGCGTCCCCAGCGGAGTCCCCCCTTACATCAGGCGTCCCCAGCGGAGTCCCCCCTTACATCAGGCGTCCCCAGTGGAGTCCCCCTTACATCAAGTGTCCCCAGCGGAGTCCCCCCTTACCTCAGGCGTCCCCAGCGGAGTCCCCCCTTACCTCAGGCGTCCCCAGCGGAGTCCCCCCTTACATCACCCCAGCGGAGTCCCCCCTTACATCAGGCGTCCCCATCGGAGTCCCCCTTACATCAGGCGTCCCCAGCGGAGTCCCCCCTTACATCAGGCGTCCCCAGCGGAGTCCCCCCTTACCTCAGCCGTCCCCAGCGGAGTCCTCCCTTACCACAGGCGTTCCCAGCGGAGTCCCCCCTTACCACAGGCATCCCAGCGGAGTCCCCCCTTACCACAGGCATCCCCAGCGGAGTCCCCCCTTACCACAGGCATCCCCAGCGGAGTCCCCCCTTAACCACAGGCGTCTCCTGTCTCGGCCGCCATTATTGTTTCCCCTTCCCCGAAGGGGAACAAAATAGAGGCGGAGCCGACAGTGTGGCTGAAAAAAATAAAAAAATTAAACTGTGGCGCTGCCGACCCCCGCCCCTTTTCATTACAGACAGACCTGCAGCGGGGCGGGGCGGGGCGGGGGGGTGGGCGGCGCCGCAGCAGCTTTATCTTCTATTGTACTACATCTGTGTTTTGGTCTTCTTGAACATGGCGGCCGGCCGAGACATTGTCTCCGCCAGCCGTGGACCTCTAGCGGCGGCGGCCTGCGGCGTCCAAATTCGGGGGAAACGGGAAAAATCGAATTGGCCGGGACATTGGCCGGGACAAAATAAATCCGGGAAAAGGGTTTAAATCCCGGGAATGTCCCGGCCAATCCGTGACTGTTGGCAACTATGCATTTGGCATGTAATTTTTTTGGGGGGGGGGGGGTGGGGGCTTCAGTAGGAGTTAGACTTCCTGTCCCACTTCCTCCTTCCGCCCTGGAGCCGCCTAGGCGACACGTCATATCGCCTTGTGGCGGCTCCTCCCTGTAGGCGATCACCTGGGACGTGACAGGTCCCAGGCGATCGCCTGTCCACTCACAGAGTGCTGCGCCGTTCGCGCATGCGCAGTGAGTGCCCGGCCGTGAAGCCGAAAGCTGTCACGGCCAGGTACCCACACTGTGAATGGACGCGCCGGCGGAGGAGGGGGGAGAGGAGCGGAGCGTCGCTGGACAGTGGAGCAGGTAAGTGTATGTTTATTAAAAGCCAGCAGCTACACTTTTTGTAGCTGCTGACTTTTAATAAACATAAAAAAAGGGTGGAACTCCCCTTTAACTATTCTTCCAGAAGAGCATTTGTGAGGTCAGGCACTGATGTTGGATGAGAAGGCCTGGCTCGCAGTCTCCACTCTAATTCATCCCAAAGGTGGAGGTCAGGACTCTGTGCAGGCCAGCCAAGTTCTTCCACACCAAACTCGCTCATCCACGTCTTTATGGATCTTGCTTTGTGCACTGGTCCAAATCATTTGGTGGAACTGGGGATTATGGTGTGGGGGAGGGGGATTATGGTGTGAGGGGAGGGGGGATTGTTTTTTAAGGATTGAGGTGCAGAGCACACAGCCAAATCTCCTGTGCTATAAGCACATATTTTGTCTTAATAATATAATGCATCTTACCAATCATTCGATTTCCCATTCATCCAAATAACCAGACATCACCGCACTGCTATGTTCTCAGCTCCTCAGCATCTCTCCCTGGGAGTCCTCTGTCTCGCTCTTTTATTATCACCATCACCAAAGAAGTTACCAACAGGAAGTGATGTCACCATCACCAAAGAAGTTACCAACAGGAAGTGATGTCACCATCACCAAAGAAGTTACCAACAGGAAGTGATGTCACAGCATGTGACCTTCACACAGGAAAATGACCATATAAGGATATCCTTCAACAGGATGTGTTAAATACATGAATACTACAACAACCAATGAACACAGTTCCTGATGAGGGGAGCTTATCTGCAGGTGTATGCTCATGGCACCACATTAATGTTGATCAGGCATATAGAGGTGACAAGAGCATACATCCACTAAACCCCCCCAGGCAAACGTCTGTGCATCACACAGGGGCCCTTTCGCCGGCAGACATATCCTCACTCCACAAACACCCTCCTCCAAATCAGGAAGTTTATCTCAACCAGCGTCAGTCCGCCCCAGTCAGCTCTTTAGAGCGGATTTCGGGAGAACTAACACTGGGTGACACTATGACAATACATAATAAATACATCTTCATAAAATTTTCACGACAGCTCATCCCTTTTTTTTGTTATATGCTCTCACATGTCCCTCTATGAATCTTGATCTTCTTCTTACACCTGGAAATTAATCAGTCCTTACAGTACATATGAGTCCATAAAAAGGAAAACACGGCTTGACATGTAGACTCTGTTCTTCAGGAGAGATGACATGGTGAGCTGTAGTAATCGCCGGTCGGTCTGGGATCCTCTGTGTCTTGTACGTGGGTCGGGCTTCGGGGCGTCTCATCAAGGAAGATGTGGTTATCTGCTCGGGCTCTGGTCACGTGTCCAATCAGGCAACAGGAGCACCTCATCACGACATATAGAAGGAATAGAAACAAAATGACATGAGTATATATATATATTAGGGTTAGGGTTACATATTGAATACATCTTCATTAAAATTTCCACGACAGGGTTGTGTTTGGCCCCTTAGTTCCAGTGAAGGGAACTCTTAAGGCGTCAGCATACCAAGACATTTTGGACAATTTCATGCTCCCAACTTTGTGGGAACAGTTTGGGGACGGCCCCTTCCTGTTCCAACATGACTGCGCAAAAATCTCCATAGGTGACGCTTTAAAAATGTTTACAGGTGACCAGTTTAGAGTTACAGAGGAGGTCTGTGATCTGTACATGGGTGGGGGGAGATCCATGAGGACAGCATTTTCCTCAGTGACACCAGGGACTCGGGGCCCTCTGCTGCAGCAATATGTGCTGGATGGGCTCTGCTATTCTCGGATACCTGCATTGAAACGCGTTAGCTTCTTTTATATCATGCTTTTATACATGTAGCCAATAAAGAATTTTCTTTGCAAGAGCACACCGAGTATCCGGCTGTAATCTTATTGAGGGGGTATCTACAGTGTGGAGAAGCCAAGGGATTGCTGGCGGAGCAGATATAACAGCAGAGACCTCAATTCTACTTTCTGAAGCTAGTCCCTGATAAAGGAAGATCCCTCTTTGAAAGGAGTACAGAGGGGGGGGGGAGGCTGACCGGCTCCCCTGCAGATTGTGTAAATTTGCCCACTTACATAGAAATTAAGGGTCTATACATTTTTATATGATGGAGACAGAATATTAACCAAAAATCCAGAAAAATCACATGATACAAATATTATAAATGGCAACTCGAAGTTTCAGCTCCCTCCATACATTTTCTATAGGATTAAGGTCTGGAGACTGGCTAGGCCACTCCATGACCTTAATGTGCTTCTTCTTGAGCCACTCTTTTGTTGCCTTGGGTCATTGTCATGATGGAAGCATGGAACCAAAAATCCAGAAAAATCACACGATACAAATGTCATAAATGGAGTAAAATAAGTATTTGATCCCCCGAGTAGTTGGTGGGGAAACCCTTGTTTGGTCAGACGTCTCTTGTAGGTGGTGATCAGGTTTCCACACATCTCAGGAACATGGACGGTGTTAGTAGGCCAGTGGAAGGTGTAATTTGTTATTTTTATTATTTAGGCGCCCTGTTGGGGGGGGGGGGGGGCTTTTGTGAAATATCAGCAGGGGGAATCTGTGCTGCACGGGGTGATTAGGGTGTGCCTAAGGCACCCCCGACACACCCCTTGCGCACACCTACGCTCAGGAGGGATTTTGCTCCTCTCTTCTTTACAGATCTTCTCTAAATCCTGAAGGTTTCTTGGCTGTCTCTTAACAACTCGAAGTTTCAGCTCTCTCCATAAATGTTCTATAGGATTAAGGTCTGGAGACTGGCTGGGCCACTCCATGACCTTCATGTGCTTCTTCTCTATTCCTTTTCTGGGGACAATCCAACATTTGGGATTTTCTTTGCCTTTCACTGATGATGGTAAAGAGAAAAAAATAGAGAGGGGGAGGGGAATCTCCCTAATAAAAACTGACAGGGGGTCTAATCCCCCTCCACTCCCATCCAACACTTAAATAAAGTTTTGCCTCTAGTTGAAGCCATTGCAGGATTTCGGGGAAGAGTCGGATACACCGAGCCAATCTTTCTATAAATATTTAATGTTAATGTAAAGTGTTCAGTTTGTAGAGAGGTGATTAGAATGCAGCGCTGAGACTTCTCTCTGTAAAGTAATTATTGGGAGTTTATCAAAGGGTTTGATTTCAGCAATTTACAGAAATACACGTGAGGGGGTGTCCTGCCCGCTACACACCATCAGATCATCGGACATGCTAATCGCCGATCGAACCCGAAGTGTTTATTAAAGTCACGAAAATTCTCGTAAAATTCCGGGAGTGATGTCATGTGTTGTAATGTATTGTCCAATGACAGCTGTGCGGATTAAACGTAAAAATAAATGTGTGTATGTCCGATCGGATAATATCGGATGAACTGTGATGATCGACTCTCCAAAGCTCTGTACTAACAATCCGAGTATCATTCGATCGCTTCAAAAGCGGTATTTTTCATATGATTTTCTGATCGTGTGTAGCGACCTCACCCCATCTCTATCTTCTAGGGGTATGTCACATGACAGGGTGAGATGCGCTACGGCCCATGTCCTCCCCATAGCTGTGGGTGAGGTGAAGGCCAGTATCAGATATTTCCTCGGGCCTGTGTGCTTTGTTCTAGAATACAGTCCTGCTGTGCCAACACTTCCCTCTGCTCCCATTACCCAGAGTTCCACACACCGATCACAGTACCGATCACATTCCAACTCTTGCTTTATTGTATATCTTACAATAAACAGTGCTTCAGTAGCCAACTGGTTGCGACTTGATAACATTTTGATACGGGGGATGAGCAGGTCGAGGCACTATCCTGGTTATCAGCTAAACCACTGCGATCTCGCCAGCGGTTACTATAGCCTTGGCTAGAGAGAACTTAGAATCTGAGAGTCTCTACCAGCGACTCAAGAGAACGTAGATAGGAGTACCTTCGCTGCGTTGTGGCCCCTGGCAGGGAAAGGTTACCAGAGGCCCATCCGTCACTGGGTTGATGCTGCTCCAGACTCTCCGGACGGGTAACCTTCCCGGCCTCCTCGCCTCAGACATGGGCCCCATCCACCTCAGGGACCCTCGGACGTCTCCACCCTCGCGGGATCCAGTCGAAGTCACTGGACCCCAGGCCTCCTGATTTAGTACCTCACCCCAGGCTGAAGGTGCCTGGGATGGACTCCAACTCCATTCCGGTCAGGCCTAGGGCACCTGAGCCGGAATCCAGAACCCGCCCGCACCCAGACTTAAGGTGCCTCGGCGCGTGAAGGAGATCCTCCTGAAGACCTCGTGGTTAGGGCGTCTCCCCCTTTTATCTCCTCCCATCGACACCACGGCACGTTCCCCGCCCTCGCCGTACCATCTCCGAGAAGGGACAAAAAAGGACAGCACTATGGCAGCAAATCTACCTCGAGTCTGCGGGCACCTGCCACCCACAGGCCAAGATGATTATTACACCGCCCAATCCTCCACAAATACAAATGGTCCAATTACTCCCAAAATTTACACACCTGGATCATACTACCACCCAGGTGTACCCCACCTAAATTTAGAGACCCCGCTACACGTGTATACGGGGCATTACAGTGCATCCAGGAAGTACTCACAGCGCTTCACTTTGTCCACATTTTGTTATGTTTCAGCCTTATTCCAAAATGGATTAAATTCATTATTTTCCTCAAAATTCTACAAATGATCCCCCTGTAGCGCACTCACCCCCCCCCCTTTTATCTGCTTTTGGCTCCTCGCAGGAAGAGAGGGGCACACCACGCTATATGCCCGTACCCTCCTGTGTGAAGAGGTTGAGCGGTGTCATGAAACTGGGTCTCCACAGTCAGGTTCTCCAGAGAATGGTTCCCATCTTCACATATAACAAAGACAAGTCTCTATTTCCCCCAATAACTCCAAGGTCCACACCGGCTGTAACTCCAACGTAGAGTTTATTTCTCTTAAAGCACATGTAGCGCTACCCCCAGTTAAGAGAGCCGCTGGTTTGATTTCGGGCCCTGAGTACAGCTCCGCCAACCCCCCGGCAATCTTGTCTAGTCTCTTATGGCACAGTTAGTCTAGGGATGGTATCTATTACAATCTTTACCTGATTATACACACACCCCGACTTCCGGTGAGATATAAGCACTATGTGCAATGATAACACAGTGATAGCAAGTGGTAAGGTAACGGCTTTACTTTAGGCTAAAAGGGGCATGGGTTAAACATAACATATAACTTACTTACAGAGCCCTGCAGCAGTAGATATAGTATACAGTAATAGCACAGCGCGGTAATCCACCACACGCACCTATTATTATTTACGCGCCCTATGGCGCACTAAACAATATTCTACCCCCTCCCTGGTCAGGCCTGACACAGAAGTAACTCAGTCCTTTGAATTAGGATTTCTTTGCATGCAAACTTGAAATGGTGGTGCACGTTCAGGAACAATATTTGTAATCCACAAAGCAGCCAATTTTACAAGGAACACTATGCTGGAGACCCTTTAACTCTGTCCTGCAACCGGTCTCCAGTGGAACAGCAAATAAATGATCGGTGGGCCAAGGCAGTCTATAGGCCTAAACACAGTACAGCTTATTGGATTGAGCAGGTGCTCGCTCACCACTCCGGACGCGATCCCAGTCCGGGACATCCACCTGCTGTGTCTCCGCACACAGCGTCTGCAACGGTCGGGTCCCCGATCCAACTGATGTCCGCGGTAAACAAAGTCAGATGCCACCCAGGCTCTGCAGTGGGATGGAAGGCTCTTCGGAAGTTGCGCAAGGCCCCAGGCTTCAGGCCCTGCACTCCAGCAGATCCGCACAGGAAGACCAGTCAGCAGCCGCGCGGTGTCCAAAAAAGAGGCTGAGCTCTCCACGCCTCCTCCTTTTATCTCCCTCCCACAAGTCTCTGCGGTGGCAACATTGCACCCTGGGTGCCAAATGGGACTCTGGGAAATGTAGTCCCGGGAGTCTTAAAGGAGACCCCACTACACACTCCCCCCACTTGAACTCTTTGGTCCCCAAAGATACATTTTAACATACACTACGTACAATTCTAGACAATGCTGTGTACAATGTCGGCAAAGGGAACTCCCACCAAAACTGAGGGGTTGAATTCCCTTGCCCACAGGTCACACTATCATGAGTGGCCTGCCTAACTGTGCCAAAGGATGAGTTGGGGTTGCCCTCCACCAAATGAACAGTGGAGGGAACTGGATGCTCTGTACTCCTCCTTGCAGTGACCACTGTTTCTTCTGAACTCTTCCCCATTTGTGAGTAAGTTAGCTTCTTAGGAGGCCCTATAACTCTTCTGGCTCTTTGCTCTCTCGGGACTTCTGGCTGGGACACTGCAGGCTCCTCTTCTGGAACAGACTTGAGGAATTCAGCTGGTTCTGAAACACTTGGTTCAGGAGCCGGAAGGTACATAGAGTCCCTTTGGTCCTCCTCTGAGCATGTGTCACAGGCATCTTCCCAGTAGTCTTTCAAAGGACTGGATGGAATGAACTCAGTAGCTTCCGCATTCAGTGTTCTGTCTATAGTGTCTTTGGTAGGAGGAAGATCTATAGCAGAAGTTCCTGGAGTTGGGGAAGGCCATAACCAATCAAGTTCCTGTCTCTCATCTTCACTTTGTTCAGAGGTCTCTACATCTTGATTTTGAGAGGACTGAGACCGAGTGTTTGGCCTAGGGATATCCAGAATGAAGTCTGGGCTTGGGGAGTCCTTTGCAGGAGGTATCCGAACTGCTTCAGCAAGTGGGAGTAAGTGGTTTTTGGTGCCAGGTCTTCAGTGGGCCCACTTTCCCTTCTGGCTTCAACTTATAGACAGGTAGGCCCGGCAGCTTCTTACAAATGACATAGGGTTCAGGTCTCCATCTGTCTGCAAGCTTGTGCTTCCCAGGGACTCCCAGGTTTCGTAGAAGAACTCGGTCTCCAGGTTGCAGGTCCGGATCCGAACCTTCAGGTCGAAGTTCCTCTTGTTGCGGGCCCCCCTTTGGTCTGAAGCCGCTCGGGCCTGTTCATAGGCCAACTTCAAGCTGTGTCTGAGTCTGTCCACATATCCCTTGTGGAGGTGCAAAGGCCAGCTCTACAGGTAACCTTGCTTCTCTTCCGAACATGAGATGGTAGGGGGAGTAGCCTGTAGCATCACTTGTGGTACTATTGTAAGCATGTACTATAGCCGCTATGTGCTTGCTCCAATGCTGTTTCTTCTCGCTATTCAAGGTCCCCAACATATTGAGCAGAGTTCGGTTGAACCTCTCCGGTTGAGCATCCCCTTGTGGGTGGTAAGGAGAGGTTCGGGTCTTCTTGATCCCTAAGGAATCCAGGAGCTTCCAGATCAGCCGACTTTCAAAGTCCCTCCCTTGGTCTGAGTGAAGTCGCTGTGGTAGCCCATAATGGACGAAATACTTCTCCATAAGTACCTTGGCCACCATGGAGGCCTTCTGGTCTTTGGTTGGGAAAGCTTGGGCATATCGGATGAAATGATTGGTTATCACCAGAACATTTCCTAGTCCACTCAGGTCGGGTTCAAGGCAGAGAAAATCAATGCATACCAAATCCGGAGGGCCTTGACTTTGCAGATGGCCCATTGGGGCAGCTTGATGGGGTAAAGTCTTCCGCTGGATGCAGCGTGCACATGAATGGCAGTACTCCTCTACTTCAGCCCTCATGCAGGGCCAATAGAACTGACTCCTTATGCCCCATACACACGATCGTTTTTCTTGCCATTTTTTTTCTTGCCGTTTTTCACGTCGTTTTTTTTCATGTTTCCTCTCAAGTCTGTCTTGCGTACACACGATCATTTTAAAAAACGATCAAGCAAAGCGCAGTGACGTACACCACGTACAACGGCACTATAAAGGGGAAGTTCCGTTCGAATGGCGCCACCCTTCATGTTAGTAAAGTTTGTTGAGCGACGATTCGCTCTTTTCAGTCTCGTGCTTTTCAGTCCGTGACTGTGTGACGAATGTGCTATCTCCATTACGAACGCTAGTTTTACCAG
Organism: Rana muscosa; assembly: GCA_029206835.1. Lineage (NCBI taxonomy): Eukaryota > Metazoa > Chordata > Amphibia > Anura > Ranidae > Rana > Rana muscosa. Next base: position 222,995,865 of record JARGYO010005626.1, on the reverse strand, counting down.
AGCGAGCGCTCCTGTCTCATACTTGATTCTGAGCATGCGTGTTTTTTTCACGTCGTTAAAGCATACACACTATCGTTTTTCACGTCGTTAAAAAAAACGACATGAAAAACGACGTGAAAAAAGAGAGCATGTTCGAAATTTTTAATGCCCGTTTTTCACGTCGTTAAAAATGCTCTGGAGCCTACACACGATCATTTTTAATGGCCATTTTTTTTAATGGCATTTTTAACGGCATGAAAAACGATCGTGTGTATGGGGCATAACAAGTTGGAAGGTTCTTTCAGCCCCTAGGTGTCCATGATTGTCATGCAGGGCAACCAAGACAGCCTCTCGTGTTTCTCGGGAAGAAACAGTTGCCATTTGTCTTCCAGGTCCTCAGAGGGGCCCCTTCGGTAGACCACTCCCTGATGCACCTGCAACCTGTCCCACTCTTTCCTCAACAGGCGAGCTTCCTTTGAAGGATTGCGCTGGAGTCTACTTGGATCCTGATTCTCCAGGGCCTCCAGCACCAATCTCCCCATGGGGTCTTCCAATTGGTCACATCTCAGCTCCTTCTTTGACAGTTTTGGCAGATTATCTTCTTCCAACTGGGTTACCCCACAGTATTGCTTGGGAACGCCCACCATGGTAACTCCTATCTCTTCTGCCCTTGAGCCTCCTCTGGCTTGAAGTTCAGCCCCTTGACAAAGGGCCCGCACCCCGTCAGGTGCCACTTGGGTCCAGTCTTCTGTATCACCGGTGGGGGCATGAGATCTTCTAGATAGAGCGTCTGCGTCTCGGTTCCCAGCCCCAGGCCTGTATTTCAGGCTGAAATTGAACCCAGACAGTGCAGCCAACCATCTATGTCCTGTGGCATCCAGCTTTGCTGTGGTGAAGAGGTAAGTAAGGGGGTTGTTGTCGGTTTTCACAATGAATTCTGCCCCATTGAGGTAGTCTTTAAGTTTGTCAACTACCGCCCACTTGAGGGCCAGGAACTCCAACTTATGGGTGGGATAGTTCTTTTCAGAGGGGGTCAGACTTCTGCTCACGTAAGCAACGGGTCGCAGTTGTCCTTCATGCTCCAGATAGAGCACTCCTCCCAGACTGTCATGACTGGCATCTACGTGGAGTTCATAAGGTCTCTTTGGGTCTGCATAGGCCAAGACAGGAGCAGTGGTTAGGTTTTTTTTTAACATCTGAAAGGCCTCTTCACACTTCTGGTTCCACTGGTCTTGGACTGACTCTCCCGGCTTCCTGGGACCCGAGTCATCCTCTTCCCCTTCCGTCTTGAGTAGCTCATTCAGGGGTCGGGCAATTCGGGCAAACCCCTCCACGAACCTTCTATAATAGGAACAGAACCCCAGGAAGGATCTGAGTTCTGTTACCGTGGTAGGCCGTGGCCAGGAAGTAACTGCCTCCAGCTTCTCGGGGTCTGTGGCCACCCCTTCTTCAGACACTATGTGCCCCAGATAAATAACGGAAGACTGGTAGAACCTACACTTCTCGGGCGAAAGCTTGAGTCCCTCCTCACTGAGTCTTCTCAAAACCTTCTCCAGTCTCTCTTTGTGTTCTTCCAAGGTCCTCCCGAAGACAATGACATCGTCTAAGTACACAAGGACCTCGATAAGGTTCATGTCTCCTACAGTCTTTTCCATGAGACGTTGGAAGGTGGCTGGGGCTCCTGACAGTCCCTGGGGCATTCGGTCGAATTCAAAGAACCCCACTGGGGTTATGAAGGCTGTCTTCTCCTTGTCTTCCGGATGCATAGGGATCTGATAGTACCCGCTCTTGAGGTCCATAACGCTGAACCACTTGGCTCCAGACAAGCTCTGTAGGGCATCCTCTATCCTCGGAGTGATGTACTGGTCGGGGATGGTTCTCCTGTTGAGGGTCCTGTAGTCTATACACAACCTCAACGATCCATTCTTCTTTCTGACTACTACTATAGGAGAGGCATAGGGACTTCTAGACTCCCGGATCACACCGGTCCTCTTGAGTTCCCCGAGTTGTTCCCTCAGATCTTCCAGGTCTGCTAGTGGGACTCGCCTGACTCTCTCCCTGAAGGGCTTTTCTTCTTGGAGGCGAATTCGATGGGTGGCACTCCTCGCACACCCCACATCAAACTCATCTTGTGAGAAGATCTTTTCCCACCTGGTCAACTGGGCCTTGGCTCTCTCTTTCCAAGCCCTGGGCAGGTTCTGGTTCTCCATGGAAAGTTTCTCCCACACAGTGCTTTCTCTATCTGTCTTCTCCATATCCGACAGAGCAACTGGGGTAGCTGGGCTCACCTGGCCCAGCAACATCCTGGCTGGGATCTTGTCACGGGTGTACTTACCGAGGCCGAGATGCCGAGAGTGGTTCACCCTTGTGACTTGGCGCACTCCGCCCCCTGGAGGTGGAACAGGGAGAGGATGGCGCGAAGAGGCACTGGCTACCAGCAGGTGAGGAAGTCTTGGTAGAGGATCGGGTGACCAGGAACAGGCTGAGGGCCTAACACCAGGCTGATGAGGGCTCTGACAAGATCCAAACAAAGACACAAGTCCAGGGCACTACAGGGGCCAAGCGGGTAGACTGAGTCCAGATACTGGCTGTAGAAACAGGTACTGAGGGTGCAGGCCGAGGGTCTAACACAGTAGACAAGTGATCAGTCCAGGAATACTAAGCAGGTAATCAGAGCTGGAGGCAAGTAGCAAATCCGGAATACAAGCAGGAGATCAGGGATTGGAGATTGGTAGAAAGTCTGAGTCACAGGCCGAGGGTCAAACACAGCGGGCAGGCAGAAGAGGTTCGAGAGGCAAGCCAAAAGGTCAGGTCCAGGAGAGAAGCAGCGTAGTCAGGTCGATCCGGGTCACAACAAAGGTTCAGACGTGTATACAGAAACCAGGTACAAGGCAGGAAGCTGACGACAAACCAGCAACCTGTCAGCGCCACTAGGCTTCTTTAAATAGGCCTGTCAGAGTTCTGATTGGTGCGCCATTGCGCATGTACGTGCGCCATTCGCACACCATTGTGCATGTGCGTGCACCGAAGCGCCATTCCACCGCGCATGCGCGCAGGGCTGCGGTGGCTGAATGGGGGATTTCCATGACAGATCTCCATGGGGCCATCCGTAGTATTCCTGACACTCACAGGTACTTTACAGTTTGCCTTCTTCAAGGCCCTCAACGGAACCACTTGGGTTGGGTTCCAACATAACAAAGGGCCCAGGCTGCTCCCAAGTGAGTTTCACAGTGGCTTTCAAACAGGCTACTTCACCAGACTGCAGCACTATTCCTCTTCTTCCCAGCCTCCAGACCTTCCCTACCCCCTCTTCTGGGGCCTTCTGTTCTAAGACCAACCGCTGGTAGGCTGTCTTCAACATGGGGTGGATCTTGGGGGCTGTGGGATCTTTCCTGCATGCAAGAGGGGTCAGGAGCCTTCGGACCAGGTCCGTGTTTGTCCCTATTATTAAGGAACTCTTGTTGGCCCCAGGCGGCTGAGGGCACACAACTGCCAGAGTGTCAAACACTTCAGCCTTCCCGGCCACAGATGGGTCGAAGGTCAGTTTTATGGGCAGGTAGCCATCATAAGGAAAGCTCTGGGTCCGATTCCCCAGATTTCTAGTTCTTCTATCTTCTTGATGGGCAGGTGGCCTAAGTGTTTGTCATAAAAATCCCGGTACAACAGGGTCACCTGTGCCCCTGTATCCAAGATGGCTCTGGTGTAAACTCCCTCCACTTGAATGGGCACTATGGGGGATGGGCCCACCAGCTTCTCTGGATATCGCTTCAAAGTGGTATCTTTCCTGGGATCTTTGCGTTTCCCTTTTGGACTTTCTTTCTTATATTTCTCTTTGGACTTAAGTCTCTCCTGGGCCTGGTATGCATTGATCTCCCTCCTTTTAATGGGTGTAACTACCCGCTGAGGGACATTACTCTCTTTCTTTGGGGTGCGTTCCCTCCGAGGAACCTTGTGTTTCTTCTGAGGGGTCTTGTCCTCTCTTTTCTTGGGCTTCTCAGTCAGTTTGGAGCTCACTGAAGATGATGGGCACCTGGTTGACTCCTTCACCGGGCCCTCTGGAGTTTCCCGCCGGCTTGCGGTTGTCTGTTTTCTTTTTCTTGGGACTGGAACACACAGCTGCAATATGGCCAATCCCTCCACAGTTAAAACAGATCACATCCCCCCAGTCTTGTAGGGGAATGGGCACTGAAGCGTCTGAGAACAACTCCTTCTTTGGTCCTTCTTTCTCGGGAACCTTTGAATCTTTTGCAATCAGGGAGGTCAGCATCTCTAACACCTGAGACATTTGTGATTTTAAAGTGTCTACTTCTGGGTCTCTTTCTTTCGTCATCACTGAGTTGACTATCACTGGTGCAGCAGAGGTATGTGTCTTGATCACTTGTTGATCCATCTGTAGTGACTCCTCATCCCTAATAATTTTTATCAGATCAGAGTAAATCAGTGACATTCCCCCTCCAGAGGTTTTCAGGTGAAGCCAGACTGGATCCGAGCGTAACGCTCCCTTTAACACTTGCTTCATTCTTGCCACATCTGTGTCTTGGGGCAACATCCCTTTCTTTAACACGATCTTACAAAGCATCTTGTTTAGTCTTCTCACATACTCTGAAAGCTTCTCATTCGGCTGTTGGAAAGTATGTTCGAATTGGTACACTAATTCTGTCACCTTCTCCAGCTGACTGAACTCCTCCTGTAACATGGCTAAACAGTCCTGAGCTGTGCAATCAGCATTGCCAAACCGGAAGCTTTTCACCGCTTCTGCTGCCGCGCCTTTCAAGCTTTCTATCACGCGCTGTCTCTTCTGCGCTTCAGGAACCTCCCATGCCTCCACTGCTAGTAGTGCCTGCTCAACCCAGGTATCGAAAACTTCTTCCCCTGCAGGGACAGGAAGCTTCCCTGAGAATGTCTTTAGTCTGCGGTAGCTAGTCTCTACATGTACCGTACTTGTCCTCTGGCACTTTGCTAGCAGATCCCCTAAGGCGTTTATTAATTCTGGTCCTATGGTAGTGACCGGTGCCGCCGGGGGCGTCACCCTTTCTTTTCTTTCAGGTGAGACACGGGGTGTCCCTTGTGGTGATCCCGTTGGGGATGGCTCCGTCTTAACGGTTATTGCGTGCGCCAACTTATAAGTTCTATTGTCTGGTGTCCGCACACATTTGTGCTTAAAGGTCTCCGGCATTCCGTCCCACCATTCTATCAACGCATACTGATATGAGATGTTTGGGTCTGACTTCATGTCCATCACCCACGGTGTATGATCTGGGGACAGTGACACCACAAGTTTCTCTATCGTTTCTGTTGACCATTTCTCCCCTGGGAGGCTGATGACCACCGACTGATCTGGGTCTGTCTTAGCTGCTTCGCACCACGCTTTAACTTCTAACGGGTCCATGCCGGTACTTTTGGCGTGTTCGTCTGCTGTATCAGGATCCCGGACTCGAGAGCCCCCACGTGTAGCGATACCCCCAGTTAAGAGAGCCGCTGGTTTGATTTCAGGCCCTGAGTACAGCTCCACCAACCCCTGGCAATCTTGTCAAGTTTCCTATGGCACAGTTAGTCTAGGGATGGGATTTTTTCTACACAGTCTAGGGATGGTATCTATCACAATCTATACCTGATCATACACACACCCCAACTTCTCATGAGATATAAGCACTATGTGCAATGATAACACAGTGATAGCAAGTGGTAAGGTAACGGCTTTACTTTAGGCTAAAAGGCATGGGTTAAAACATAACATATAACTTGCTTACAGAGCCCTGCAGCAGTAGATATAGTATACAGTAATAGCACAGCGCGGTAATCCACCACACGCACCTATTATTATCTACGCGCCCTATGGCGCACTAAACAATATTCTACCCCCTCCCTGGTCAGGCCTGACACAGAAGTAACTCAGTCCTTTGAATAAGGATTTCTTCGCATGCAAACTTGAAATGGTGGTGCACGTTCAGGAACAATATTTGTAAACCACAAAGCAGGCAAATCACAAGGAACACTATGCTGGAGACCCTTTAACTCTGTCCTGCAACCGGTCTCCAGTGGAACAGCAAATAAAGGATCGGTGGGCCAAGGCAGTCTATAGGCCTAAACACAGTACAGCTTATTGGATTGAGCAGGTGCTCACTCACCACTCCGGACGCGATCCCAGTCCGGGACTTCCACCTGCTGTGTCTCCGCACACAGCGTCTGCACCGATCGGGTTCCCTGATCCAACTGATGCCCGCGGTAAACAAAGTCAGATGCCACCCAGGCTCTGCAGTGGGATGGAAGGCTCTTCGGAAGTTGCGCAAGGCCCCAGGCTTCAGGCCCTTCACTCCAGCAGATCCGCACAGGAAGACCAGTCAGCAGCCGCGCAGTGTCCAAAAAAGAGGCCGAGCTCTCCACGCCTCCTCCTTTTATCTCCCTCCCACACAGTGGCGGCTGGTGCTCAAAATTTTTGGGAGGGCGCAAACAAACTGAAAAAAAAAACATCAATTGCCACCACTGTGCCCATTAAACGCAGCCACTGTGTCCAAACGCCACCAGTTTGTCCCCTCAAATGCAGCCAGTTTGTCCCCAAATGCAGCCAGTTTGTCCCCCATATACAGCCAGTTTGTTCCTATATACAGCCAGTTTGTTCCCATATACAGGCAGTTTGTTCCCATATACAGCCAGTGTGTCCCCCATATACAGCCAGTGTGTCCCCATATATAGCCAGTGTCCCCCCATATACAGCCAGTGTGTCCCCCATATACAGGCAGTTTGTCCCCATATACAGGCAGTGTGTCCCCATATACAGCCAGTTTGTTCCCATATACAGCCAGTTTGTTCCCATATACAGCCAGTGTGTCCCCATATACAGCCAGTGTGTCCCCCAAATGCAGCCAGTGTGTCCCCATATACAGCCAGTGTGTCCCCATATACAGCCAGTGTGTCCCCATATACAGCCAGTGTGTCCCCCAAATGCAGCCAGTGTGTCCCCATATACAGCCAGTGTGTCCCCATATACAGCCAGTGTGTCCCCATATACAGCCAGTTTGTTCCCATATACAGCCAGTGTGTCCCCATATACAGCCAGTGTGTCCCCATATACAGCCAGTGTGTCCCCATATACAGCCAGTTTGTTCCCATGTACAGCCAGTGTGTCCCCATATACAGCCAGTGTGTCCCCATATACAGCCAGTGTGTTCCCATATACAGCCAGTGTGTCCCCATATACAGCCAGTGTGTCCCCCAAATGCAGCCAGTGTGTCCCCATATACAGCCAGTGTGTCCCCATATACAGCCAGTGTGTCCCCATATACAGCCAGTGTGTCCCCATATACAGCCAGTTTGTTCCCATATACAGCCAGTGTGTCCCCATATACAGCCAGTGTGTTCCCATATACAGCCAGTGTGTCCCCATATACAGCCAGTGTGTCCCCCAAATGAAGCCAGTGTGTCCCCATATACAGCCAGTGTGTCCCCATATACAGCCAGTGTGTCCCCATATACAGCCAGTGTGTCCCCATATACAGCCAGTTTGTTCCCATATACAGGCAGTTTGTTCCCATATACAGCCAGTGTGTCCCCATATACAGCCAGTGTGTCCCCCATATACAGCCAGTGTGTCCCCCATATACAGCCAGTGTGTCCCCCATATACAGCCAGTGTGCCCCCATATATATATAGCCAGTGTGTCCCCCATATACAGCCAGTGTGTCCCCATATACAGCCAGTGTGTCCCCCATATACAGCCAGTGTGTTCCCATATACAGCCAGAGTGTCCCCAAATACAGCCAGTGTGTCCCCCAAATGCAGCCAGTGTGTCCCCCATATACAGCCAGAGTGTCCCCAAATACAGCCAGTGTGTCCCCCAAATGCAGCCAGTGTGTCCCCATATACAGCCAGTTTGTTCCCAAATGCAGCCTGTCCCCCCCCCAGCCCTGCACTTACCTTCCTCGGTCCGCGCCGTCCTCGATGTCTTCTCCCGCCCTCGATGTCGCTTCAGCCGATCAGGTTACCGGTAACCAGATCCGGTGAACCTGATTGGCTGAAACCCCCACAGTCTTCTCCAAGGAACGCACCCCCGTGCGTACCTTGGAGGAGTTTTTGGAAGCCGATTACAGCGTGAGAGCTGTATTCGGAAAGCCTATCAGAGCCGCTGGCTCTGATAGACACTTCCAAGTCACACCCACCGCCGGCCACCGCTCTAATTCATATGGCCGGCGCTCACCAGGAGGCCGGCCATATGAATAGTGGGCAGTGCGGCAGCGGCGACAATACACAGATTCATGCAATGCATGAATCTGTGTATTGTCTTTCAGTGGCGGTGCAGGAGCGAGAGGGGGCAGCGCTCCGGCGCCCTCTATGGACACACCGCCACTGATCATATGTATATCATGCCCCTCTGCAGTGATGATATGCTGTAACCTCTAGCAACCAGTGAGCAGTATTACTGTACAGTAATCTCTAGCAACCAATCAACAAGAAGAAATCATGTGCTGTAACCTCTAGCAACTAATCAGTGAGCCTTAATGTGTGCTGTAACCTCTAGCAACCAGTCAGTAAGTGGTAATGATATGCTGTAACCTCTGACAACCAATCAGTGAGCAGTATTACTCTACAGTAATCTCTAGCAACCAATCAACAAGAAGAAATCATGTGCTGTAACCTCTAGCAACTAATCAGTGAGCCGTAATGTGTGCTTTAACCTCTAGCAACCAGTCAGTAAGTGGTAATGATATGCTGTACCTCTGGCAACCAATCAGTGAGCAGTATTACTGTACAGTAATCTCTAGCAACCAATCAACAAGAAGAAATCATGTGCTGTAACCTCTAGCAACTAATCAGTGAGCCGTAATGTGTGCTGTAAGCTCTAGCAACCAGTCAGTAAGTGGTAATGATATAATGTAGCCTCTGACAACCAATCAGTGAGCAGTATTACTGTACAGTAATCTCTAGCAACCACTCAACAAGAAGAAATCATGTGCTGTAACCTCTAGCAACTAATCAGTGAGCAGTAATGTGTGCTGTAAGCTCTAGCAACCAGTCAGTAAGTGGTAATGATATAATGTAGCCTCTGACAACCAATCAGTGAGCAGTATTACTGTACAGTAATCTCTAGCAACCACTCAACAAGAAGAAATCATGTGCTGTAACCTCTAGCAACTAATCAGTGAGCCGTAATGTGTGCTGTAAGCTCTAGCAACCAGTCAGTAAGTGGTAATGATATAATGTAGCCTCTGACAACCAATCAGTGAGCAGTATTACTGTACAGTAATCTCTAGCAACCACTCAACAAGAAGAAATCATGTGCTGTAACCTCTAGCAACTAATCAGTGAGCCGTAATGTGTGCTGTAACCTCTAGCAACCAGTCAGTAAGTGGTAATGATATGCTGTAACCTCTGGCAACCAATCAGTGAGCAGTATTACTGTACAGTAATCTCTAGCAACCAATCAACAAGAAGAAATCATGCGCTGTAACCTCTAGCAACTAATCAGTGAGCCGTAATGTGTGCTGTAACCTCTAGCAACCAGTCAGTAAGTGGTAATGATAAGCTGTAACCTCTGGCAACCAATCGCAATCACTCCCTGATCTGATACAGTAAACTGATTTTAGGTCTAGCTGATATTTATTGTATGTCTCAGAGCAGGTGGAGAGCAAAATTGCATGGGGGGGCCCCCAAGAAACGTTTTGCCCCGGGTCCAATCAACATTAAAGACGGCCCTGCCAATGGCCATAGTCCGGCCCTCTTAAAGTCTGAAGGACAATAAGCTGTCCCTTTCTATAGAAGGTTTGGAGACCCCTGCACCGGACCAAATCCTTAGTCCTGGTCCCCTTCAGTCCTCCAGCACTCTCTCCGAGACATTATAGATTTTTTTTTCCTCTCCTTTGTCCATTGCTTTTCTCACTTGGCTGTTAGTATTTCTGTGGTGACGGGCCGGAAATCTGTAGCCCGGACTTTAGTCCTCATAAAACGGTCCCTGGAATGTCCCTTGTTCCTGATACCCTTTTATTGGTGTGAGGACTGTGGAGGGACATCAAGGGCTTTGTCCTCCATTCTTTCTGCCTGGGAATCGTTATGAGAGAGAATTTGTGAGCTGAATGGGGAACGAGCACATCGGAGTCCTAATTGTGTCAGTGAGGTCAGCAGAACGTAGGCTGCTGGTTGGCGGAGAGGTCGTTGTGCCGGGGACTTCGGGGGGTTTTACTGTCCTGTTTCTTAGCAGAAGTGATGAAGAAAAAACTGCTGCAAAATGAGATCAGTTCTCGTGTGGTCAAACTTTTCTACATTTAACGAGCCTCACTTCTGGGTCACCTACATAAATAACCACATCACATCCATCAACACGAGCATGCGTCCATCACCGTCCAATCAGAACTTCTAATATACCCGTCTATACACCGATCAGCCATTACATTCTGACCATTGACCGGTAAAGTGAATATCATTGATTATCTGATTACTTTGGCATCTGAAAGTGGGCGGGATATATTGGGCAGCAAGTGAACATGTTGTCCCTGAAGTTAATGTGTTGAAAGCAGAAACAATGGACAAGTGTAAGGATTTGAGGAATAGTGCCCCATCATTAGCGTTGGTGGGAGGAATAGTGCCCCATCATTGGTGTCAGTGGGAGGAATAGTGTCCCATCATTGGTGTCAGTGGGAGGAATAGTGCCTCATCATTGGTGTCAGTGGGAGGAATAGTGCCCCATCATTGGCGTTGGTGGGAGGAATAGTGCCCCATCATTGGTGTCAGTGGGAGGAATAGTGTCCCATCATTGGTGTCAGTGGGAGGAATAGTGTCCCATCATTGGTATCAGTGGGGGGAATAGTGTCCCATCATTGGTGTCAGTGGGAGGAATAGTGTCCCATCATTGGTATCAGTGGGAGGAATAGTGCCCCATCATTGGTATCAGTGGGAGGAATAGTGCCCCATCATTGGTATCAGTGGGAGGAATAGCGCCCCATCATTGGTGTCAGTGGGAGGAATAGTGCCTCATCATTGGTGTCAGTGGGAGGAATAGTGCCCCATCATTGGTATCAGTGGGGGGAATAGTGCCCCATCATTGGTGTCAGTGGAAGGAATAGTGGCCCATCATTGGTGTCAGTGGGAGGAATAGTGCCCCATCATTGGTGTCAGTGGGAGGAATAGTGTCCCATCATTGGTGTCAGTGGGAGGAATAGTGCCCCATCATTGTATCAGTGGGAGGAATAGTGCCCCATCATTGGTGTCAGTGGGAGGAATAGTGCCCCGCCCATCATTGGAGCACAGGTGTGTCAGGAGGAAGGTGCCTCTGAAGCTGCTCTGTGAGAAGGGAGTGGTGGTGAAATCTATCCCAGCTCCCTGGCCCCCTTTCTGGGGAGGCCATGGAGGGCAGCGGGGCCTCTCCTGCTGGAGGCTCCCAGCCATCTCCTGGGCCATCAGGTGAACTGCCTGCCTCTGCACAAGCTGATCTCTCTGCCCCTGGTGAGGATGAAAGCTCGGAGGCCATTCAGGAGCGAGTGGTGGCCGGGATTAAGGTCCTGAACAGGGAGAGGGACAAGCTCTATAAGCTGAGAGCGGAGTTGAAGCGCCTGCGAAGGCAACGTGAGGGCTTACACAGCCAGAAACGGGGATCCATGGATCCGGAAATCCAGCTGGCCAAGGTCCGTGTGGATCATCAGGAGACCATCGTGGCCATGATGGAAGGCAGAGATGGGCCCTTTAAAGAGAAGTTTCGCAACGACAAGAGGTTTGGAAGGGTGACAAAGATGGAGGTGGAGGAGGAGGAGACCCCCAGTTCTGACCCCCTGCCCCCCCAGGGAGAGGTAAGAAGCCCCATGCCTTCCCCGGAATCTGGAGGTATGCTGAGGGCCATCCAGGTAATGGAGTCTCCTATGCGGGGAGATCAGATGGTATTTAATGAGGAAGACATTACTGATGATGTACCTGATAAGGTTAAGCCTGCTAAATCCCATGTTGTGGATAAGACTGTTTTTGTTCCTTTTAACACTGTGACTGACAATGTGCCTAATGACAATCAGGCTGCAAGTCCTGTGTGCAGCAATGTTGTGCCTGCTGAGGCTGCAATGCAGCAAGAGATACGTTTAAAAAATGTCATTTCTGTGGATGGACTGCAAGTGTCAGCACAGCCCATTAACCCTTCTTTGGCTGAGTCCAAAGCTGTTTGCCCCACTGCTGCTGAGGACTCTACAGTGCAGCATCAGGAGACAGCTGGTATTGCAGCCACTGTGACTATTCCTGATAGGAATTTGAATAGTTCTGTGACTGATAACAATCACCCCAGTACCAGTGTGATGAACAATCCTGCTACAGATCCTGCCATTTCAGTTCATACAGTTGATGATGATGATGATGATAATAATAATATACAGACTAATGTGTTCAGTGTCGGCCCTTCGTCCTGATAAACCTACTTTTGCACAGGTGGCACACTCTGCTCCTGGTAGTCCCGCTCTCAAGCGGGGTTTTCCCCTACAAGCTGCCACCTTGAGCACCCCAAGATCTGGTCTTGGGTCTCTGGCTTCTGCTGGGGGTCCAAGACATAATGTAGTTATCCTGAAATGGGAAGGTGGTGCCATCCCTCCAGCACGGCGTGCAGTGGTAGATATGATATTGGAGATGGGTTTTGGTGCAAATGACCTGTATGCCTTTATACACGTAGCTGGGACAAGGGACTATACGGTTAGTTTCACCAGGCCAGAGGGTCTTGACCTGTTCTGGGAGCGATATGAGGCTCGGTGCAGGTCAAGACCTGAATGGGAAGGTCTGGTCCCAGTTGCGGTTTCTCAGAGGTCAACAGTAAAAAAAATAACCATTATCCTGACCAATGAGAGTGTTCCTGCTCGGGATCTAGAGGTCTGGTTAAGGAACTATGGGGAGGTTTTGACCAAACCTAATAAAATCCATGATGAGCGTAACATCTGGACTGGGGGATGGTCGGTAACAGTCAGGTTGGCCAGGGATGGGAATGTTGTCCGTCACTTGCCCTCCTCAGCTTTCATAGGGAGGGATAGGATGACTGTTTTCTACCCTGGTCAGCCGAAGCTGTGTCACCGCTGTGGAGAAAAGGGGCACTTGAGCTCCTCCTGTTCAGCCTTGATGTGTTCAGTGTGTCGGGGGCAGGGTCATATGGCTAAGGACTGTACCAGGAAGATCAGGTGCAACCTGTGCCTGCGCCTTGGCCACCCCTACAGCAGGTGTCCTGAAGCCTGGCACAATATGGAGAAGGAGGTAGTAGAGGACATGTCAAGGCTGGACAGGATGGAGGGTGAGACCCCTGGTGTACCATCCTCCTCTGCGGTGACCCCCTCCCCCGGTCCTGCTCAGGATCCCTCTCCAGTTCCTGTGGCCACCCCTCCTGTGTCTGTAAGTACTCCTTCTGTTTCTGTCTCTGTGTCCCCCCAGCCTACTGTACCCTCTCCTCTTGTGTCAGAACCTTCCAAGTCTGTGCCCCCCGAGTCAGTTACCCCCCAGGAGTCTACCCCTCCTGAGTCTGACTTAAAGGGATCACCCCCCCCCACCAGCGTGTACTAAAAAGGTTGCTTCTTCCTCTGTAAAGAAGTCTTCTAGAAAGACTTTAAAGGAAAAAGTAAGAGATGAGGGCATCTCTGAGGCTGACCTGCGGTACCTGGAAGAGAGAAGGAAGGTTGGGAGGCGGAAGAGGCAGGCGGTGAGGACGGAACGGGGACGGGAAGCTCCGGTTCCTGTCTCCAGCCGTCATAGGTCCTCCAAGTGGGATATTTCTTCATCCGGAGCTTCTTCTGAGAGAAGTTCCGATTCCGAAATGGACTTTGAGGCGGCCTCTAGAAAGAGAGAGGCTTCTGGTGATGAGCAGCAGAGGGGAGCTAAGAAGCAATCCACCCAATAACCCAAATGGCGGTTCCCCCTCCGTTAAAAGTGGTGACAATTAATGTCGCCAGCATTAAGTCAGTAAGAGCTCGTTCTATGGCCTTCTTTTTGTTCAGCCAATTAGATGCTGAAATTTTATTTTTGCAAGAGACTAGGCTCACCTCCTTGGCAGATATTCATATGGCCAAGAGAGAGTGGAGGTATGGTCCATCTTACTGGTCTCTTGCGGCCGAGCCTTACGGCGGTGTGGCGGTGTTGTTTAAAACCGGCATGGTAACTGTCCGGCGGGTTATTGAGGTGGAGATTGGGAGATGTATGGTCTTAGACGTCCTTGTGGGAGGGCAGGACCTGCGCCTAATCAATGTTTATGGGCCGCACACAAGTGGGACAGGAAATGCCTTTTTACAAGGATCAAGCCATTTCTTTTTACATCCCGGCAAGTGGTCTTTGGAGGTGACTTTAAAGGGGTTGCTCCACCGGAAAAAAAAAATTTCAAGCCAGCAGCTACAGCTACAGCAGCTGCTGGCTTTTAATATTTGGACACTTACCTGTCCTGGAGTCCAGCGACGTCCTGGAGTCTGCTGCTCCCTCCGCCATCCTCGCTGAGGGAACCAGGAAGTGAAGCCCTGCGGCTTCATGCCCGGTTCCCTACGGCGCATGCGCGAGTCGCGCTGCGCCGTTCTGATTGGTGCTCCTGTGTTCTGGGAGCCGAGTGTCTCCCAGAACACCAAGGGAAGTCTGCGGGAAGTGACGTAACTCCCGCAGATTCCCGGAGACAGGACTCCCGGATGTGGGTGAAAATACCTGTCTTAGACAGGTATCTTCACCCCCCTCCCCCCTGAAAGGTGTCAATTGTGACACCGGAGGGGGGGAGGGTTCCAAATAGCAAAAGTTGCTATTTAGGGTGGAGCTCCACTTTAATACAATAACTAGGCCCAAGGACAGGAAGGACTTCAAGGACAGGCTGGGATATGATAGCGTTTTTTTAAATAGTATGATTAGGGATGCTGGTCTTGTGGATGTGCACATTAAGCACCTCCCAGATGACACCGGGTTCACTTTTCATCGTGGTAATAGTCAGAGTAGGATAGATAGGTTTTTTTTGAAGGAGGCCTCTGCTTTCTCGCCCCCAGTGGTGCAGGCAGTAGAGTTCTCTGATCACTGTATGCTATCTGTGGTACTGAATGCTTCAGACGCCCCTCAGAGGGGCAAGGGCATCTGG
The DNA here is from genome assembly GCA_029206835.1 of Rana muscosa. Classification (NCBI taxonomy): domain Eukaryota; kingdom Metazoa; phylum Chordata; class Amphibia; order Anura; family Ranidae; genus Rana; species Rana muscosa. Next base: position 222,980,846 of record JARGYO010005626.1, on the reverse strand, counting down.
AGATTAAATTCGACACTACTCAAGGAAGAACATGTTAGACAATCCTTTGAGGAATTCTTTCAGGCACAGGTGACCATCCTGGACTTTTGTAGCAGCAAGGCTGAGTGGTGGGAGCTGACCAAAAAGAGGATCGCTGGATTCTTCAGGGGCCTAGCCAATAGAAATCAGTTTAATAAATACATGACCTACCAACGTTTACGGAGGAAGCTGGATATTCTTGTTTCGAGAGGAGGAGATCCTCGGGCAATCTCAGAAGTGAAACTCCTTCTCAGGAAGTGTCAATATGACCGGCATGCCTCTTTGGTTCTGGAGAGGGACTATGGGAAGTACCACTCGCCTGACCCTTACCAGAACTGCAAACAAGGTGTAGCTGTTAAAACGGTCGTTGGCCTTAAGGACAGTACAGGTTCCTTGACAAAGTCCAGGTCAGGGATTCTGGAGGTCGTGAGGTCCTTTTATGCCGACCTTCTTGGGAGGAAAGAGCTTGATCGTGACAAGATGGAAAGCTTTTTGGACTCTACTCCAGGTCTAAATGGTGGAGATGTTCCATTGATGAATTTGACAGAGGAGATCACAGTCGAAGAGGTGATGAGGGCAATTGAACAGCTTGCCATCAAAAAGTCGCCTGGACCGGATGGCTTGACGGCTGAGTTTTACAAAGCCTTTAAGTCTATTCTGGCCCCGCATTTGGTAGAGGTTTTTAACAGTTGCCTTGCTGAGGGGGTGCTTTCCCCTTCCATGAGGCACTCGGCTGTGATTCTTCTTTCAAAGGGTAAAGATCCTTCGATGATTGAGAATTGGCGCCCCATCAGCCTTCTTAATGTCGATAGAAAGATACTGGCAAAGATATTTTTCTGGCGCCTATCGTCAGTGGCAGAGTCTTTGCTTTCTCGCCATCAGCACTGTTCGGTCCAGGGTAGGAGCACCTTCACAGCGGTTTTAGCTGTCCGGGAGGCCTTGGAGCGGTGCAGGGCTGCAGGCTGGGGAAAGTATTTGCTGACATTCGATCAGGCAAAGGCTTTTGATCGTGTTAACCATGAGTACCTGTGGTTGCTCCTTAGTAAGTACGGTCTGCCGGGTGGTTTTGTCGATTGGCTGAAAGTCTTGTATAAGGGGGCAGAAAGCTTCCCTCTTGTTAATGGTTGGGTTGGACAGTCCTTTGGGGTTGGCTCCGGGGTGCGCCAGGGTTGTCCCCTGAGTCCCCTGCTCTATGTGTTTGCAATCGACCCCTTCATCAGGAGGCTAGAGAGCGGCATGTTGTGTGGGGTACCAGTGGGGCTCCCGGGTGAGCCGCCATTGAGGGTTGTTGCCTATGCGGATGATGTGTCGGTGATTGTCACTGGGACGGATGAAGCGGAGGAGGTGGTCTCTCTGACATCACGGTATTCTGAAGCATCAGGCTCCAAGATCAATCAGGAAAAGACTGAAGTTTTCTGGATGGGAAAGGATGGTGAGGGTTTTGATCTCCCGGACACCTTTCCAGTGCCCCAGGAAAGAATTAAGATACTAGGCATTGAATTTGGACCCGGCGATTATGGCCTCAAAAACTGGGAAGGCAGACTGGAAATTGCCAATACTAAGGTGGTCAGCTGGAAGAGATGGAAGTTATCTATGAGGGAAAGGGTTGATCTGATTAAGACTTACCTGATTCCGATCTTCTTGTATGTCAGCTTTGTCTGCATCTTGCCAGTGTCTCTCTATGCTAGGGTCAGTAGTGTGTTCTTCCAGATGCTGTGGGGGAACAGACTGAACCCCATCAAGAGGAATGTCACCTACCTATCCAGGAGGGAGGGTGGCTTAGGTATGGTCAACCCAGTTCTTTTCTTTTCACTGCTATTTCTAAAGTTTAACATTGGTAATATGCTTGCAGTGGAACCTCCTGGATGGGTAGGCATATTTAGATCTTGGTTTAGGCCTTTTCTACGACTTTGGGAAGAAGGTGGCCAAGTGAAGAATCGCAGGGGTCATCGTGGTCAGCTACCAGCCTATGTCGCTCCGTGCCTGAAGTTACTGCGGCAGTGGCGATTGTCGGCTGAAGATCTCAGATCGGTTCCAAGGAAAGTCCTTATGAGTCGAGTCTTGAGCGAAGTCTTTCATGACCCACTGGCCTTAAGGGATTGCCCGGGCCCAGTTTTGAGGGCGGGGTTAAGACTGATTAATTTGGATAGAGTACCCCCTAAATTTAGGGATCTGGCCTGGTTGTGCTTCCATGGGAAGCTCTATGTTCGGGGCAATTTGAAATTCCGCAGTGGGATGGATCGTAGCTGTCCTCGGGAGGAGTGTGCAGATGAGGAGGAGACTATGGATCATTTTCTGCTTCATTGCCCTTTTAACATAGAGGTGTATAAACAGGTGGGGCGGGCCCTCGGTGTTCCTTTCCTCTCCAGGCTGGGTTATGCTGAGTGGGTGTACGGAGCATTCAATACCGGTGGAGTTTTTTGTTTGGATACACTTTTTTTAGTTAGCCTAGTAGTCCGTTATTTCACCTGGAATGCACGGTGTCAGGTCAGCATTCGGCAAAAACTCCTTCCTGTTGAGGTGGTGGTGTATGACATTTTGCATGAGGTGGGGAAGATTCGGGAGCTTGAGAGAGACAAGCGGGGTCAGGGGGCTTGGTTGAAGGCGTGGAGGGGTTTCAAGCCTCCCTGACTGCCAGGAGTCTCTTTCCCAGGTGTGGCTGTCTGTCTCTTATCACCCTAGATTATCAGTATTTTTGATGAATTTTTGATAAATGGCTGCGTACATAGGTGATGGGTTGTGCCTCTTAGGCCCTCTCTGCTGCTTTATGTAGATAGTTTTCTAGGGATGTTTTGGTAGTGGATTATGTATATATTGTATATATTCTGAACATGGATATGTATTCCTTTGTTTTCTGTTGAAGTTTTGTACTATGGTTTTGTTTTTTACTTTTGTATAAAAATTGGTTGCTTGATTCTTTTCAATAAAAGATCAATAGTGTCCCATCATTGGTATCAGTGGGAGGAATAGTGTCCCATCAGTGGGAGGAATAGTGCCCCATCATTGGTATCAGTGGGAGGAATAGTGCCCCGCCCATCATTGGAGCACAGGTGTGTCAGGAGGAAGGTGCCTCTGAAGCTGCTCTGTGAGAAGGGAGTGGTGGTGAAATCTATCCCAGCTCCCTGGCCCCCTTTCTGGGGAGGCCATGGAGGGCAGCAGGGCTTCTCCTGCTGGAGGCTCCCAGCCATCTCCTGGGCCATCAGGTGAACTGCCTGCCTCTGCACAAGCTGATCTCTCTGCCCCTGGTGAGGATGAAGGCTCGGAGGCCATTCGGGAGCGAGTGGTGGCCGGGATTAAGGTCCTGAACAGGGAGAGGGACAAGCTCTATAAGCTGAGAGCGGAGTTGAAGCGCCTGCGAAGGCAACGTGAGGGCTTACATAGCCAGAAACGGGGATCCATGGATCCGGAAATCCAGCTGGCCAAGGTCCGTGTGGATCATCAGGAGACCATCGTGGCCATGATGGAAGGCAGAGATGGGCCCTTTAAAGAGAAGTTTTGCAACGACAAAAGGTTTGGAAGGGTGACAAAGATGGAGGTGGAGGAGGAGGAGACCCCCAGTTCTGCCCCCCAGGGAGAGGTAAGCAGCCCCAGGCCTTCCCAAGATTCAGGAGGTATGCTGAAGGCCATCCAGGTAATGGAGTCTCCTATGCGGGGGGATCAGATGGTGTTTAGTGAGGAAGACATTACTGATGATGTGCCTGATAAAGTGAAGCCTGCTAAGTCCCATGTTGTGGATAAGACTGTTTTTGTTCCTTTTAACACTGTGACTGACAATGTGCCTAATGACAATCAGGCTGCTAGTCCTGTGTGCAGCAATGTTGTGCCTGCTGAGGCTGCAATGCAGCAAGAGTTACATTTAAAAAATGTCATTTCTGTGGATGGACTGCAAGTGTCAGCACAGCCCATTAACCCTTCTTTGGCTGAGTCCAAAGCTGTTTGCCCCACTGCTGCTGAGGACTCTACAGTGCAGCATCAGGAGACAGCTGGTATTGCAGCCACTGTGACTATTCCTGATGGGAATTTGAATAGTTCTGGGACTGATAACAATCACCCCAGTACCAGTGTGATGAACAATCGTCCTGCTACAGATCCTGCCATTTCAGTTCATACAGTTGATAATAATAATAATAATATACAGAGTGATGTGGCTTCAGTGTCAGCCCTTGGCCCTGATAAACCTACTTTTGCACAGGTGGCACACTCTGCTCCTGGTAGTCCCGCTCCCAAGCGGGGTTTTCCACTGCAAGCTGCCACCTTGAGCACCCCAGGATCTGGTCTTGGGTCTCTGGCTTCTGCTGGGGGTCCAAGACATAATGTAGTTATCCTGAAATGGGAAGGTGGTGCCATCCCTCCAGCACGGCGTGCAGTGGTGGACTTGATATTGGAGATGGGTTTTGGTGCAAATGACCTGTATGCCTTTATACACGTAGCTGGGACAAGGGACTATACGGTTAGTTTCACCAGGCCAGAGGGTCTTGACCTGTTCTGGGAGCGATATGAGGCTCGGTGCAGGTCAAGACCTGAATGGGAAGGTCTGGTCCCAGTTGCGGTTTCTCAGAGGTCAACAGTAAAAAAAATAACCATTATCCTGACCAATGAGAGTGTTCCTGCTCGGGATCTAGAGGTCTGGTTAAGGAACTATGGGGAAGTTTTGACCAAACCTAATAAAATCCATGATGAGCGTAACATCTGGACTGGGGGATGGTCGGTAACAGTCAGGTTGGCCAGGGATGGGAATGTTGTCCGTCACCTGCCCTCCTCAGCTTTCATAGGGAGGGATAGGATGACTGTTTTCTACCCTGGTCAGCCGAAGCTGTGTCACCGCTGTGGAGAAAAGGGGCACTTGAGCTCCTCCTGTTCAGCCTTGATGTGTTCAGTGTGTCGGGGTCAGGGTCATATGGCTAAGGACTGCACTAAGATGATCAGGTGCAACCTGTGCCTGCGCCTTGGCCACCCCTACAGCAGGTGTCCTTAAGCCTGGCACAATATGGAGAAGGAGGTAGTAGAGGACATGTCAAGGCTGGACAGGATGGAGGGTGAGACCCCTGGTGTACCATCCTCCTCTGCGGTGACCCCCTCCCCTGGTCCTGCTCAGGATCCCTCTCCAGTTCCTGTGGCCACCCCTCCTGTGTCTGTAAGTACTCCTTCTGTTTCTGTCTCTGTGTCCCCCCAGCCTACTGTACCCTCTCCTCTTGTGTCAGAACCTTCCAAGTCTGTGCCCCCCGAGTCAGTTACCCCCCAGGAGTCTACCCCTCCTGAGTCTGACTTAAAGGGATCACCCCCCCCACCAGCGTGTACTAAAAAGGGCGCCCCTTCCTCTGTAAAGAAGTCTTGTGGAAAGACTTTAAAGAAAAAAGTAAGAGATGAGGGCATCTCTGAGGCTGACCTGCGGTACCTGGAAGAGAGAAGGAAGGTTGGGAGGCGGAAGAGGCAGGCGGTGAGGACGGAACGGGGACGGGAAGCTCCGGTTCCTGTCTCCAGCCGTCATAGGTCCTCCAAGTGGGATATTTCTTCATCTGGAGCTTCTTCTGAGAGAAGTTCCGATTCCGAAATGGACTTTGAGGCGGCCTCTAGAAAGAGAGAGGCTTCTGGTGATGAGCAGCAGAGGGGAGCTAAGAAGCAATCCACCCAATAACCCAAATGGCGGTTCCCCCTCCGTTAAAAGTGGTGACAATTAATGTCGCCAGCATTAAGTCAGTAAGAGCTCGTTCTATGGCCTTCTTTTTGTTCAGCCAATTAGATGCTGAAATTTTATTTTTGCAAGAGACTAGGCTCACCTCCTTGGCAGATATTCATATGGCCAAGAGAGAGTGGAGGTATGGTCCATCTTACTGGTCTCTTGCGGCCGAGCCTTACGGCGGTGTGGCGGTGTTGTTTAAAACCGGCATGGTAACTGTCCGGCGGGTTATTGAGGTGGAGATTGGGAGATGTATGGTCTTAGACGTCCTTGTGGGAGGGCAGGACCTGCGCCTAATCAATGTTTATGGGCCGCACACAAAGTGGGACAGGAAATGCCTTTTTACAAGGATCAAGCCATTTCTTTTTACATCCCGGCAAGTGGTCTTTGGAGGTGACTTTAATACAGTAACTAGGCCCAAGGACAGGAAGGACTTCAAGGACAGGCTGGGACATGATAGCGTTTTTTTTAAATAGTATGGTTAGGGATGCTGGTCTTGTGGATGTGCACATTAAGCACCTCCCAGATGACACCGGGTTCACTTTTCATCGTGGTAATAGTCAGAGTAGGATAGATAGGAGGCCTCTGCTTTCTCGCCCCCAGTGGTGCAGGCAGTAGAGTTCTCTGATCACTGTATGCTATCTGTGGTACTGAATGCTTCAGACGCCCCTCAGAGGGGCAAGGGCATCTGGAGATTAAATTCGACTCTACTCAAGGAAGAACATGTTAGACAATCCTTTGAGGAATTCTTTCAGGCACAGGTGACCATCCTGGACTTTTGTAGCAGCAAGGCTGAGTGGTGGGAGCTGACCAAAAAGAGGATCGCTGGATTCTTCAGGGGCCTAGCCAATAGAAATCAGTTTAATAAATACATGACCTACCAACGTTTACGGAGGAAGATGGATATTCTTGTTTCGAGAGGAGGAGATCCTGGGGCAATCTCCGAAGTGAAACTCCTTCTCAGGAAGTGTCAATATGACCGGCATGCCTCTTTGGTTCTGGAGAGGGACTATGGGAAGTACCACTCGCCTGACCCTTACCAGAACTGCAAACAAGGTGTAGCTGTTAAAACGGTCGTTGGCCTTAAGGACAGTACAGGTTCCTTGACAAAGTCCAGGTCAGGGATTCTGGAGGTCGTGAGGTCCTTTTATGCCGACCTTCTTGGGAGGAAAGAGCTTGATCGTGACAAGATGGAAAGCTTTTTGGACTCTACTCCAGGTCTAAATGGTGGAGATGTTCCATTGATGAATTTGACAGAGGAGATCACAGTCGAAGAGGTGATGAGGGCAATTGAACAGCTTGCCATCAAAAAGTCGCCTGGACCGGATGGCTTGACGGCTGAGTTTTACAAAGCCTTTAAGTCTATTCTGGCCCCGCATTTGGTAGAGGTTTTTAACAGTTGCCTTGCTGAGGGGGTGCTTTCCCCTTCCATGAGGCACTCGGCTGTGATTCTTCTTTCAAAGGGTAAAGATCCTTCGATGATTGAGAATTGGCGCCCCATCAGCCTTCTTAATGTCGATAGAAAGATACTGGCAAAGATATTTTTCTGGCGCCTATCGTCAGTGGCAGAGTCTTTGCTTTCTCGCCATCAGCACTGTTCGGTCCAGGGTAGGAGCACCTTCACAGCGGTTTTAGCTGTCCGGGAGGCCTTGGAGCGGTGCAGGGCTGCAGGCTGGGGAAAGTATTTGCTGACATTCGATCAGGCAAAGGCTTTTGATCGTGTTAACCATGAGTACCTGTGGTTGCTCCTTAGTAAGTACGGTCTGCCGGGTGGTTTTGTCGATTGGCTGAAAGTCTTGTATAAGGGGGCAGAAAGCTTCCCTCTTGTTAATGGTTGGGTTGGACAGTCCTTTGGGGTTGGCTCCGGGGTGCGCCAGGGTTGTCCCCTGAGTCCCCTGCTCTATGTGTTTGCAATCGACCCCTTCGTCAGGAGGCTAGAGAGCGGCATGTTGTGTGGGGTACCAGTGGGGCTCCCGGGTGAGCCGCCATTGAGGGTTGTTGCCTATGCGGATGATGTGTCGGTGATTGTCACTGGGACGGATGAAGCGGAGGAGGTGGTCTCTCTGACATCACGGTATTCTGAAGCATCAGGCTCCAAGATCAATCAGGAAAAGACTGAAGTTTTCTGGATGGGAAAGGAAGGTGAGGGTTTTGATCTCCCGGGCTCCTTTCCAGTGCCCCAGGAAAGAATTAAGATACTAGGCATTGAATTTGGACCCGGCGATTATGGCCTCAAAAACTGGGAAGGCAGACTGGAAATTGCCAATACTAAGGTGGTCAGCTGGAAGAGATGGAAGTTATCTATGAGGGAAAGGGTTGATCTGATTAAGACTTACCTGATTCCGATCTTCTTGTATGTCAGCTTTGTCTGCATCTTGCCAGTGTCTCTCTATGCTAGGGTCAGTAGTGTGTTCTTCCAGATGCTGTGGGGGAACAGACTGAACCCCATCAAGAGGAATGTCACCTACCTATCCAGGAGGGAGGGTGGCTTAGGTATGGTCAACCCGGTTCTTTTCTTTTCACTGCTATTTCTAAAGTTTAACATTGGTAATATGCTTGCAGTGGAACCTCCTGGATGGGTAGGCATATTTAGATCTTGGTTTAGGCCTTTTCTACGACTTTGGGAAGAAGGTGGCCAAGTGAAGAATCGCAGGGGTCATCGTGGTCAGCTACCAGCCTATGTCGCTCCGTGCCTGAAGTTACTGCGGCAGTGGCGATTGTCGGCTGAAGATCTCAGATCGGTTCCAAGGAAAGTCCTTATGAGTCGAGTCTTGAGCGAAGTCTTTCATGACCCACTGGCCTTAAGGGATTGCCCAGGCCCAGTTTTGAGGGCGGGGTTAAGACTGATTAATTTGGATAGAGTACCCCCTAAATTTAGGGATCTGGCCTGGTTGTGCTTCCATGGGAAGCTCTATGTTCGGGGCAATTTGAAATTCCGCAGTGGGATGAATCGTAGCTGTCCTCGGGAGGAGTGTGCAGATGAGGAGGAGACTATGGACCATTTTCTGCTTCATTGCCCTTTTAACATAGAGGTGTACAAACAGGTGGGGCGGGCCCTCGGTGTCCCTTTCCTCTCCAGGCTGGGTTATGCTGAGTGGGTGTATGGAGCATTCAATACCGGTGGAGTTTTTTGTTTGGATACACTTTTTTTAGTTAGCCTAGTAGTCCGTTATTTCACCTGGAATGCACGGTGTCAGGTCAGCATTCGGCAAAAACTCCTTCCTGTTGAGGTGGTGGTGTGTGACATTTTGCATGAGGTGGGGAAGATTCGGGAGCTTGAGAGAGACAAGCGGGGTCAGGGGGCTTGGTTGAAGGCGTGGAGGGGTTTCAGGCCTCCCTGACTGCCAGGAGTCTCTTTCCCGGGTGTGGCTGTCTGTCTCTTATCACCCTAGATTATCAGTATTTTTGATGAATTTTTGATAAATGGCTGCGTACATAGGTGATGGGTTGTGCCTCTTAGGCCCTCTCTGCTGCTTTATGTAGATAGTTTTCTAGGGATGTTTTGGTAGTGGATTATGTATATATTGTATATATTCTGAACATGGATGTGTATTCCTTTGTTTTCTGTTGAAGTTTTGTACTATGGTTTTGTTTTTTACTTTTGTATAAAATTGGTTGCTTGATTCTTTTCAATAAAAGATCAATAGTGTCCCATCATTGGTGTCAGTGGAAGGAATAGTGTCCCATCATTGGTGTCAGTGGGGGGAATAGTGCCCCATCATTGGTATCAGTGGGAGGAATAGTGCCCCATCATCGGTGTCAGTGGGAGGAATAGTGCCCCATCATCGGTGTCAGTGGGAGGAATAGTGCCCCATCATTGGTGTCAGTGGGAGGAATAGTGTCCCATCATTGGTATCAGTGGGAGGAATAGTGCCCCATCATTGTTGTCAGTGGGAGGAATAGTGCCCCATCATTGGTGTCAGTGGGAGGAATAGTGCCCCATCATTGGTGTCAGTGGGAGGAATAGTGCCCCATCATTGGTATCAGTGGGAGGAATAGTGCCCCATCATTGGTATCAGTGGGAGGAATAGTGCCCCATCATTGGTATCTGTGGGAGGAATAGTGTCCCATCATTGGTGTCAGTGGGAGGAATAGTGCCCCATCATTGGTGTCAGTGGGAGGAATAGTGCCCCATCATTGGTGTCAGTGGGAGGAATAGTGTCCCATTATTGGTATCAGTGGGAGGAATAGTGTCCCATCATTGGTGTCAGTGGGAGGAATAGTGCCCCATCATTGGTGTCAGTGGGAGGAATAGTGTCCCATCATTGGTATCTGTGGGAGGAATAGTGTCTCATCATTGGTGTCAGTGGGAGGAATAGTGGTGTCAGTGGGGAGGGGGCGTTTTTCACGACGGCGGCCGGGTGATATAAGAAAAACATTTTATTGATAATAAGCGGGGTGCTGCGGCGGCCGGGTGATATAATTTTTTTTTTATTGATAAGCAGGGGGGGGCTGCTGCTCACGCCGATCGTGTGCCGATTGAGGGGGGGGATTTTTCTCGGCGGCCGGGTGACATGAACAAAGGTCAGACTGATAACCGGGGGGGGGGGGGTGGTTGCTGCTGCTCCCCCCGCCAAACTCATAATGTACTCATGAATTACTACACAAGCAGGGGTTTGACTCAGGAGGAATGCATGAAGAGCTCCTACCTCCTCTTGATGAAATGATCCTCTCAGGCGGCACGTTTGACGTCCTGACGTCCTAACGTCAGGACTTGAAGAATAGGAAGCACCGCCCATGTCCATGCCAGTGATATTCTATGAGGCGTGCACCCGCCCGGCCACTCCGTCGCGCCAGAAGCTGTGGCGGCCTCGGAAGCGCCACAGAGAGCGTTTTTTACTGCAAATGAAGTGTCTCATCTGCAATCTTGTGATTGCACAGACGTGGCATTTCGCATATTGCACTGCGCCCGGCGCCCTGCGCCAGGACACAGTGCACATAAGGACCTTTAAAAAAAAGAAAAAATTTAAAGGGACATGTTTAAAAAAAAAATATTTTTTTTTGACTGCCTGGGGGGGATAGGGGCCCGGGCGCCCCCTATGGACGGGCCGTCACTGCTCCCACAAGTCTCTGCGGTGGCAACATTGCACCCTGGGTGCCAAACGGGACTCTGGGAAATGTAGTCCCGGGAGTTTTAAAGGAGACCCCGCTACACACAGAAAAGGTTGGAAGAAGAAACAGGACAGCATAAGGTGTGGGAGAGGTCCAGGCACAAACGTAATACTTCACTGCTCGGCTTCTCAAGCAGACTTAGATAGTCTCCCTTAGAGGAGGGACTAGCAGCCAAAATGGCACTCTAACCAGATATACAGTCTCTGCCACAGACCTGGTGAACTTGGTCTCTAATCTTGACCTCTTTTAACCCCTTCCTTACTGGGCACATAAACCCTCTTCCTGCCCAGGCGAAATTTAAACTTTCGGCACTGTCACGCTTTGAATGACAATTGCGCGGTCGTGCGACGTGGCTCCCAAACAAAATTGACGTCCTTTTTTTTCCACAAATAGAGCTTTCTTTCAGTGGTATTTGATCACCTCTGCGGTTTTTATTTTTTGCGATATAAACCAAAAAATAGCGACAATTTTGAAAGAAAAAGACAATATTTTTAGATTTTTGCTGTAATAAATATCCCATTTTTTTTTTAAAAAACAATTTTTTCTTAGTTTAGTCCGATACGTATTCTTCTACATATTTTTGGTTAAAAAAAATCCCAATAAGCGTATAGCGATTGGTTTGCGCAAAAGTTATAGCGTCTACAAAATAGGGGATAGAATTCTGACATTTGTTTTATTATTATTTTTTTTTACTAGTAATGGCGGCGATCTGCGATTTTTGTCAGGACTGCGATATTGCGGCGGACACATCGGACAATTTTGACACATTTTTGGGACCATTGTCATTTATACAGCGATTAGTGCTATAAAACTGCACTGATTACTGTATAAATGTGACTGGCAGGGAAGGGGTTAACCACTAGGGGGGCGAGGAAGGGGTTAAGTGTGTTCCCTAGGAGTGATTGCTACTGTGGGGGGAGGGGACTGACTGGGGGAGGTGACTGATCTGTGTCCCTATGTACAAGGGACACACCATCCGTCTCCTCTCCCTGACAGGGTGTGGATCTGTGTGTTTACACCCCATCATTACACACACAGATCCATGTCCTTGTCTGTGTACCGGGCGATCGCGGGTAGCTGGCGGACATCGTGGCCGCCAGGCACGCGCATCTCAGTGATGCGCCGGGCACGCGCGCTCGCCCCCCAGTGGCCGGAGGAGCGGAGGCCGTATAATGATGGCCTCCCGGCATTATACAACCATTTTGCGGCCGTCATTAGTCGTGTGGTTAAAGGAGAAGACATCCCTCCAGAGAGTTACCGGGACCCTTCCTTCACCATGACTTCTCACCAGTCCCTCGGAATGGTCCTGCCCCGCGGCCCCCTCGTCTAAGATACGGGTCCCCTCGCAAGGCAGCACCCTGAGATTCCTCGATCCTTGGTAGGCTCCAGCCAAAGGCGCTGGGCCCAAAGCTTTTCTGTTGCAGCCCCAGGGCTAAAGGTGCCTGGGACTGATTCACCGACCACCACCCCTGGGCTAAAGGTGCCCAGGACGGACAGAGAGTGCCCACCCCCCCCCCCACCCGGGAGTAGGACCCCTAGGAAGCGGACTGGAACCCCAATCCTGGGGTGGAAAAACTAACCAACGAACGACCTCCTACAGGCAGCGTCTGCCCCTTTTATATCTTCTCCCGGCATGCACAGCAGGCTAACCACTCCCACCGTACGGTCGCCGAGAGGGGACACACAAGGCACAGCACTGTACCAGCGGTTCAACCCTGGCCCACCATGGCAGCGCCACCCGCAGGTCACAGGGAACTGTACACTGATATCCACCATTTTGTCCGCAGGTGGAGTAAGTCCTAACAATTAAGGTGTTTTAGCATAAATACCACTCAAACACTACCCCTAAATTTAGGACCCCGCTACACCCCATAATGATAACATGAGATAAGTTTGTTTGAAATCTTTGCAAATTTATGAAAAAACAAAAAAGGAAAAAAATCCATTTACATAAGTATCACAGGCTCCTCCCATATACACAAGTATCACAGGCTCCTCCCATGTACACAAGTATCACAGGCTCCTCCCATGTACACAAGTATCTCAGGCTCCTCCCATGTACAAAAGTATCTGTGACAGGTGTCACTTTGGATGGGGGGATTTGTGGAACTCAGCTTACCTTGAAGAGCTGTGGAAACTCGGTGCCCAGCTTCCCCGGACCCTCTTATGTGTAAATCACCCTGTGTCCATGAGAGGCACAGGGTGAATGAGAAAAATGATAGACAATGAGAAGATGGTTACTTAAATAGAACAGTAATATTTATCCACAATATCTCCCAGGATATATATAAAGAGCTGATCACAGGCCTCCAGAACTGAGTAGGATCCGGACAGTCTACGGTTTGTATTGTTAATTGTAATTAGCTTCTGCTATTGTGTGAAGGTTTTCTGTGTTTCTAATTATGATAATGTTAATTGTGTCTTCTGAGCTAAAAGACAGCAAGTCTGTCCTAAAGGTCATGCCTCTGAGTCACCTAGGCTGTCTAAAGGATTAGATAATTAGCTTATGTTAATTAGGTTTCTGGTTACAGTTTGCATTTTCATCCTTGTGTATATATTTGTGTAAGATTTCAAATAAAAAGGCTATTCCTGGTGTACTCCAAGACTGGTGTTGACTGGTGACTGGGGGGGGGGGGGCTGGAGAGTCTTGGATAGTGCTGGTTCTGGACAAAGGAAGCATTGACGGCGGACATAGTCCTGGGTTCATCACAACTGGTTGGCAGCAGCGGGATCGTGCTTCCTGGCTGTGAAGACGTCCAAACCTCCACCTGGTTCCAAGATCGGGATAACAGACTTCAGTCACCCCAGCGGAGATATGGATCTGGCATCAGAGTTCCCGGGGCTGCTGCAGATCGTCCTTTCAGCATACTCCAGGTCTGTGTCTGCGGATGAATACCTGGAGGTCAGGCAGCAGATTCGGGTAAGACACTGGATTAGAGCTCTCCAGGTTGCTGGTATGCAACAGGGTAAATGCTTTTGGTTCATCACAGTATCCCAGGCTCCTCCCATGTACATAAGTATCACAGGCTCCTCCCATGTACATAAGTATCCCAGGCTCCTCCCATGTACATAAGTATCCCAGGCTCCTCCCATGTAAATAAGTATCCCAGGCTCCTCCCATGTAAATAAGTATCCCAGGCTCCTCCCATGTAAATAAGTATCCCAGGCTCCTCCCATGTACATAAGTATCCCAGGCTCCTCCCATGTACATAAGTATCACAGGCTCCTCCCATGTACATAAGTATCACAGACTCCTCCCATGTATATAAGTATCACAGGCTCCTCCCATGTACATGAGTATCACAGGCTCCTCCCATGTACATGAGTATCACAGGCTCCTCCCATGTACATGAGTATCACAGGCTCCTCCCATGTACATGAGTATCACAGGCTCCTCCCATGTACATAAGTATCACAGGCTCCTCCCATGTACATAACTATCACAGGCTCCTCCCATGTATATAAGCATCACAGGCTCCTCCCATGTACATAAGTATCACAGGCTCCTCCCATGTATATAAGTATCACAGACTCCTCCCGTGTACAAAAGTTTCACAGCCTTTCCTCAATACTTTGGTGAAGCTCCTTTGGCACCAATTACAGCCTCGAGTCTTTCTGAGTATGATGCTACAAGCTTGGCACTCCTATTTTTGGGCAGTTTCTCCCACTCTTCTTTGTAGAACCTCTCAAGCTCCATCAGGTTGGATGGGGAGTGTCGGTGCACAGCCATTTTCAGATCTCTCCAGAGATGTTCAATCAGGTTCAAGTCTGAGCTCTGGTTGGACCACTCAAGGATATTCACAGAGTTGTCCCGTAGCTCCTCCTTTGTAATCTTGGCTGTGTGCTTAGGGTCCTTGTCCTGTTGGAAGATGAACCTTCACCCCAGTCTGAGGTCCAGAGAGCTCTGGAGCAGGTGCCCTCATCCCAACACCTAAACCATCCACCTCCCCTCATTCCAACACCTAAACCATCCACCTCCCCTCATCCCAACATGCCTGAGCTGTCCACCTCCCCTCATCCCAACACCTAAACCATCCACCTCCCCTCATCCCAACACCTAAACCATCCACCTTCCCTCATCCCAACACCTAAACCATCCACCTCCCCTCATCCCAACACCTAAACCATCCACCTCCCCTCATCCCAACACCTAAACCATCCACCTTCCCTTCTCCCAACACCTAAACCATCCACCTCCCTTCATCCCAACACCTAAACCATCCACCTCCCCTCATCCCAACATGCCTGAGCTGTCCACCTCCCCTCATCCCAACACCTAAACCATCCACCTCCCCTCATCCCAACACCTAAACCATCCACCTTCCCTTCTCCCAACACCTAAACCATCCACCTCCCTTCATCCCAACACCTAAACCATCCACCTCCCCTCATCCCAACACCTAAACCATCCACCTCCCCTCATCCCAACACCTAAACCATCCACCGCCCCTCATCCCAACACCTAAACCATCCACCTCCCCTCATCCCAACACCTAAACCATCCACCTTCCCTTCTCCCAACACCTAAACCATCCACCTCCCTTCATCCCAACACCTAAACCATCCACCTCCCCTCATCCCAACATGCCTGAGCTGTCCACCTCCCCTCATCCCAACACCTAAACCATCCACCTCCCCTCATCCCAACACCTAAACCATCCACCTTCCCTTCTCCCAACACCTAAACCATCCACCTCCCTTCATCCCAACACCTAAACCATCCACCTCCCCTCATCCCAACATGCCTGAGCTGTCCACCTCCCCTCATCCCAACACCTAAACCATCCACCTCCCCTCATCCCAACACCTAAACCATCCACCTCCCCTCATCCCAACACCTAAACCATCCACCTCCCCTCATCCCAACACCTAAACCATCCACCGCCCCTCATCCCAACACCTAAACCATCCACCTCCCCTCATCCCAACACCTAAACCATCCACCTCCCCTCATCCCAACATGCCTGAGCTGTCCACCTCCCCTCATCCCAACACCTAAACCATCCACCTCCCCTCATCCCAACACCTAAACCATCCACCTCCCCTCATCCCAACACCTAAACCATCCACCTCCCCTCATCCCAACACCTAAACCATCCACCTCCCCTCATCCCAACACCTAAACCATCCACCTCCCCTCATCCCAACACCTAAACCATCCACCTCCCCTCATCCCAACACCTAAACCATCCACCTCCCCTCATCCCAACACCTAAACCATCCACCTCCCCTCATCCCAACACACCTGAGCCGTCCACCCCACCTCACTCCGACGCACCTGAACCATCCACCTCCCCTCATCCCAACATGCCCCGAGCTGTCCACCTGCCCACCTAAGCCTTCCACCTGTCCTCATCTCGACACACCTGAGCCATCCACCTGCCCTCATCCCAACACACCTGAGCCGTCCACCTTCCCTCATCCCAACACACCTGAGCCATCCACCTGCCCTCATCCTAACACACCTGAGCCATCCACCTGCCCTTATCCCAACACACCTGAGCCATCCACCTGCCCTCATCCCAACACCTAAACCATCCACCTCCCCTCATCCCAATACCTAAACCATCCACCTCCCCTCATCCCAACATGCCTGAGCTGTCCACCTGCCTTCATCTCGACACACCTGAACCATCCACCTCCCCTCATCCCAACATGCCCCGAGCTGTCCACCTGCCCATCTAAGACTTCCACCTGCCCTTACCCCAACACACCTGAGCATTCCATCTGCCCTCATCCTTTTTAGATGATCCCTGAAAACTCTTCTCTTCAGAGAAGCCTATCCTACCCACACCTAACAGCTGTATTTTCATCTTGTCCATCTGATCACCCCCCACAGCTACTACCCTTTGTTCCACTTCACCCTCCCCTCTAGATTGTAAGCTCTAACGATTAGGGCCCTCAGATCCCTCCTGTATTGAATTGTATTTGTACTGTCTTCCCCAATGTTGTAAAGCGCTGCGCAAACTGTTGGCGCTATATAAGTCCTGTATAATAATAATGCAATAACACACCTGAGCCATCCACCTGTCCTCATCCCAACACACCTGAGCCATCCACCTGTCCTCATCCCAACACACCTGAGCCATCCACCTGTCCTCATCCCAACACACCTGAGCCATCCACCTGTCCTCATCCCAACACACCTGAGCCATCCACCTGTCCTCATCCCAACACACCTGAGCCATCCACCTGTCCTCATCCCAACACACCTGAGCCATCCACCTGTCCTCATCCCAACACACCTGAGCCATCCACCTGTCCTCATCCCAACACACCTGAGCCGTCCACCTGCCCTCGTCCCAACACACCTGAGCCTTCCACCTGCCCTCGTCCCAACACACCTGAGCCTTCCACCTGCCCTCGTCCCAACACACCTGAGCCGTCCACTTGCCCTCGTCCCAACACACCTGAGCCATCCACCTGCCCTCGTCCCAACACACCTGAGCCGTCCACCTGCCCTCGTCCCAACACACCTGAGCCGTCCACCTGCCCTCGTCCCAACACACCTGAGCCGTCCACCTGCCCTCATCCCAACACACCTGAGCCGTCCACCTGCCCTCATCCCAACACACCTGACCTGTCCACCTGTCCTCATCCCAACACACCTGAGCCATCCAGCTGCCCTCATCCCAACACACCTGAGCCGTCCACCTGTCCTCATCCCAACACACCTGAGCCATCCACCTGTCCTCATCCCACCACACCTGAGCCATCCACCTGTCCTCATCCCACCACACCTGAGCTATCCACCTGTCCTCATCCCACCACACCTGAGCCATCCACCTGTCCTCATCCCACCACACCTGAGCCATCCACCTGTCCTCATCCCAACACACCTGAGCCATCCACCTGTCCTCATCCCAACACACCTGAGCCATCCACCTGTCCTCATCCCACCACACCTGAGCCATCCACCTGTCCTCATCCCAACACACCTGAGCCATCCACCTGTCCTCATCCCACCACACCTGAGCCATCCACCTGTCCTCATCCCAACACACCTGAGCCATCCACCTGCCCTCATCCCAACACACCTGAACCTGATGGGGGACTTTTCAGTCCAGGTGCAGATACTGATCTCAATCAGTTCATTATATGGCTGTGAAGAGGACAGGCAGATTCTGGGATTGTAGATAATTTGGTGTATTTGTGTTATAGATACACAGATTGCCATTGATCATGCAAGTTGTATCAGACTGTCAGATCAACCAATCAGAAGGAGAAGAATTTTAAGGAAAGTATAGAATTAACCATTTGGTGATCATGAGGTCTCCCCAAAGTTCACTTATCAGGATATTGGTTTGGTGACTTTCTGATGCCCATAAAGATAACGGCAAAGAGAGGAACTTTCCAGCCGCAGTTTCTCCAAACCTCAACCGCGACTTCCATAAATCACCGCGACTTCCATAAATCACGAGTCTTCCATAAATCACCGAGTCTTCCATAAATCACAGAGACTTCCATAAATCACTGAGTCTTCCATAAATCACAGCGACTTCCATAAGTCACAGAGACTTCCATAAATCACAGAGATTTCCATAATTCACTGAGACTTCCATAAATCACTGAGACTTCCATAAATCACAGAGACTTCCCTAAATCACAGAGACTTCCCTAAATCACAGCGACTTCCATAAATCACTGAGACTTCCATAAATCACGAGACTTCCATAATTCACTGAGACTTCCATAAATCACAGAGACTTCTATAAATCACAGAGACTTCCATAAATCACAGCAACTTCCATAAATCACGAGACTTCCATAAATCACCGAGACTTCCATAAATCACGAGACTTCCATAAATCACGAGACTTCCATAATTCACTGAGACTTCCATAAATCACTGAGACTTCCATAAATCACCGAGACTTCCATAAATCACGAGACTTCCATAAATCACAGAGACTTCCATAAATCACCGCGACTTCCATAAATCACTGAGACTTCCATAAATCACAGCGACTTCCATAAATCACAGCGACTTCCATAAATCACCGCGACTTCCATAAATCACCGCGACTTCCATAAATCACCGCGACTATCATAAATCACAGAGACTTCCATAAATCACGAGACTTCCATAAATCACAGAGACTTTCATAAATCACCGCAACTTCCATAAATCACAGAGACTTCCATAAATCACAGAGACTTCCATAAATCACCGCGACTTCCCTAAATCACCGAGACTTCCATAAATCACTGCGACTTCCATAAATCACTGAGACTTCCATAAATCACTGAGACTTCCATAAATCACAGCGACTTCTATAAATCACCGAGACTTCCATAAATCACGAGACTTCCCTAAATCACTGAGACTTCCATAAATCACAGCGACTTCCATAAATCACCCAGACTTCCATAAATCACAGCGACTTCCATAAATCACTGCGACTTCCATAAATCACCGCGACTTCCATAAATCACCGAGACTTCCATAAATCACAGAGACTTCCATAAATCACCGCGACTTCCATAAATCACAGAGACTTCCCTAAATCACTGAGACTTCCATAAGTCACTGTGACTTCCATAAATCACCGAGACTTCCATAAATCACAGAGACTTCCATAAATCACCGCGACTTCCATAAATCACAGAGACTTCCATAAATCACCGCGACTTCCATAAATCACCGAGACTTCCATAAATCACAGAGACTTCCCTAAATCACTGAGACTTCCATAAGTCACTGCGACTTCCATAAATCACAGAGACTTCCATAAATCACCGCGACTTCCATAAATCACAGAGACTTCCATAAATCACCGAGACTTCCATAAATCACCGCGACTTCCATAAATCACCGAGACTTCCCTAAATCACTGAGACTTCCATAAATCACAGCGACTTCCATAAATCACCGAGACTTCCATAAATCACAGAGACTTCCATAAATCACAGAGACTTTCATAAATCACCGCAACTTCCATAAATCACGAGACTTCCATAAATCACAGAGATTTCCATAAATCACTGAGACTTCCATAAATCACAGCGACTTCCATAAAGCACAGCGACTTCCATAAATCACGAGACTTCCATAAATCACTGAGACTTCCATAAATCACCGCGACTTCCCTAAATCACTGAGACTTTCATAAATCACTGAGACTTCCATAAATCACCGCGACTTCCATAAATCACAGAGACTTCCATAAATCACTGAGACTTCCCTAAATCACCCAGACTTCCATAAATCACAGCGACTTCCATAAATCACCCAGACTTCCATAAATCATAGCGACTTCCATAAATCACTGCGACTTCCATAAATCACTGAGACTTCCATAAATCACAGAGACTTCCCTAAATCACTGAGACTTCCATAAATCACCGCGACTTCCATAAATCACCGAGACTTCCATAAATCACAGCAACTTCCATAAATCACTGCGACTTCCATAAATCACCGAGACTTCCATAAATCACCGCGACTTCCATAAATCACTGAGACTTCCATAAATCACAGAGACTTCCATAAATCACGAGACTTCCATAAATCACAGCGACTTCCATAAATCACAGAGACTTCCATAAATCACAGAGACTTCCATAAATCACCGAGACTTCCATAAATCACAGAGACTTCTATAAATCACTGAGACTTCCATAAATCACGAGACTTCCATAAATCACAGAGACTTCCATAAATCACAGAGACTTCCATAAATCACCGAGACTTCCATAAATCACGAGACTTCCATAAATCACCGAGACTTCCATAAATCACTGCGACTTCCATAAATCACAGAGACTTCCATAAATCACCGCGACTTCCATAAATCACCGCGACTATCATAAATCACAGAGACTTCCATAAATCACGAGACTTCCATAAATCACAGAGACTTTCATAAATCACCGCAACTTCCATAAATCACAGAGACTTCCATAAATCACAGAGACTTCCATAAATCACAGCGACTTCCCTAAATCACCGAGACTTCCATAAATCACTGCGACTTCCATAAATCACTGAGACTTCCATAAATCACTGAGACTTCCATAAATCACAGCGACTTCTATAAATCACGAGACTTCCATAAATCACGAGACTTCCCTAAATCACTGAGACTTCCATAAATCACAGCGACTTCCATAAATCACCCAGACTTCCATAAATCACAGCGACTTCCATAAATCACTGCGACTTCCATAAATCACCGCGACTTCCATAAATCACCGAGACTTCCATAAATCACAGAGACTTCCATAAATCACCGCGACTTCCATAAATCACAGAGACTTCCCTAAATCACTGAGACTTCCATAAGTCACTGTGACTTCCATAAATCACCGAGACTTCCATAAATCACAGAGACTTCCATAAATCACCGCGACTTCCATAAATCACAGAGACTTCCATAAATCACCGCGACTTCCATAAATCACCGAGACTTCCATAAATCACAGAGACTTCCCTAAATCACTGAGACTTCCATAAGTCACTGCGACTTCCATAAATCACAGAGACTTCCATAAATCACCGCGACTTCCATAAATCACCGCGACTTCCATAAATCACAGAGACTTCCATAAATCACCGAGACTTCCATAAATCACCGCGACTTCCATAAATCACAGAGACTTCCCTAAATCACTGAGACTTCCATAAATCACAGAGACTTCCATAAATCACAGCGACTTCCATAAATCACCGAGACTTCCATAAATCACAGAGACTTCCATAAATCACAGAGACTTTCATAAATCACCGCAACTTCCATAAATCACGAGACTTCCATAAATCACAGAGATTTCCATAAATCACTGAGACTTCCATAAATCACAGCGACTTCCATAAAGCACAGCGACTTCCATAAATCACGAGACTTCCATAAATCACTGAGACTTCCATAAATCACCGCGACTTCCCTAAATCACTGAGACTTTCATAAATCACTGAGACTTCCATAAATCACCGCGACTTCCATAAATCACAGAGACTTCCATAAATCACTGAGACTTCCCTAAATCACCCAGACTTCCATAAATCACAGCGACTTCCATAAATCACCCAGACTTCCATAAATCATAGCGACTTCCATAAATCACTGAGACTTCCATAAATCACAGAGACTTCCCTAAATCACTGAGACTTCCATAAATCACCGCGACTTCCATAAATCACCGAGACTTCCATAAATCACAGCAACTTCCATAAATCACTGCGACTTCCATAAATCACGAGACTTCCATAAATCACCGCGACTTCCATAAATCACTGAGACTTCCATAAATCACAGAGACTTCCATAAATCACGAGACTTCCATAAATCACAGCGACTTCCATAAATCACAGAGACTTCCATAAATCACAGAGACTTCCATAAATGACCGAGACTTCCATAAATCACTGAGACTTCTATAAATCACTGAGACTTCCATAAATCACGAGACTTCCATAAATCACAGAGACTTCCATAAATCACAGAGACTTCCATAAATCACCGAGACTTCCATAAATCACGAGACTTCCATAAATCACCGAGACTTCCATAAATCACTGCGACTTCCATAAATCACTGAGACTTCCATAAATCACTGCGACTTCCATAAATCACCGAGACTTCCATAAATCACAGCAACTTCCATAAATCACCGCGACTTCCATAAATCACCGAGACTTCCGTAAATCACCGCAACTTTCATAAATCACAGAGACTTCCATAAATCACGAGACTTCCATGAATCACAGCGACTTCCATAAATCACAGAGACTTCCATAAATCACAGAGACTTCCATAAATCACGAGACTTCCATAAATCACGAGACTTCCATAAATCACTGAGACTTCCATAAATCACAGAGACTTCCATAAATCACGAGACTTCCATAAATCACTGAGGCTTTCATAAATCACAGAGACTTCCATAAATCACAGAGACTTCCATAAATCACAGAGACTTCCATAAATCACAGAGACTTCCCTAAATCACTGCGACTTCCATAAATCACAGAGACTTCCATAAATCACCGAGACTTCCATAAATCACTGAGACTTCCATAAATCACAGAGACTTCCATAAATCACCGAGACTTCCCTAAATCACTGAGACTTCCATAAATCACAGAGACTTCCATAAATCACAGCGACTTCCATAAATCACAGAGACTTCCATAAATCACAAAGACTTCCATAAATCACAGAGACTTTCATAAATCACCGCAACTTCCATAAATCATGAGACTTCCATAAATCACAGAGATTTCCATAAATCACTGAGACTTCCATAAATCACAGCGACTTCCATAAATCACAGCGACTTCCATAAATCAGGAGACTTCCATAAATCACTGAGACTTCTATAAATTTCTGAGACTTTCATAAATCACCGCGACTTCCCTAAATCACTGAGACTTTCATAAATCACTGAGACTTCCATAAATCACCGCGACTTCCATAAATCACAGAGACTTCCATAAATCACTGAGACTTCCCTAAATCACCCAGACTTCCATAAATCACAGCGACTTCCATAAATCACCCAGACTTCCATAAATCATAGCGACTTCCATAAATCACTGCGACTTCCATAAATCACTGAGACTTCCATAAATCACAGAGACTTCCCTAAATCACTGAGACTTCCATAAATCACCGCGACTTCCATAAATCACGAGACTTCCATAAATCACAGCAACTTCCATAAATCACTGCGACTTCCATAAATCACCGAGACTTCCATAAATCACCGCGACTTCCATAAATCACTGAGACTTCCATAAATCACAGAGACTTCCATAAATCACGAGACTTCCATAAATCACAGCGACTTCCATAAATCACAGAGACTTCCATAAATCACAGAGACTTCCATAAATCACCGAGACTTCCATAAATCACCGAGACTTCTATAAATCACTGAGACTTCCATAAATCACGAGACTTCCATAAATCACAGAGACTTCCATAAATCACAGAGACTTCCATAAATCACAGAGACTTCCATAAATCACGAGACTTCCATAAATCACCGAGACTTCCATAAATCACTGCGACTTCCATAAATCACAGAGACTTCCATAAATCACCGCGACTTCCATAAATCACCGCGACTATCATAAATCACAGAGACTTCCATAAATCACGAGACTTCCATAAATCACAGAGACTTTCATAAATCACCACAACTTCCATAAATCACAGAGACTTCCATAAATCACAGAGACTTCCATAAATCACAGCGACTTCCCTAAATCACCGAGACTTCCATAAATCACTGCGACTTCCATAAATCACTGAGACTTCCATAAATCACTGAGACTTCCATAAATCACAGCGACTTCTATAAATCACGAGACTTCCATAAATCACGAGACTTCCCTAAATCACTGAGACTTCCATAAATCACAGCGACTTCCATAAATCACCCAGACTTCCATAAATCACAGCGACTTCCATAAATCACTGCGACTTCCATAAATCACCGCGACTTCCATAAATCACCGAGACTTCCATAAATCACAGAGACTTCCATAAATCACCGCGACTTCCATAAATCACAGAGACTTCCCTAAATCACTGAGACTTCCATAAGTCACTGTGACTTCCATAAATCACCGAGACTTCCATAAATCACAGAGACTTCCATAAATCACGCGACTTCCATAAATCACAGAGACTTCCATAAATCACCGCGACTTCCATAAATCACCGAGACTTCCATAAATCACAGAGACTTCCCTAAATCACTGAGACTTCCATAAGTCACTGCGACTTCCATAAATCACAGAGACTTCCATAAATCACCGCGACTTCCATAAATCACCGCGACTTCCATAAATCACAGAGACTTCCATAAATCACCGAGACTTCCATAAATCACCGCGACTTCCATAAATCACAGAGACTTCCCTAAATCACTGAGACTTCCATAAATCACAGAGACTTCCATAAATCACAGCGACTTCCATAAATCACCGAGACTTCCATAAATCACAGAGACTTCCATAAATCACAGAGACTTTCATAAATCACCGCAACTTCCATAAATCACGAGACTTCCATAAATCACAGAGATTTCCATAAATCACTGAGACTTCCATAAATCACAGCGACTTCCATAAAGCACAGCGACTTCCATAAATCACGAGACTTCCATAAATCACTGAGACTTCCATAAATCACCGCGACTTCCCTAAATCACTGAGACTTTCATAAATCACTGAGACTTCCATAAATCACCGCGACTTCCATAAATCACAGAGACTTCCATAAATCACTGAGACTTCCCTAAATCACCCAGACTTCCATAAATCACAGCGACTTCCATAAATCACCCAGACTTCCATAAATCATAGCGACTTCCATAAATCACTGAGACTTCCATAAATCACAGAGACTTCCCTAAATCACTGAGACTTCCATAAATCACCGCGACTTCCATAAATCACCGAGACTTCCATAAATCACAGCAACTTCCATAAATCACTGCGACTTCCATAAATCACCGAGACTTCCATAAATCACAGCGACTTCCATAAATCACTGAGACTTCCATAAATCACAGAGACTTCCATAAATCACGAGACTTCCATAAATCACAGCGACTTCCATAAATCACAGAGACTTCCATAAATCACAGAGACTTCCATAAATCACCGAGACTTCCATAAATCACCGAGACTTCTATAAATCACTGAGACTTCCATAAATCACAGAGACTTCCATAAATCACGAGACTTCCATAAATCACAGAGACTTCCATAAATCACAGAGACTTCCATAAATCACAGAGACTTCCATAAATCACCGAGACTTCCATAAATCACGAGACTTCCATAAATCACCGAGACTTCCATAAATCACTGCGACTTCCATAAATCACTGAGACTTCCATAAATCACTGCGACTTCCATAAATCACCGAGACTTCCATAAATCACAGCAACTTCCATAAATCACCGCGACTTCCATAAATCACCGAGACTTCCGTAAATCACCGCAACTTTCATAAATCACAGAGACTTCCATAAATCACGAGACTTCCATAAATCACAGCGACTTCCATAAATCACAGAGACTTCCATAAATCACAGAGACTTCCATAAATCACGAGACTTCCATAAATCACGAGACTTCCATAAATCACTGAGACTTCCATAAATCACAGAGACTTCCATAAATCACGAGACTTCCATAAATCACTGAGGCTTTCATAAATCACAGAGACTTCCATAAATCACAGAGACTTCCATAAATCACAGAGACTTCCATAAATCACAGAGACTTCCCTAAATCACTGCGACTTCCATAAATCACAGAGACTTCCATAAATCACCGAGACTTCCATAAATCACTGAGACTTCCATAAATCACAGAGACTTCCATAAATCACCGAGACTTCCCTAAATCACTGAGACTTCCATAAATCACAGAGACTTCCATAAATCACAGCGACTTCCATAAATCACAGAGACTTCCATAAATCACAGAGACTTCCATAAATCACAGAGACTTTCATAAATCACCGCAACTTCCATAAATCATGAGACTTCCATAAATCACAGAGATTTCCATAAATCACTGAGACTTCCATAAATCACAGCGACTTCCATAAATCACAGCGACTTCCATAAATCACGAGACTTCCATAAATCACTGAGACTTCTATAAATTTCTGAGACTTCCATAAATCACCGCGACTTCCCTAAATCACTGAGACTTTCATAAATCACTGAGACTTCCATAAATCACCGCGACTTCCATAAATCACCGAGACTTCCATAAATCACTGAGACTTCCCTAAATCACTGAGACTTCCATAAATCACAGCGACTTCCATAAATCACCCAGACTTCCATAAATCATAGCGACTTCCATAAATCACTGCGACTTCCATAAATCACTGAGACTTCCATAAATCACAGAGACTTCCCTAAATCACTGAGACTTCCATAAATCACCGCGACTTCCATAAATCACCGAGACTTCCATAAATCACCGAGACTTCCATAAATCACAGCAACTTCCATAAATCACCGCGACTTCCATAAATCACCGAGACTTCCATAAATCACCGCGACTTCCATAGATCACTGAGACTTCCATAAATCACAGAGACTTCCATAAATCACGAGACTTCCATAAATCACCGCGACTTCCATAAATCACCGAGACTTCCATAAATCACCGCGACTTCCATAAATCACTGAGACTTCCATAAATCACAGAGACTTCTATAAATCACTGAGACTTCCATAAATCACAGACTTCCATAAATCACAGAGACTTCCATAAATCACCGAGACTTCCATAAATCACGAGACTTCCATAAATCACCGAGACTTCTATAAATCACTGAGACTTCCATAAATCACAGAGACTTCCATAAATCACCGAGACTTCCCTAAATCACTGAGACTTCCATAAATCACAGAGACTTCCATAAATCACAGCGACTTCCATAAATCACCGAGACTTCCATAAATCACAGAGACTTCCATAAATCACAGAGACTTTCATAAATCACCGCAACTTCCATAAATCACGAGACTTCCATAAATCACAGAGATTTCCATAAATCACTGAGACTTCCATAAATCACAGCGACTTCCATAAATCACAGCGACTTCCATAAATCACTGAGACTTCTATAAATTTCTGAGACTTCCATAAATCACCGCGACTTCCCTAAATCACTGAGACTTTCATAAATCACTGAGACTTCCATAAATCACCGCGACTTCCATAAATCACCGAGACTTCCATAAATCACTGAGACTTCCCTAAATCACTGAGACTTCCATAAATCACAGCGACTTCCATAAATCACCCAGACTTCCATAAATCATAGCGACTTCCATAAATCACCCAGACTTCCATAAATCACAGAGACTTCCATAAATCACCGAGACTTCCATAAATCACCGCGACTTCCATAAATCACAGAGACTTCCCTAAATCACTGAGACTTCCATAAATCACAGAGACTTCCATAAATCACAGCGACTTCCATAAATCACCGAGACTTCCATAAATCACAGAGACTTCCATAAATCACAGAGACTTTCATAAATCACCGCAACTTCCATAAATCACGAGACTTCCATAAATCACAGAGATTTCCATAAATCACTGAGACTTCCATAAATCACAGCGACTTCCATAAAGCACAGCGACTTCCATAAATCACGAGACTTCCATAAATCACTGAGACTTCCATAAATCACCGCGACTTCCCTAAATCACTGAGACTTTCATAAATCACTGAGACTTCCATAAATCACCGCGACTTCCATAAATCACAGAGACTTCCATAAATCACTGAGACTTCCCTAAATCACCCAGACTTCCATAAATCACAGCGACTTCCATAAATCACCCAGACTTCCATAAATCATAGCGACTTCCATAAATCACTGAGACTTCCATAAATCACAGAGACTTCCCTAAATCACTGAGACTTCCATAAATCACCGCGACTTCCATAAATCACCGAGACTTCCATAAATCACAGCAACTTCCATAAATCACTGCGACTTCCATAAATCACGAGACTTCCATAAATCACCGCGACTTCCATAAATCACTGAGACTTCCATAAATCACAGAGACTTCCATAAATCACGAGACTTCCATAAATCACAGAGACTTCCATAAATCACCGAGACTTCCATAAATCACCGAGACTTCTATAAATCACTGAGACTTCCATAAATCACTGAGACTTCCATAAATCACAGAGACTTCCATAAATCACAGAGACTTCCATAAATCACCGAGACTTCCATAAATCACCGAGACTTCCATAAATCACGAGACTTCCATAAATCACCGAGACTTCCATAAATCACTGCGACTTCCATAAATCACTGAGACTTCCATAAATCACTGCGACTTCCATAAATCACAGAGACTTCCATAAATCACAGCAACTTCCATAAATCACCGCGACTTCCATAAATCACCGAGACTTCCGTAAATCACCGCAACTTTCATAAATCACAGAGACTTCCATAAATCACGAGACTTCCATGAATCACAGCGACTTCCATAAATCACAGAGACTTCCATAAATCACAGAGACTTCCATAAATCACGAGACTTCCATAAATCACGAGACTTCCATAAATCACTGAGACTTCCATAAATCACAGAGACTTCCATAAATCACGAGACTTCCATAAATCACTGAGGCTTTCATAAATCACAGAGACTTCCATAAATCACAGAGACTTCCATAAATCACAGAGACTTCCATAAATCACAGAGACTTCCCTAAATCACTGCGACTTCCATAAATCACAGAGACTTCCATAAATCACCGAGACTTCCATAAATCACTGAGACTTCCATAAATCACAGAGACTTCCATAAATCACCGAGACTTCCCTAAATCACTGAGACTTCCATAAATCACAGAGACTTCCATAAATCACAGCGACTTCCATAAATCACAGAGACTTCCATAAATCACAAAGACTTCCATAAATCACAGAGACTTTCATAAATCACCGCAACTTCCATAAATCATGAGACTTCCATAAATCACAGAGATTTCCATAAATCACTGAGACTTCCATAAATCACAGCGACTTCCATAAATCACAGCGACTTCCATAAATCAGGAGACTTCCATAAATCACTGAGACTTCTATAAATTTCTGAGACTTTCATAAATCACCGCGACTTCCCTAAATCACTGAGACTTTCATAAATCACTGAGACTTCCATAAATCACCGCGACTTCCATAAATCACAGAGACTTCCATAAATCACTGAGACTTCCCTAAATCACCCAGACTTCCATAAATCACAGCGACTTCCATAAATCACCCAGACTTCCATAAATCATAGCGACTTCCATAAATCACTGCGACTTCCATAAATCACTGAGACTTCCATAAATCACAGAGACTTCCCTAAATCACTGAGACTTCCATAAATCACCGCGACTTCCATAAATCACGAGACTTCCATAAATCACAGCAACTTCCATAAATCACTGCGACTTCCATAAATCACCGAGACTTCCATAAATCACCGCGACTTCCATAAATCACTGAGACTTCCATAAATCACAGAGACTTCCATAAATCACGAGACTTCCATAAATCACAGCGACTTCCATAAATCACAGAGACTTCCATAAATCACAGAGACTTCCATAAATCACCGAGACTTCCATAAATCACCGAGACTTCTATAAATCACTGAGACTTCCATAAATCACGAGACTTCCATAAATCACAGAGACTTCCATAAATCACAGAGACTTCCATAAATCACAGAGACTTCCATAAATCACGAGACTTCCATAAATCACCGAGACTTCCATAAATCACTGCGACTTCCATAAATCACAGAGACTTCCATAAATCACCGCGACTTCCATAAATCACCGCGACTATCATAAATCACAGAGACTTCCATAAATCACGAGACTTCCATAAATCACAGAGACTTTCATAAATCACCGCAACTTCCATAAATCACAGAGACTTCCATAAATCACAGAGACTTCCATAAATCACAGCGACTTCCCTAAATCACTGCGACTTCCATAAATCACTGCGACTTCCATAAATCACTGAGACTTCCATAAATCACTGAGACTTCCATAAATCACAGCGACTTCTATGAATCACGAGACTTCCATAAATCACGAGACTTCCCTAAATCACTGAGACTTCCATAAATCACAGCGACTTCCATAAATCACCCAGACTTCCATAAATCACAGCGACTTCCATAAATCACTGCGACTTCCATAAATCACCGCGACTTCCATAAATCACCGAGACCTCCATAAATCACAGAGACTTCCATAAATCACCGCGACTTCCATAAATCACAGAGACTTCCCTAAATCACTGAGACTTCCATAAGTCACTGTGACTTCCATAAATCACCGAGACTTCCATAAATCACAGAGACTTCCATAAATCACGCGACTTCCATAAATCACAGAGACTTCCATAAATCACCGCGACTTCCATAAATCACCGAGACTTCCATAAATCACAGAGACTTCCCTAAATCACTGAGACTTCCATAAGTCACTGCGACTTCCATAAATCACAGAGACTTCCATAAATCACCGCGACTTCCATAAATCACCGCGACTTCCATAAATCACAGAGACTTCCATAAATCACCGAGACTTCCATAAATCACCGCGACTTCCATAAATCACAGAGACTTCCCTAAATCACTGAGACTTCCATAAATCACAGAGACTTCCATAAATCACAGCGACTTCCATAAATCACCGAGACTTCCATAAATCACAGAGACTTCCATAAATCACAGAGACTTTCATAAATCACCGCAACTTCCATAAATCACGAGACTTCCATAAATCACAGAGATTTCCATAAATCACTGAGACTTCCATAAATCACAGCGACTTCCATAAAGCACAGCGACTTCCATAAATCACGAGACTTCCATAAATCACTGAGACTTCCATAAATCACCGCGACTTCCCTAAATCACTGAGACTTTCATAAATCACTGAGACTTCCATAAATCACCGCGACTTCCATAAATCACAGAGACTTCCATAAATCACTGAGACTTCCCTAAATCACCCAGACTTCCATAAATCACAGCGACTTCCATAAATCACCCAGACTTCCATAAATCATAGCGACTTCCATAAATCACTGAGACTTCCATAAATCACAGAGACTTCCCTAAATCACTGAGACTTCCATAAATCACCGCGACTTCCATAAATCACCGAGACTTCCATAAATCACAGCAACTTCCATAAATCACTGCGACTTCCATAAATCACCGAGACTTCCATAAATCACAGCGACTTCCATAAATCACTGAGACTTCCATAAATCACAGAGACTTCCATAAATCACGAGACTTCCATAAATCACAGCGACTTCCATAAATCACAGAGACTTCCATAAATCACAGAGACTTCCATAAATCACCGAGACTTCCATAAATCACCGAGACTTCTATAAATCACTGAGACTTCCATAAATCACAGAGACTTCCATAAATCACGAGACTTCCATAAATCACAGAGACTTCCATAAATCACAGAGACTTCCATAAATCACAGAGACTTCCATAAATCACCGAGACTTCCATAAATCACGAGACTTCCATAAATCACCGAGACTTCCATAAATCACTGCGACTTCCATAAATCACTGAGACTTCCATAAATCACTGCGACTTCCATAAATCACCGAGACTTCCATAAATCACAGCAACTTCCATAAATCACCGCGACTTCCATAAATCACCGAGACTTCCGTAAATCACCGCAACTTTCATAAATCACAGAGACTTCCATAAATCACGAGACTTCCATAAATCACAGCGACTTCCATAAATCACAGAGACTTCCATAAATCACAGAGACTTCCATAAATCACGAGACTTCCATAAATCACGAGACTTCCATAAATCACTGAGACTTCCATAAATCACAGAGACTTCCATAAATCACGAGACTTCCATAAATCACTGAGGCTTTCATAAATCACAGAGACTTCCATAAATCACAGAGACTTCCATAAATCACAGAGACTTCCATAAATCACAGAGACTTCCCTAAATCACTGCGACTTCCATAAATCACAGAGACTTCCATAAATCACCGAGACTTCCATAAATCACTGAGACTTCCATAAATCACAGAGACTTCCATAAATCACCGAGACTTCCCTAAATCACTGAGACTTCCATAAATCACAGAGACTTCCATAAATCACAGCGACTTCCATAAATCACAGAGACTTCCATAAATCACAGAGACTTCCATAAATCACAGAGACTTTCATAAATCACCGCAACTTCCATAAATCATGAGACTTCCATAAATCACAGAGATTTCCATAAATCACTGAGACTTCCATAAATCACAGCGACTTCCATAAATCACAGCGACTTCCATAAATCACGAGACTTCCATAAATCACTGAGACTTCTATAAATTTCTGAGACTTCCATAAATCACCGCGACTTCCCTAAATCACTGAGACTTTCATAAATCACTGAGACTTCCATAAATCACCGCGACTTCCATAAATCACCGAGACTTCCATAAATCACTGAGACTTCCCTAAATCACTGAGACTTCCATAAATCACAGCGACTTCCATAAATCACCCAGACTTCCATAAATCATAGCGACTTCCATAAATCACTGCGACTTCCATAAATCACTGAGACTTCCATAAATCACAGAGACTTCCCTAAATCACTGAGACTTCCATAAATCACCGCGACTTCCATAAATCACCGAGACTTCCATAAATCACCGAGACTTCCATAAATCACAGCAACTTCCATAAATCACCGCGACTTCCATAAATCACCGAGACTTCCATAAATCACCGCGACTTCCATAGATCACTGAGACTTCCATAAATCACAGAGACTTCCATAAATCACGAGACTTCCATAAATCACCGCGACTTCCATAAATCACCGAGACTTCCATAAATCACCGCGACTTCCATAAATCACTGAGACTTCCATAAATCACAGAGACTTCTATAAATCACTGAGACTTCCATAAATCACAGACTTCCATAAATCACAGAGACTTCCATAAATCACCGAGACTTCCATAAATCACGAGACTTCCATAAATCACCGAGACTTCTATAAATCACTGAGACTTCCATAAATCACAGAGACTTCCATAAATCACCGAGACTTCCCTAAATCACTGAGACTTCCATAAATCACAGAGACTTCCATAAATCACAGCGACTTCCATAAATCACCGAGACTTCCATAAATCACAGAGACTTCCATAAATCACAGAGACTTTCATAAATCACCGCAACTTCCATAAATCACGAGACTTCCATAAATCACAGAGATTTCCATAAATCACTGAGACTTCCATAAATCACAGCGACTTCCATAAATCACAGCGACTTCCATAAATCACGAGACTTCCATAAATCACTGAGACTTCTATAAATTTCTGAGACTTCCATAAATCACCGCGACTTCCCTAAATCACTGAGACTTTCATAAATCACTGAGACTTCCATAAATCACCGCGACTTCCATAAATCACCGAGACTTCCATAAATCACTGAGACTTCCCTAAATCACTGAGACTTCCATAAATCACAGCGACTTCCATAAATCACCCAGACTTCCATAAATCATAGCGACTTCCATAAATCACCCAGACTTCCATAAATCACAGAGACTTCCATAAATCACCGAGACTTCCATAAATCACCGCGACTTCCATAAATCACAGAGACTTCCCTAAATCACTGAGACTTCCATAAATCACAGAGACTTCCATAAATCACAGCGACTTCCATAAATCACCGAGACTTCCATAAATCACAGAGACTTCCATAAATCACAGAGACTTTCATAAATCACCGCAACTTCCATAAATCACGAGACTTCCATAAATCACAGAGATTTCCATAAATCACTGAGACTTCCATAAATCACAGCGACTTCCATAAAGCACAGCGACTTCCATAAATCACGAGACTTCCATAAATCACTGAGACTTCCATAAATCACCGCGACTTCCCTAAATCACTGAGACTTTCATAAATCACTGAGACTTCCATAAATCACCGCGACTTCCATAAATCACAGAGACTTCCATAAATCACTGAGACTTCCCTAAATCACCCAGACTTCCATAAATCACAGCGACTTCCATAAATCACCCAGACTTCCATAAATCATAGCGACTTCCATAAATCACTGAGACTTCCATAAATCACAGAGACTTCCCTAAATCACTGAGACTTCCATAAATCACCGCGACTTCCATAAATCACCGAGACTTCCATAAATCACAGCAACTTCCATAAATCACTGCGACTTCCATAAATCACCGAGACTTCCATAAATCACCGCGACTTCCATAAATCACTGAGACTTCCATAAATCACAGAGACTTCCATAAATCACGAGACTTCCATAAATCACAGCGACTTCCATAAATCACAGAGACTTCCATAAATCACAGAGACTTCCATAAATCACCGAGACTTCCATAAATCACCGAGACTTCTATAAATCACTGAGACTTCCATAAATCACAGAGACTTCCATAAATCACGAGACTTCCATAAATCACAGAGACTTCCATAAATCACCGAGACTTCCATAAATCACCGAGACTTCCATAAATCACGAGACTTCCATAAATCACCGAGACTTCCATAAATCACTGCGACTTCCATAAATCACTGAGACTTCCATAAATCACTGCGACTTCCATAAATCACCGAGACTTCCATAAATCACAGCAACTTCCATAAATCACCGCGACTTCCATAAATCACCGAGACTTCCGTAAATCACCGCAACTTTCATAAATCACAGAGACTTCCATAAATCACGAGACTTCCATAAATCACAGCGACTTCCATAAATCACAGAGACTTCCATAAATCACAGAGACTTCCATAAATCACGAGACTTCCATAAATCACGAGACTTCCATAAATCACTGAGACTTCCATAAATCACAGAGACTTCCATAAATCACGAGACTTCCATAAATCACTGAGGCTTTCATAAATCACAGAGACTTCCATAAATCACAGAGACTTCCATAAATCACAGAGACTTCCATAAATCACAGAGACTTCCCTAAATCACTGCGACTTCCATAAATCACAGAGACTTCCATAAATCACCGAGACTTCCATAAATCACTGAGACTTCCATAAATCACAGAGACTTCCATAAATCACCGAGACTTCCCTAAATCACTGAGACTTCCATAAATCACAGAGACTTCCATAAATCACAGCGACTTCCATAAATCACAGAGACTTCCATAAATCACAGAGACTTCCATAAATCACAGAGACTTTCATAAATCACCGCAACTTCCATAAATCATGAGACTTCCATAAATCACAGAGATTTCCATAAATCACTGAGACTTCCATAAATCACAGCGACTTCCATAAATCACAGCGACTTCCATAAATCACGAGACTTCCATAAATCACTGAGACTTCTATAAATTTCTGAGACTTCCATAAATCACCGCGACTTCCCTAAATCACTGAGACTTTCATAAATCACTGAGACTTCCATAAATCACCGCGACTTCCATAAATCACCGAGACTTCCATAAATCACTGAGACTTCCCTAAATCACTGAGACTTCCATAAATCACAGCGACTTCCATAAATCACCCAGACTTCCATAAATCATAGCGACTTCCATAAATCACTGCGACTTCCATAAATCACTGAGACTTCCATAAATCACAGAGACTTCCCTAAATCACTGAGACTTCCATAAATCACCGCGACTTCCATAAATCACCGAGACTTCCATAAATCACCGAGACTTCCATAAATCACAGCAACTTCCATAAATCACCGCGACTTCCATAAATCACCGAGACTTCCATAAATCACCGCGACTTCCATAGATCACTGAGACTTCCATAAATCACAGAGACTTCCATAAATCACGAGACTTCCATAAATCACCGCGACTTCCATAAATCACCGAGACTTCCATAAATCACCGCGACTTCCATAAATCACTGAGACTTCCATAAATCACAGAGACTTCTATAAATCACTGAGACTTCCATAAATCACAGACTTCCATAAATCACAGAGACTTCCATAAATCACCGAGACTTCCATAAATCACGAGACTTCCATAAATCACCGAGACTTCTATAAATCACTGAGACTTCCATAAATCACAGAGACTTCCATAAATCACCGAGACTTCCCTAAATCACTGAGACTTCCATAAATCACAGAGACTTCCATAAATCACAGCGACTTCCATAAATCACCGAGACTTCCATAAATCACAGAGACTTCCATAAATCACAGAGACTTTCATAAATCACCGCAACTTCCATAAATCACGAGACTTCCATAAATCACAGAGATTTCCATAAATCACTGAGACTTCCATAAATCACAGCGACTTCCATAAATCACAGCGACTTCCATAAATCACGAGACTTCCATAAATCACTGAGACTTCTATAAATTTCTGAGACTTCCATAAATCACTGCGACTTCCCTAAATCACTGAGACTTTCATAAATCACTGAGACTTCCATAAATCACCGCGACTTCCATAAATCACCGAGACTTCCATAAATCACTGAGACTTCCCTAAATCACTGAGACTTCCATAAATCACAGCGACTTCCATAAATCACCCAGACTTCCATAAATCATAGCGACTTCCATAAATCACCCAGACTTCCATAAATCACAGAGACTTCCATAAATCACCGAGACTTCCATAAATCACTGCGACTTCCATAAATCACAGAGACTTCCCTAAATCACTGAGACTTCCATAAATCACAGAGACTTCCATAAATCACAGCGACTTCCATAAATCACCGAGACTTCCA
The DNA here is from genome assembly GCA_029206835.1 of Rana muscosa. Lineage (NCBI taxonomy): Eukaryota > Metazoa > Chordata > Amphibia > Anura > Ranidae > Rana > Rana muscosa. Next base: position 222,943,696 of record JARGYO010005626.1, on the reverse strand, counting down.
TAAATCACAGAGACTTCCATAAATCACAGAGACTTTCATAAATCACCGCAACTTCCATAAATCACGAGACTTCCATAAATCACAGAGATTTCCATAAATCACTGAGACTTCCATAAATCACAGCGACTTCCATAAAGCACAGCGACTTCCATAAATCACGAGACTTCCATAAATCACTGAGACTTCCATAAATCACCGCGACTTCCCTAAATCACTGAGACTTTCATAAATCACTGAGACTTCCATAAATCACCGCGACTTCCATAAATCACAGAGACTTCCATAAATCACTGAGACTTCCCTAAATCACCCAGACTTCCATAAATCACAGCGACTTCCATAAATCACCCAGACTTCCATAAATCATAGCGACTTCCATAAATCACTGAGACTTCCATAAATCACAGAGACTTCCCTAAATCACTGAGACTTCCATAAATCACCGCGACTTCCATAAATCACCGAGACTTCCATAAATCACAGCAACTTCCATAAATCACTGCGACTTCCATAAATCACCGAGACTTCCATAAATCACCGCGACTTCCATAAATCACTGAGACTTCCATAAATCACAGAGACTTCCATAAATCACGAGACTTCCATAAATCACAGCGACTTCCATAAATCACAGAGACTTCCATAAATCACAGAGACTTCCATAAATCACCGAGACTTCCATAAATCACCGAGACTTCTATAAATCACTGAGACTTCCATAAATCACAGAGACTTCCATAAATCACGAGACTTCCATAAATCACAGAGACTTCCATAAATCACCGAGACTTCCATAAATCACCGAGACTTCCATAAATCACGAGACTTCCATAAATCACCGAGACTTCCATAAATCACTGCGACTTCCATAAATCACTGAGACTTCCATAAATCACTGCGACTTCCATAAATCACCGAGACTTCCATAAATCACAGCAACTTCCATAAATCACCGCGACTTCCATAAATCACCGAGACTTCCATAAATCACCGCAACTTTCATAAATCACAGAGACTTCCATAAATCACGAGACTTCCATAAATCACAGCGACTTCCATAAATCACAGAGACTTCCATAAATCACAGAGACTTCCATAAATCACGAGACTTCCATAAATCACGAGACTTCCATAAATCACTGAGACTTCCATAAATCACAGAGACTTCCATAAATCACGAGACTTCCATAAATCACTGAGGCTTTCATAAATCACAGAGACTTCCATAAATCACAGAGACTTCCATAAATCACAGAGACTTCCATAAATCACAGAGACTTCCCTAAATCACTGCGACTTCCATAAATCACAGAGACTTCCATAAATCACCGAGACTTCCATAAATCACTGAGACTTCCATAAATCACAGAGACTTCCATAAATCACCGAGACTTCCCTAAATCACTGAGACTTCCATAAATCACAGAGACTTCCATAAATCACAGCGACTTCCATAAATCACAGAGACTTCCATAAATCACAGAGACTTCCATAAATCACAGAGACTTTCATAAATCACCGCAACTTCCATAAATCATGAGACTTCCATAAATCACAGAGATTTCCATAAATCACTGAGACTTCCATAAATCACAGCGACTTCCATAAATCACAGCGACTTCCATAAATCACGAGACTTCCATAAATCACTGAGACTTCTATAAATTTCTGAGACTTCCATAAATCACCGCGACTTCCCTAAATCACTGAGACTTTCATAAATCACTGAGACTTCCATAAATCACCGCGACTTCCATAAATCACCGAGACTTCCATAAATCACTGAGACTTCCCTAAATCACTGAGACTTCCATAAATCACAGCGACTTCCATAAATCACCCAGACTTCCATAAATCATAGCGACTTCCATAAATCACTGCGACTTCCATAAATCACTGAGACTTCCATAAATCACAGAGACTTCCCTAAATCACTGAGACTTCCATAAATCACCGCGACTTCCATAAATCACCGAGACTTCCATAAATCACAGCAACTTCCATAAATCACCGCGACTTCCATAAATCACCGAGACTTCCATAAATCACCGCGACTTCCATAAATCACTGAGACTTCCATAAATCACAGAGACTTCCATAAATCACGAGACTTCCATAAATCACAGCAACTTCCATAAATCACAGAGACTTCCATAAATCACCGAGACTTCCATAAATCACGAGACTTCCATAAATCACCGAGACTTCTATAAATCACTGAGACTTCCATAAATCACAGAGACTTCCATAAATCACGAGACTTCCATAAATCACAGAGACTTCCATAAATCACAGAGACTTCCATAAATCACAGAGACTTCCATAAATCACTGAGACTTCCATAAATCACAGAGACTTCCATAAATCACCGAGACTTCCCTAAATCACTGAGACTTCCATAAATCACAGAGACTTCCATAAATCACAGCGACTTCCATAAATCACCGAGACTTCCATAAATCACAGAGACTTCCATAAATCACAGAGACTTTCATAAATCACCGCAACTTCCATAAATCACGAGACTTCCATAAATCACAGAGATTTCCATAAATCACTGAGACTTCCATAAATCACAGCGACTTCCATAAATCACAGCGACTTCCATAAATCACGAGACTTCCATAAATCACTGAGACTTCTATAAATTTCTGAGACTTCCATAAATCACCGCGACTTCCCTAAATCACTGAGACTTTCATAAATCACTGAGACTTCCATAAATCACCGCGACTTCCATAAATCACCGAGACTTCCATAAATCACTGAGACTTCCCTAAATCACTGAGACTTCCATAAATCACAGCGACTTCCATAAATCACCCAGACTTCCATAAATCATAGCGACTTCCATAAATCACTGCGACTTCCATAAATCACTGAGACTTCCATAAATCACAAAGACTTCCCTAAATCACTGAGACTTCCATAAATCACCGCGACTTCCATAAATCACCGAGACTTCCATAAATCACAGCAACTTCCATAAATCACCGCGACTTCCATAAATCACCGAGACTTCCATAAATCACCGCGACTTCCATAAATCACTGAGACTTCCATAAATCACAGAGACTTCCATAAATCACGAGACTTCCATAAATCACAGCGACTTCAATAAATCACAGAGACTTCCATAAATCACCGAGACTTCCATAAATCACGAGACTTCCATAAATCACCGAGACTTCTATAAATCACTGAGACTTCCATAAATCACAGAGACTTCCATAAATCACGAGACTTCCATAAATCACAGAGACTTCCATAAATCACCGAGACTTCCATAAATCACCGAGACTTCCATAAATCACGAGACTTCCATAAATCACCGAGACTTCCATAAATCACTGCGACTTCCATAAATCACTGAGACTTCCATAAATCACGCGACTTCCATAAATCACCGAGACTTCCATAAATCACAGCAACTTCCATAAATCACCGTGACTTCCATAAATCACCGAGACTTCCGTAAATCACCGCAACTTTCATAAATCACAGAGACTTCCATAAATCACGAGACTTCCATAAATCACAGCGACTTCCATAAATCACAGAGACTTCCATAAATCACAGAGACTTCCATAAATCACGAGACTTCCATAATTTACGAGACTTCCATAAATCACTGAGACTTCCATAAATCACAGAGACTTCCATAAATCACGAGACTTCCATAAATCACTGAGGCTTTCATAAATCACAGAGACTTCCATAAATCACAGAGACTTCCATAAATCACAAAGACTTCCATAAATCACAGAGACTTCCATAAATCACAGAGACTTCCCTAAATCACAGAGACTTCCCTAAATCACTGCGAATTCCATAAATCACAGAGACTTCCCTAAATCACTGAGACTTCCATAAATCACAGAGACTTCCATAAATCACAGCGACTTCCATAAATCACCGAGACTTCCATAAATCACAGAGACTTCCATAAATCACAGAGACTTTCATAAATCACCGCAACTTCCATAAATCACGAGACTTCCATAAATCACAGAGATTTCCATAAATCACTGAGACTTCCATAAATCACAGCGACTTCCATAAATCACAGCGACTTCCATAAATCACGAGACTTCCATAAATCACTGAGACTTCTATAAATTTCTGAGACTTCCATAAATCACCGCGACTTCCCTAAATCACTGAGACTTTCATAAATCACTGAGACTTCCATAAATCACCGCGACTTCCATAAATCACCGAGACTTCCATAAATCACTGAGACTTCCCTAAATCACTGAGACTTCCATAAATCACAGCGACTTCCATAAATCACCCAGACTTCCATAAATCATAGCGACTTCCATAAATCACTGCGACTTCCATAAATCACTGAGACTTCCATAAATCACAAAGACTTCCCTAAATCACTGAGACTTCCATAAATCACCGCGACTTCCATAAATCACCGAGACTTCCATAAATCACAGCAACTTCCATAAATCACCGCGACTTCCATAAATCACCGAGACTTCCATAAATCACCGCGACTTCCATAAATCACTGAGACTTCCATAAATCACAGAGACTTCCATAAATCACGAGACTTCCATAAATCACAGCGACTTCAATAAATCACAGAGACTTCCATAAATCACCGAGACTTCCATAAATCACGAGACTTCCATAAATCACCGAGACTTCTATAAATCACTGAGACTTCCATAAATCACAGAGACTTCCATAAATCACGAGACTTCCATAAATCACAGAGACTTCCATAAATCACCGAGACTTCCATAAATCACCGAGACTTCCATAAATCACGAGACTTCCATAAATCACCGAGACTTCCATAAATCACTGCGACTTCCATAAATCACTGAGACTTCCATAAATCACCGCGACTTCCATAAATCACCGAGACTTCCATAAATCACAGCAACTTCCATAAATCACCGTGACTTCCATAAATCACCGAGACTTCCGTAAATCACCGCAACTTTCATAAATCACAGAGACTTCCATAAATCACGAGACTTCCATAAATCACAGCGACTTCCATAAATCACAGAGACTTCCATAAATCACAGAGACTTCCATAAATCACGAGACTTCCATAATTTACGAGACTTCCATAAATCACTGAGACTTCCATAAATCACAGAGACTTCCATAAATCACGAGACTTCCATAAATCACTGAGGCTTTCATAAATCACAGAGACTTCCATAAATCACAGAGACTTCCATAAATCACAAAGACTTCCATAAATCACAGAGACTTCCATAAATCACAGAGACTTCCCTAAATCACAGAGACTTCCCTAAATCACTGCGAATTCCATAAATCACAGAGACTTCCATAAATCACTGAGACTTCCATAAATCACAGAGACTTCCATAAATCACGAGACTTCCATAAATCACAGAGACTTCCATAAATCACTGAGGCTTTCATAAATCACTGCGACTTCCATAAATCACAGAGACTTCCATAAATCACTGAGACTTCCATAAATCACCGTGACTTCCATAAATCACAGAGACTTCCATAAATCACTGAGACTTCCATAAATCACAGAGACTTCCATAAATCACAGAGACTTCCCTAAATCACTGCGACTTCCATAAATCACAGCGACTTCCATAAATCACAAGACTTCCATAATTCACTGAGACTTCCCTAAATCACAGCGACTTCCATAAATCACTGAGGCTTCCATAAATCACGAGACTTCCATAAATCACGAGACTTCCATAATTCACTGAGACTTCCATAAATCACCGAGACTTCCATAAATCACAGAGACTTCCATAAATCACAGCAACTTCCATAAATCACGAGACTTCCATAAATCACGAGACTTCCATAATTCACTGAGACTTCCATAAATCACTGAGACTTCCATAAATCACCGAGACTTCCATAAATCACGAGACTTCCATAAATCACAGAGACTTCCATAAATCACCGCGACTTCCATAAATCACTGAGACTTCCATAAATCACAGCGACTTCCATAAATCACCGCGACTTCCATAAATCACCGCGACTATCATAAATCACAGAGACTTCCATAAATCACTGAGACTTCCATAAATCACAGAGACTTTCATAAATCACCGCAACTTCCATAAATCACAGAGACTTCCATAAATCACAGAGACTTCCATCAATCACCGCGACTTCCCTAAATCACCGAGACTTCCATAAATCACTGCAACTTCCATAAATCACTGAGACTTCCATAAATCACAGCGACTTCTATAAATCACCGAGACTTCCATAAATCACGAGACTTCCCTAAATCACTGAGACTTCCATAATTCACAGCGACTTCCATAAATCACCCAGACTTCCATAAATCACTGCGACTTCCATAAATCACAGCGACTTCCATAAATCACAGCGACTTCCATAAATCACTGCGACTTCCATAAATCACCGCGACTTCCATAAATCACCGCGACTTCCATAAATCACCGAGACTTCCATAAATCACAGAGACTTCCCTAAATCACTGAGACTTCCATAAGTCACTGCGACTTCCATAAATCACCGAGACTTCCATAAATCACAGAGACTTCCATAAATCACCGCGACTTCCATAAATCACAGAGACTTCCCTATATCACTGAGACTTCCATAAGTCACTGTGACTTCCATAAATCACCGAGACTTCCATAAATCACAGAGACTTCCATAAATCACTGCGACTTCCATAAATCACAGAGACTTCCATAAATCACAGCGACTTCCATAAATCACGAGACTTCCATAAATCACTGACACTTCTATAAATTTCTGAGACTTCCATAAATCACCGCGACTTCCGTAAATCACTGAGACTTTCATAAATCACTGAGACTTCCATAAATCACCGCGACTTCCATAAATCACCGAGACTTCCATAAATCACTGAGACTTCCCTAAATCACTGAGACTTCCATAAATCACAGCGACTTCCATAAATCACCCAGACTTCCATAAATCATAGCGACTTCCATAAATCACTGCGACTTCCATAAATCACTGAGACTTCCATAAATCACAGAGACTTCCCTAAATCACTGAGACTTCCATAAATCACCGCGACTTCCATAAATCACCGAGACTTCCATAAATCACAGCAACTTCCATAAATCACCGCAACTTCCATAAATCACCGAGACTTCCATAAATCACCGCGACTTCCATAAATCACTGAGACTTCCATAAATCACAGAGACTTCCATAAATCACGAGACTTTCATAAATCACAGCGACTTCCATAAATCACAGAGACTTCCATAAATCACCGAGACTTTCATAAATCACCGAGACTTCTATAAATCACTGCGACTTCCATAAATCACTGAGACTTCCATAAATCACCGCGACTTCCATAAATCACCGAGACTTCCATAAATCACAGCAACTTCCATAAATCACTAGACTTCCATTAATCACAGAGACTATCATAAATCACAGAGACTTCCATAAATCACTGAGACTTCCATAAATCACAGAGACTTTCATAAATCACCGCAACTTCCATAAATCACAGAGACTTCCATAAATCACAGAGACTTCCATCAATCACCGCGACTTCCCTAAATCACCGAGACTTCCATAAATCACTGCAACTTCCATAAATCACTGAGACTTCCATAAATCACAGCGACTTCTATAAATCACCGAGACTTCCATAAATCACGAGACTTCCCTAAATCACTGAGACTTCCATAATTCACAGCGACTTCCATAAATCACCCAGACTTCCATAAATCACTGCGACTTCCATAAATCACAGCGACTTCCATAAATCACAGCGACTTCCATAAATCACTGCGACTTCCATAAATCACCGCGACTTCCATAAATCACCGCGACTTCCATAAATCACCGAGACTTCCATAAATCACAGAGACTTCCCTAAATCACTGAGACTTCCATAAGTCACTGCGACTTCCATAAATCACCGAGACTTCCATAAATCACAGAGACTTCCATAAATCACCGCGACTTCCATAAATCACAGAGACTTCCCTATATCACTGAGACTTCCATAAGTCACTGTGACTTCCATAAATCACCGAGACTTCCATAAATCACAGAGACTTCCATAAATCACTGCGACTTCCATAAATCACAGAGACTTCCATAAATCACAGCGACTTCCATAAATCACGAGACTTCCATAAATCACTGACACTTCTATAAATTTCTGAGACTTCCATAAATCACCGCGACTTCCGTAAATCACTGAGACTTTCATAAATCACTGAGACTTCCATAAATCACCGCGACTTCCATAAATCACCGAGACTTCCATAAATCACTGAGACTTCCCTAAATCACTGAGACTTCCATAAATCACAGCGACTTCCATAAATCACCCAGACTTCCATAAATCATAGCGACTTCCATAAATCACTGCGACTTCCATAAATCACTGAGACTTCCATAAATCACAGAGACTTCCCTAAATCACTGAGACTTCCATAAATCACCGCGACTTCCATAAATCACCGAGACTTCCATAAATCACAGCAACTTCCATAAATCACCGCAACTTCCATAAATCACCGAGACTTCCATAAATCACCGCGACTTCCATAAATCACTGAGACTTCCATAAATCACAGAGACTTCCATAAATCACGAGACTTTCATAAATCACAGCGACTTCCATAAATCACAGAGACTTCCATAAATCACCGAGACTTTCATAAATCACCGAGACTTCTATAAATCACTGCGACTTCCATAAATCACTGAGACTTCCATAAATCACCGCGACTTCCATAAATCACCGAGACTTCCATAAATCACAGCAACTTCCATAAATCACCGAGACTTCCGTAAATCACCGCAACTTCCATAAATCACAGAGACTTCCATAAATCACGAGACTTCCATAAATCACAGCGACTTCCATAAATCACCGAGACTTCTATAAATCACTGAGACTTCCATAAATCACAGAGACTTCCATAAATCACGAGACTTCCATAAATCACAGAGACTTCCATAAATCACAGAGACTTCCATAAATCACCGAGACTTCCATAAATCACCGAGACTTCCATAAATCACGAGACTTCCATAAATCACCGAGACTTCCATAAATCACTGCGACTTCCATAAATCACTGAGACTTCCATAAATCACCGCGACTTCCATGAATCACCGAGACTTCCATAAATCACAGCAACTTCCATAAATCACCGTGACTTCCATAAATCACCGAGACTTCCATAAATCACAGAGACTTCCATAAATCACAGAGACTTCCATAAATCACGAGACTTCCATAAATCACAGAGACTTCCATAAATCACGAGACTTCCATAAATCACGAGACTTCCATAAATCACAGAGACTTCCATAAATCATGAGACTTCCATAAATCACTGAGGCTTTCATAAATCACTGCGACTTCCATAAATCACAGAGACTTCCATAAATCACAGAGACTTCCATAAATCACAGAGACTTCCATAAATCACAGAGACTTCCCTAAATCACTGCGACTTCCATAAATCACAGAGACTTCCATAAATCACCGAGACTTCCATAAATCACTGAGACTTCCATAAATCACAGAGACTTCCATAAATCACGAGACTTCCATAAATCACAGAGACTTCCATAAATCACTGAGGCTTTCATAAATCACTGCGACTTCCATAAATCACAGAGACTTCCATAAATCACCACGACTTCCATAAATCACCGCGACTTCCATAAATCAAAGAGACTTCCATAAATCACTGAGACTTCCATAAATCACAGAGACTTTCATAAATCACAGAGACTTCCCTAAATCACTGCGACTTCCATAAATCACAGCGACTTCCATAAATCACAGCATCTTCCATAAATCACAGCAACTTCCATAAATCACCGAGACTTCCATAAATCACCGAGACTTCCATAAATCACAGAGACTTCCATAAATCACAGAGACTTCCATAAATCACGAGACTTCCATAAATCATGAGACTTCCATAAATCACAGAGACTTCCATAAATCACAGCAACTTCCATAAATCACAGAGACTTCCATAAATCACAGAGACTTCCATAAATCACAGCAACTTCCATAAATCACCGCGACTTCCATAAATCACAGAGGCTTCCATAAATCACAGAGACTTACATAAATCACAGAGACTTCCATAAATCACAGAGACTTCCATAAATCACCGCGACTTCCATAAATCACAGAGACTTCCATGAATCACACAGACTTCCATAAATCACTGAGACTTCCATAAATCACAGCGACTTCCATAAATCGCAGAGACTTCCCTAAATCACAGCGACTTCCATAAATCACGAGACTTCCATAAATCACAGAGACTTCCATAAATCACGAGACTTCCATAAATCACAGAGACTTCCATAAATCACAGCGACTTCCATAAATCACCGAGACTTCCATAAATCACGAGACTTCCATAAATCACCGCGACTTCCATAAATCACCGAGACTTCCATAAATCACTGAGATTTCCATAAATCACAGAGACTTCCATAAATCACAGCGACTTCCATAAATCATGAGACTTCCATAAATCACCGAGACTTCCCTAAATCACTGCGACTTCCATAAATCACGAGACTTCCAAAAATAACCGAGACTTCCATAAATCACAGAGACTTCCATAAATCACAGCAACTTCCATAAATCACCGAGACTTCCATAAATCACCGAGACTTCCATAAATCACCGAGACTTCCATAAATCACAGAGACTTCCATAAATCATGAGACTTCCATAAATCATGAGACTTCCATAAATCACAGAGACTTCCATAAATCACAGCAACTTCCATAAATCACAGAGACTTCCATAAATCACAGAGACTTCCATAAATCACAGCAACTTCCATAAATCACCGCGACTTCCATAAATCACAGAGGCTTCCATAAATCACAGAGACTTCCATAAATCACAGAGACTTCCATAAATCACAGAGACTTCCATAAATCACCGCGACTTCCATAAATCACCGAGACTTCCATGAATCACTGAGACTTCCCTAAATCACTGAGACTTCCATAAATCACAGCGACATCCATAAATCGCAGAGACTTCCCTAAATCACAGCGACTTCCATAAATCACGAGACTTCCCTAAATCACTGCGACTTCCATAAATCACGAGACTTCCAAAAATAACCGAGACTTCCATAAATCACAGAGACTTCCATAAATCACAGAGACTTCCATAAATCACAGAGACTTCCATAAATCACCGAGACTTCCATAAATCACAGCGACTTCCATAAATCATGAGACTTCCATAAATCACAGAGACTTCCATAATTCACTGAGACTTCCATAAATCACTGAGACTTCCATAAATCACAGCGACTTCCATAAATCACAGAGATTTCCATAAATCACAGAGACTTCCATAAATCACAGAGACTTCCATAAATCACAGAGACTTCCACAAATCACAGCGACTTCCATAAATCACAGAGACTTCCATAATTCACTGAGACTTCCATAAATCACAGAGACTTCCATAAATCACTGAGACTTCCATAATTCACTGAGACTTCCATAAATCACAGAGACTTCCATAAATCACAGCAACTTCCATAAATCACAGCGACTTCCATAATTCACTGAGACTTCCATAAATCACAGAGACTTCCATAAATCACAGCGACTTCCATAAATCACAGAGACTTCCATAATTCACTGAGACTTCCATAAATCACAGAGACTTCCATAAATCACAGAGACTTCCATAAATCACAGAGACTTCCATAAATCACAGAGACTTCCACAAATCACAGAGACTTCCATAAATCACTGAGACTTCCATAAATCACTGAGACTTCCATAAATAACAGAGACTTCCATAAATCACAGAGACTTCCATAAATCACTGAGACTTCCATAATTCACTGAGACTTCCATAAATCACAGAGACTTCCATAAATCACAGCGACTTCCATAAATCACAGAGACTTCCATAAATCACAGCGACTTCCATAAATCACAGCGACTTCCATAAATCACTGAGATTTCCATAAATCACCGAGACTTCCATAAATCACGAGACTTCCATAAATCACAGAGACTTCCATAAATCACAGCAACTTCCATAATTCACTGAGACTTCCATAAATCACAGAGACTTCCATAAATCACCGAAACTTCTATAAATCACCGAGACTTCCATAAATCACAGAGACTTCCATAAATCACCGCGACTTCCATAAATCACCGAGACTTCCATAAATCACCGAGACTTCCATAAATCACCGAGACTTCCATAAATCACAGAGACTTCCATAAATCACAGAGACTTCCATAAATCACTGAGACTTCCATAAATCACAGAGACTTCCATAAATCACAGAGACTTCCATAAATCACAGAGACTTCCATAAATCACGAGACTTCCATAAATCACAGAGACTTCCATAAATCACAGAGATTTCCATAAATCACAGCGACTTCCATAAATCACTGAGACTTCCATAAATCACCGAGACTTCCATAAATCACAGAGACTTCCATAAATCACTGAGACTTCCATAAATCACAGCGACTTCCATAAATCGCAGAGACTTCCCTAAATCACAGCGACTTCCATAAATCACTGAGACTTCCATAAATCACCGAGACTTCCATAAATCACCGAGATTTCCATAAATCACAGCGACTTCCATAAATCACTGAGACTTCCATAAATCACAGAGACTTCCCTAAATCACAGAGACTTCCATAAATCACAGAGACTTCCATAAATCACCGTGATTTCCATAAAGCACAGCGACTTCCATAAATCACTGAGACTTCCATAAATCACAGAGACTTCCATAAATCACAGAGACTTCCATAAATCACCGCGACTTCCATAAATCATGAGACTTCCATAAATCACAGAGACTTCCATAAATCACGAGACTTCCATAATTCACTGAGACTTCCATAAATCACAGAGACTTCCATAAATCACTGCGACTTCCATAAATCACGAGACTTCCATAAATCACAGAGACTTCCATAAATCACGAGACTTCCATAATTCACTGACACTTCCATAAATCACGAGACTTCCATAAATCACAGAGACTTCCATAAATCACGAGACTTCCATAATTCACCGAGACTTCCATAAATCACTGAGATTTCCATAAATCACAGCGACTTCCATAAATCGCAGAGACTTCCCTAAATCACAGCGACTTCCATAAATCACTGAGACTTCCATAAATCACCGAGACTTCCATAAATCACAGAGACTTCCATAAATCACCGCGACTTCCATAAATCACGAGACTTCCATAAATCACAGAGACTTCCATAAATCACGAGACTTCCATAATTCACTGAGACTTCCATAAATCACCGAGACTTCCATAAATCACAGAGACTTCCATAAATCACAGCAACTTCCATAAATCACGAGACTTCCATAAATCACAGAGACTTCCCTAAATCACAGCGACTTCCATAAATCACTGAGACTTCCATAAATCACGAGACTTCCATGAATCACGAGACTTCCATAATTCACTGAGACTTCCATAAATCACCGAGACTTCCATAAATCACAGAGACTTCCATAAATCACAGCAACTTCCATAAATCACGAGACTTCCATAAATCACAGAGACATCCATAAATCACGAGACTTCCATAAATCACGAGACTTCCATAATTCACTGAGACTTCCATAAATCACGAGACTTCCATAATTCACTGAGACTTCCATAAATCACGAGACTTCCATAAATCACAGAGACTTCCATAAATCACGAGACTTCCATAATTCACCGAGACTTCCATAAATCACTGAGATTTCCATAAATCACAGCGACTTCCATAAATCGCAGAGACTTCCCTAAATCACAGCGACTTCCATAAATCACTGAGACTTCCATAAATCACCGAGACTTCCATAAATCACAGAGACTTCCATAAATCACCGCGACTTCCATAAATCACGAGACTTCCATAAATCACAGAGACTTCCATAAATCACGAGACTTCCATAATTCACTGAGACTTCCATAAATCACCGAGACTTCCATAAATCACAGAGACTTCCATAAATCACAGCAACTTCCATAAATCACGAGACTTCCATAAATCACAGAGACTTCCCTAAATCACAGCGACTTCCATAAATCACTGAGACTTCCATAAATCACGAGACTTCCATAAATCATGAGACTTCCATAATTCACTGAGACTTCCATAAATCACCGAGACTTCCATAAATCACAGAGACTTCCACAAATCACAGCAACTTCCATAAATCACGAGACTTCCATAAATCACAGAGACATCCATAAATCACGAGACTTCCATAAATCACGAGACTTCCATAATTCACTGAGACTTCCATAAATCACTGAGACTTCCATAAATCACTGAGACTGCCATAAATCACAGAGACTTCCATAAATCACGAGACTTCCATAAATCACGAGACTTCCATAATTCACTGAGACTTCCATAAATCACGAGACTTCCATAAATCACGAGACTTCCATAAATCACAGAGACTTCCATAAATCACAGCAACTTCCATAAATCACGAGACTTCCATAAATCACGAGACTTCCATAAATCTCGAGACTTCTATAAATCACGAGACTTCCATAAATCACAGAGACTTCCATAAATCACAGCGACTTCCATAAATCACTGAGACTTCCATAAATCACGAGACTTCCATAAATCACGAGACTTCCATAATTCACTGAGACTTCCATAAATCACCGCAACTTCCATAAATCACAGAGACTTCCATAAATCATGAGACTTCCATAAATCACTGAGACTTCCATAAATCACAGAGACTTCCATAAATCACCGCGACTTCCATAAATCACAGCGACTTCCATAAATCACAGCGACTTCCATAAATCACTGAGACTTCCATAAATCACAGCGACTTCCATAAATCGCAGAGACTTCCCTAAATCACAGCGACTTCCATAAATCACTGAGACTTCCATAAATCACCGAGACTTCCATAAATCACAGAGACTTCCATAAATCACCGCGACTTCCATAAATCACGAGACTTCCATAAATCACAGAGTCTTCCATAAATCACGAGACTTCCATAATTCACTGAGAATTCCATAAATCACCGAGACTTCCATAAATCACAGAGACTTCTATAAATCACAGCAACTTCCATAAATCACGAGACTTCCATAAATCACAGAGACTTCCCTAAATCACAGCGACTTCCATAAATCACTGAGACTTCCATAAATCACGAGACTTCCATAAATGACGAGACTTCCATAATTCACTGAGACTTCCATAAATCACCGAGACTTCCATAAATCACAGAGACTTCCATAAATCACAGCAACTTCCATAAATCACGAGACTTCCATAAATCACGAGACTTCCATAAATCACGAGACTTCCATAATTCACTGAGACTTCCATAAATCACTGAGACTTCCATAAATCACTGAGACTTCCATAAATCACAGAGATTTCCATAAATCACGAGACTTACATAAATCACGAGACTTACATAATTCACTGAGACTTCCATAAATCACTGAGACTTCCATAAATCACAGAGACTTCCCTAAATCACAGCGACTTCCATAAATCACAGCGACTTCCATAAATCACAGCAACTTCCATAAATCACGAGACTTCCATAAATCACCGAGACTTCCATAAATCACAAGACTTCCATAAATCACGAGACTTCCATAAATCACCGAGACTTCTATAAATCACTGAGACTTCCATAAATCACAGAGACTTCCATAAATCACGAGACTTCCATAAATCACAGAGACTTCCATAAATCACCGAGACTTCCATAAATCACCGAGACTTCCATAAATCACGAGACTTCCATAAATCACCGAGACTTCCATAAATCACTGCAACTTCCATAAATCACTGAGACTTCCATAAATCACCGCGACTTCCATAAATCACCGAGACTTCCATAAATCACAGCAACTTCCATAAATCACCGTGACTTCCATAAATCACCGAGACTTCCGTAAATCACCGCAACTTTCATAAATCACAGAGACTTCCATAAATCACGAGACTTCCATAAATCACAGCGACTTCCATAAATCACAGAGACTTCCATAAATCACAGAGACTTCCATAAATCACGAGACTTCCATAATTCACGAGGCTTTCATAAATCACAGAGACTTCCATAAATCACAGAGACTTCCATAAATCACAGAGACTTCCATAAATCACAGAGACTTCCCTAAATCACAGAGACTTCCCTAAATCACTGCGAATTCCATAAATCACAGAGACTTCCATAAATCACTGAGACTTCCATAAATCACAGAGACTTCCATAAATCACGAGACTTCCATAAATCACAGAGACTTCCATAAATCACTGAGGCTTTCATAAATCACTGCGACTTCCATAAATCACAGAGACTTCCATAAATCACTGAGACTTCCATAAATCACCGCGACTTCCATAAATCACAGAGACTTCCATAAATCACTGAGACTTCCATAAATCACAGAGACTTCCATAAATCACAGAGACTTCCCTAAATCACTGCGACTTCCATAAATCACAGCGACTTCCATAAATCACAAGACTTCCATAATTCACTGAGACTTCCCTAAATCACAGCGACTTCCATAAATCACTGAGGCTTCCATAAATCACGAGACTTCCATAAATCACGAGACTTCCATAATTCACTGAGACTTCCATAAATCACCGAGACTTCCATAAATCACAGAGACTTCCATAAATCACAGCAACTTCCATAAATCACGAGACTTCCATAAATCACGAGACTTCCATAATTCACTGAGACTTCCATAAATCACTGAGACTTCCATAAATCACCGAGACTTCCATAAATCACGAGACTTCCATAAATCACAGAGACTTCCATAAATCACCGCGACTTCCATAAATCACTGAGACTTCCATAAATCACAGCGACTTCCATAAATCACCGCGACTTCCATAAATCACCGCGACTATCATAAATCACAGAGACTTCCATAAATCACTGAGACTTCCATAAATCACAGAGACTTTCATAAATCACCGCAACTTCCATAAATCACAGAGACTTCCATAAATCACAGAGACTTCCATAAATCACCGCGACTTCCCTAAATCACCGAGACTTCCATAAATCACTGCGACTTCCATAAATCACTGAGACTTCCATAAATCACTGAGACTTCCATAAATCACAGCGACTTCTATAAATCACCGAGACTTCCATAAATCACGAGACTTCCCTAAATCACTGAGACTTCCATAATTCACAGCGACTTCCATAAATCACCCAGACTTCCATAAATCACTGCGACTTCCATAAATCACAGCGACTTCCATAAATCACCGCGACTTCCATAAATCACCGCGACTTCCATAAATCACCGAGACTTCCATAAATCACAGAGACTTCCCTAAATCACTGAGACTTCCATAAGTCACTGCGACTTCCATAAATCACCGAGACTTCCATAAATCACAGAGACTTCCATAAATCACCGCGACTTCCATAAATCACAGAGACTTCCCTATATCACTGAGACTTCCATAAGTCACTGTGACTTCCATAAATCACCGAGACTTCCATAAATCACAGAGACTTCCATAAATCACCGCGACTTCCATAAATCACAGAGACTTCCATAAATCACCGCGACTTCCATAAATCACCGAGACTTCCATAAATCACAGAGACTTCCCTAAATCACTGAGACTTCCATAAGTCACTGCGACTTCCATAAATCACAGAGACTTCCATAAATCACCGCGACTTCCATAAATCACCGCGACTTCCATAAATCACAGAGACTTCCATAAATCACCGAGACTTCCATAAATCACAGCGACTTCCATAAATCACCGCGACTTCCCTAAATCACCGAGACTTCCCTAAATCACTGAGACTTCCATAAATCACAGAGACTTCCATAAATCACAGCGACTTCCATAAATCACCGAGACTTCCATAAATCACAGAGACTTCCATAAATCACAGAGACTTTCATAAATCACCGCAACTTCCATAAATCACGAGACTTCCATAAATCACAGAGATTTCCATAAATCACTGAGACTTCCATAAATCACAGCGACTTCCATAAATCACAGCGACTTCCATAAATCACGAGACTTCCATAAATCACTGACACTTCTATAAATTTCTGAGACTTCCATAAATCACCGAGACTTCCATAAATCACAGAGACTTCCCTAAATCACTGAGACTTCCATAAGTCACTGCGACTTCCATAAATCACAGAGACTTCCATAAATCACCGTGACTTCCATAAATCACCGCGACTTCCATAAATCACAGAGACTTCCATAAATCACCGAGACTTCCATAAATCACAGCGACTTCCATAAATCACCGCGACTTCCCTAAATCACCGAGACTTCCCTAAATCACTGAGACTTCCATAAATCACAGAGACTTCCATAAATCACAGCGACTTCCATAAATCACCGAGACTTCCATAAATCACAGAGACTTCCATAAATCACAGAGACTTTCATAAATCACCGCAACTTCCATAAATCACGAGACTTCCATAAATCACAGAGATTTCCATAAATCACTGAGACTTCCATAAATCACAGCGACTTCCATAAATCACAGCGACTTCCATAAATCACGAGACTTCCATAAATCACTGACACTTCTATAAATTTCTGAGACTTCCATAAATCACCGCGACTTCCCTAAATCACTGAGACTTTCATAAATCACTGAGACTTCCATAAATCACCGCGACTTCCATAAATCACCGAGACTTCCATAAATCACTGAGACTTCCCTAAATCACTGAGACTTCCATAAATCACAGCGACTTCCATAAATCACCCAGACTTCCATAAATCATAGCGACTTCCATAAATCACTGCGACTTCCATAAATCACTGAGACTTCCATAAATCACAGAGACTTCCCTAAATCACTGAGACTTCCATAAATCACCGCGACTTCCATAAATCACCGAGACTTCCATAAATCACAGCAACTTCCATAAATCACCGCAACTTCCATAAATCACCGAGACTTCCATAAATCACCGCGACTTCCATAAATCACTGAGACTTCCATAAATCACAGAGACTTCCATAAATCACGAGACTTCCATAAATCACAGCGACTTCCATAAATCACAGAGACTTCCATAAATCACCGAGACTTCCATAAATCACTGCGACTTCCATAAATCACTGAGACTTCCATAAATCACCGCGACTTCCATAAATCACCGAGACTTCCATAAATCACAGCAACTTCCATAAATCACCGAGACTTCCGTAAATCACCGCAACTTCCATAAATCACAGAGACTTCCATAAATCACGAGACTTCCATAAATCACAGCGACTTCCATAAATCACCGAGACTTCTATAAATCACTGAGACTTCCATAAATCACAGAGACTTCCATAAATCACGAGACTTCCATAAATCACAGAGACTTCCATAAATCACAGAGACTTCCATAAATCACCGAGACTTCCATAAATCACCGAGACTTCCATAAATCACGAGACTTCCATAAATCACCGAGACTTCCATAAATCACTGCGACTTCCATAAATCACTGAGACTTCCATAAATCACCGAGACTTCCATGAATCACCGAGACTTCCATAAATCACAGCAACTTCCATAAATCACCGTGACTTCCATAAATCACCGAGACTTCCATAAATCACAGAGACTTCCATAAATCACAGAGACTTCCATAAATCACGAGACTTCCATAAATCACAGAGACTTCCATAAATCACGAGACTTCCATAAATCACGAGACTTCCATAAATCACAGAGACTTCCATAAATCATGAGACTTCCATAAATCACTGAGGCTTTCATAAATCACTGCGACTTCCATAAATCACAGAGACTTCCATAAATCACAGAGACTTCCATAAATCACAGAGACTTCCATAAATCACAGAGACTTCCCTAAATCACTGCGACTTCCATAAATCACAGAGACTTCCATAAATCACCGAGACTTCCATAAATCACTGAGACTTCCATAAATCACAGAGACTTCCATAAATCACGAGACTTCCATAAATCACAGAGACTTCCATAAATCACTGAGGCTTTCATAAATCACTGCGACTTCCATAAATCACAGAGACTTCCATAAATCACCACGACTTCCATAAATCACCGCGACTTCCATAAATCAAAGAGACTTCCATAAATCACTGAGACTTCCATAAATCACAGAGACTTTCATAAATCACAGAGACTTCCCTAAATCACTGCGACTTCCATAAATCACAGCGACTTCCATAAATCACAGCATCTTCCATAAATCACAGCAACTTCCATAAATCACCGAGACTTCCATAAATCACCGAGACTTCCATAAATCACTGAGACTTCCATAAATCACAGAGACTTCCATAAATCACGAGACTTCCATAAATCATGAGACTTCCATAAATCACAGAGACTTCCATAAATCACAGCAACTTCCATAAATCACAGAGACTTCCATAAATCACAGAGACTTCCATAAATCACAGCAACTTCCATAAATCACCGCGACTTCCATAAATCACAGAGGCTTCCATAAATCACAGAGACTTCCATAAATCACAGAGACTTCCATAAATCACAGAGACTTCCATAAATCACCGCGACTTCCATAAATCACTGAGACTTCCATGAATCACACAGACTTCCATAAATCACTGAGACTTCCATAAATCACAGCGACTTCCATAAATCGCAGAGACTTCCCTAAATCACAGCGACTTCCATAAATCACGAGACTTCCATAAATCACAGAGACTTCCATAAATCACGAGACTTCCATAAATCACAGAGACTTCCATAAATCACAGCGACTTCCATAAATCACCGAGACTTCCATAAATCACGAGACTTCCATAAATCACCGCGACTTCCATAAATCACCGAGACTTCCATAAATCACCGAGATTTCCATAAATCACAGAGACTTCCATAAATCACAGCGACTTCCATAAATCACGAGACTTCCATAAATCACCGAGACTTCCCTAAATCACTGCGACTTCCATAAATCACGAGACTTCCAAAAATAACCGAGACTTCCATAAATCACAGAGACTTCCATAAATCACAGCAACTTCCATAAATCACCGAGACTTCCATAAATCACCGAGACTTCCATAAATCACAGAGACTTCCATAAATCACAGAGACTTCCATAAATCACGAGACTTCCATAAATCATGAGACTTCCATAAATCACAGAGACTTCCATAAATCACAGCAACTTCCATAAATCACAGAGACTTCCATAAATCACAGAGACTTCCATAAATCACAGCAACTTCCATAAATCACCGCGACTTCCATAAATCACAGAGGCTTCCATAAATCACAGAGACTTCCATAAATCACAGAGACTTCCATAAATCACAGAGACTTCCATAAATCACCGCGACTTCCATAAATCACCGAGACTTCCATGAATCACTGAGACTTCCCTAAATCACTGAGACTTCCATAAATCACAGCGACTTCCATAAATCGCAGAGACTTCCATAAATCACAGAGACTTCCATAAATCATGAGACTTCCATAAATCACTGAGGCTTTCATAAATCACTGCGACTTCCATAAATCACAGAGACTTCCATAAATCACAGAGACTTCCATAAATCACAGAGACTTCCATAAATCACAGAGACTTCCCTAAATCACTGCGACTTCCATAAATCACAGAGACTTCCATAAATCACCGAGACTTCCATAAATCACTGAGACTTCCATAAATCACAGAGACTTCCATAAATCACGAGACTTCCATAAATCACAGAGACTTCCATAAATCACTGAGGCTTTCATAAATCACTGCGACTTCCATAAATCACAGAGACTTCCATAAATCACCACGACTTCCATAAATCACCGCGACTTCCATAAATCAAAGAGACTTCCATAAATCACTGAGACTTCCATAAATCACAGAGACTTTCATAAATCACAGAGACTTCCCTAAATCACTGCGACTTCCATAAATCACAGCGACTTCCATAAATCACAGCATCTTCCATAAATCACAGCAACTTCCATAAATCACCGAGACTTCCATAAATCACCGAGACTTCCATAAATCACTGAGACTTCCATAAATCACAGAGACTTCCATAAATCACGAGACTTCCATAAATCATGAGACTTCCATAAATCACAGAGACTTCCATAAATCACAGCAACTTCCATAAATCACAGAGACTTCCATAAATCACAGAGACTTCCATAAATCACAGCAACTTCCATAAATCACCGCGACTTCCATAAATCACAGAGGCTTCCATAAATCACAGAGATTTCCATAAATCACAGAGACTTCCATAAATCACAGAGACTTCCATAAATCACCGCGACTTCCATAAATCACCGAGACTTCCATGAATCACACAGACTTCCATAAATCACTGAGACTTCCATAAATCACAGCGACTTCCATAAATCGCAGAGACTTCCCTAAATCACAGCGACTTCCATAAATCACGAGACTTCCATAAATCACAGAGACTTCCATAAATCACGAGACTTCCATAAATCACAGAGACTTCCATAAATCACAGCGACTTCCATAAATCACCGAGACTTCCATAAATCACGAGACTTCCATAAATCACCGCGACTTCCATAAATCACCGAGACTTCCATAAATCACCGAGATTTCCATAAATCACAGAGACTTCCATAAATCACAGCGACTTCCATAAATCACGAGACTTCCATAAATCACCGAGACTTCCCTAAATCACTGCGACTTCCATAAATCACGAGACTTCCAAAAATAACCGAGACTTCCATAAATCACAGAGACTTCCATAAATCACAGCAACTTCCTTAAATCACCGAGACTTCCATAAATCACCGAGACTTCCATAAATCACAGAGACTTCCATAAATCACAGAGACTTCCATAAATCACGAGACTTCCATAAATCATGAGACTTCCATAAATCACAGAGACTTCCATAAATCACAGCAACTTCCATAAATCACAGAGACTTCCATAAATCACAGAGACTTCCATAAATCACAGCAACTTCCATAAATCACCGCGACTTCCATAAATCACAGAGGCTTCCATAAATCACAGAGACTTCCATAAATCACAGAGACTTCCATAAATCACAGAGACTTCCATAAATCACCGCGACTTCCATAAATCACCAAGACTTCCATGAATCACTGAGACTTCCCTAAATCACTGAGACTTCCATAAATCACAGCGACTTCCATAAATCGCAGAGACTTCCCTAAATCACAGCGACTTCCATAAATCACGAGACTTCCCTAAATCACTGCGACTTCCATAAATCACGAGACTTCCAAAAATAACCGAGACTTCCATAAATCACAGAGACTTCCATAAATCACAGAGACTTCCATAAATCACAGAGACTTCCATAAATCACCGAGACTTCCATAAATCACAGCGACTTCCATAAATCACAGCGACTTCCATAAATCATGAGACTTCCATAAATCACAGAGACTTCCATAATTCACTGAGACTTCCATAAATCACTGAGACTTCCATAAATCACAGCGACTTCCATAAATCACAGAGATTTCCATAAATCACAGAGACTTCCATAAATCACAGAGACTTCCATAAATCACAGAGACTTCCACAAATCACAGCGACTTCCATAAATCACAGAGACTTCCATAATTCACTGAGACTTCCATAAATCACAGAGACTTCCATAAATCACTGAGACTTCCATAATTCACTGAGACTTCCATAAATCACAGAGACTTCCATAAATCACAGCAACTTCCATAAATCACAGCGACTTCCATAATTCACTGAGACTTCCATAAATCACAGAGACTTCCATAAATCACAGCGACTTCCATAAATCACAGAGACTTCCATAATTCACTGAGACTTCCATAAATCACAGAGACTTCCATAAATCACAGAGACTTCCATAAATCACCGCGACTTCCATAAATCACCGCGACTATCATAAATCACAGAGACTTCCATAAATCACTGAGACTTCCATAAATCACAGAGACTTTCATAAATCACCGCAACTTCCATAAATCACAGAGACTTCCATAAATCACAGAGACTTCCATAAATCACCGCGACTTCCCTAAATCACCGAGACTTCCATAAATCACTGCGACTTCCATAAATCACTGAGACTTCCATAAATCACTGAGACTTCCATAAATCACAGCGACTTCTATAAATCACCGAGACTTCCATAAATCACGAGACTTCCCTAAATCACTGAGACTTCCATAATTCACAGCGACTTCCATAAATCACCCAGACTTCCATAAATCACTGCGACTTCCATAAATCACAGCGACTTCCATAAATCACAGCGACTTCCATAAATCACCGCGACTTCCATAAATCACCGCGACTTCCATAAATCACCGAGACTTCCATAAATCACAGAGACTTCCCTAAATCACTGAGACTTCCATAAGTCACTGCGACTTCCATAAATCACCGAGACTTCCATAAATCACAGAGACTTCCATAAATCACCGCGACTTCCATAAATCACAGAGACTTCCCTATATCACTGAGACTTCCATAAGTCACTGTGACTTCCATAAATCACCGAGACTTCCATAAATCACAGAGACTTCCATAAATCACCGCGACTTCCATAAATCACAGAGACTTCCATAAATCACCGCGACTTCCATAAATCACCGAGACTTCCATAAATCACAGAGACTTCCCTAAATCACTGAGACTTCCATAAGTCACTGCGACTTCCATAAATCACAGAGACTTCCATAAATCACCGCGACTTCCATAAATCACCGCGACTTCCATAAATCACAGAGACTTCCATAAATCACCGAGACTTCCATAAATCACAGCGACTTCCATAAATCACCGCGACTTCCCTAAATCACGAGACTTCCCTAAATCACTGAGACTTCCATAAATCACAGAGACTTCCATAAATCACAGCGACTTCCATAAATCACCGAGACTTCCATAAATCACAGAGACTTCCATAAATCACAGAGACTTTCATAAATCACCACAACTTCCATAAATCACGAGACTTCCATAAATCACAGAGATTTCCATAAATCACTGAGACTTCCATAAATCACAGCGACTTCCATAAATCACAGCGACTTCCATAAATCACGAGACTTCCATAAATCACTGACACTTCTATAAATTTCTGAGACTTCCATAAATCACCGCGACTTCCATAAATCACAGAAACTTCCATAAATCACAGCGACTTCCATAAATCACCGAGACTTCCATAAATCACAGAGACTTCCCTAAATCACGGAGACTTCCATAAGTCACTGCGACTTCCATAAATCACAGAGACTTCCATAAATCACCGCGACTTCCATAAATCACCGCGACTTCCATAAATCACAGAGACTTCCATAAATCACCGAGACTTCCATAAATCACAGCGACTTCCATAAATCACCGCGACTTCCCTAAATCACCGAGACTTCCCTAAATCACTGAGACTTCCATAAATCACAGAGACTTCCATAAATCACAGCGACTTCCATAAATCACCGAGACTTCCATAAATCACAGAGACTTCCATAAATCACAGAGACTTTCATAAATCACCGCAACTTCCATAAATCACGAGACTTCCATAAATCACAGAGATTTCAATAAATCACTGAGACTTCCATAAATCACAGCGACTTCCATAAATCACAGCGACTTCCATAAATCACGAGACTTTCATAAATCACTGACACTTCTATAAATTTCTGAGACTTCCATAAATCACCGCGACTTCCCTAAATCACTGAGACTTTCATAAATCACTGAGACTTCCATAAATCACCGCGACTTCCATAAATCACCGAGACTTCCATAAATCACTGAGACTTCCCTAAATCACTGAGACTTCCATAAATCACAGCGACTTCCATAAATCACCCAGACTTCCATAAATCATAGCGACTTCCATAAATCACTGCGACTTCCATAAATCACTGAGACTTCCATAAATCACAGAGACTTCCCTAAATCACTGAGACTTCCATAAATCACCGCGACTTCCATAAATCACCGAGACTTCCATAAATCACAGCAACTTCCATAAATCACCGCAACTTCCATAAATCACCGAGACTTCCATAAATCACCGCGACTTCCATAAATCACTGAGACTTCCATAAATCACAGAGACTTCCATAAATCACGAGACTTCCATAAATCACAGCGACTTCCATAAATCACAGAGACTTCCATAAATCACCGAGACTTCCATAAATCACCGAGACTTCCATAAATCACTGCGACTTCCATAAATCACTGAGACTTCCATAAATCACCGCGACTTCCATAAATCACCGAGACTTCCATAAATCACAGCAACTTCCATAAATCACCGAGACTTCCGTAAATCACCGCAACTTCCATAAATCACAGAGACTTCCATAAATCACGAGACTTCCATAAATCACAGCGACTTCCATAAATCACCGAGACTTCTATAAATCACTGAGACTTCCATAAATCACAGAGACTTCCAAAAATCACGAGACTTCCATAAATCACAGAGACTTCCATAAATCACAGAGACTTCCATAAATCACCGAGACTTCCATAAATCACCGAGACTTCCATAAATCACGAGACTTCCATAAATCACCGAGACTTCCATAAATCACTGCGACTTCCATAAATCACTGAGACTTCCATAAATCACCGAGACTTCCATGAATCACCGAGACTTCCATAAATCACAGCAACTTCCATAAATCACTGTGACTTCCATAAATCACCGAGACTTCCATAAATCACAGAGACTTCCATAAATCACAGAGACTTCCATAAATCACGAGACTTCCATAAATCACAGAGACTTCCATAAATCACGAGACTTCCATAAATCACGAGACTTCCATAAATCACAGAGACTTCCATAAATCATGAGACTTCCATAAATCACTGAGGCTTTCATAAATCACTGCGACTTCCATAAATCACAGAGACTTCCATAAATCACAGAGACTTCCATAAATCACAGAGACTTCCATAAATCACAGAGACTTCCCTAAATCACTGCGACTTCCATAAATCACAGAGACTTCCATAAATCACCGAGACTTCCATAAATCACAGAGACTTCCATAAATCACAGAGACTTCCATAAATCACGAGACTTCCATAAATCACAGAGACTTCCATAAATCACTGAGGCTTTCATAAATCACTGCGACTTCCATAAATCACAGAGACTTCCATAAATCACCACGACTTCCATAAATCACCGCGACTTCCATAAATCAAAGAGACTTCCATAAATCACTGAGACTTCCATAAATCACAGAGACTTTCATAAATCACAGAGACTTCCCTAAATCACTGCGACTTCCATAAATCACAGCGACTTCCATAAATCACAGCATCTTCCATAAATCACAGCAACTTCCATAAATCACCGAGACTTCCATAAATCACCGAGACTTCCATAAATCACTGAGACTTCCATAAATCACAGAGACTTCCATAAATCACGAGACTTCCATAAATCATGAGACTTCCATAAATCACAGAGACTTCCATAAATCACAGCAACTTCCATAAATCACAGAGACTTCCATAAATCACAGAGACTTCCATAAATCACAGCAACTTCCATAAATCACCGCGACTTCCATAAATCACAGAGGCTTCCATAAATCACAGAGACTTCCATAAATCACAGAGACTTCCATAAATCACAGAGACTTCCATAAATCACCGCGACTTCCATAAATCACCGAGACTTCCATGAATCACACAGACTTCCATAAATCACTGAGACTTCCATAAATCACAGCGACTTCCATAAATCGCAGAGACTTCCCTAAATCACAGCGACTTCCATAAATCACGAGACTTCCATAAATCACAGAGACTTCCATAAATCACGAGACTTCCATAAATCAAAGAGACTTCCATAAATCACAGCGACTTCCATAAATCACCGAGACTTCCATAAATCACGAGACTTCCATAAATCACCGCGACTTCCATAAATCACCGAGACTTCCATAAATCACCGAGATTTCCATAAATCACAGAGACTTCCATAAATCACAGCGACTTCCATAAATCACGAGACTTCCATAAATCACCGAGACTTCCCTAAATCACTGCGACTTCCATAAATCACGAGACTTCCAAAATTAACCGAGACTTCCATAAATCACAGAGACTTCCATAAATCACAGCAACTTCCATAAATCACCGAGACTTCCATAAATCACCGAGACTTCCATAAATCACAGAGACTTCCATAAATCACAGAGACTTCCATAAATCACGAGACTTCCATAAATCATGAGACTTCCATAAATCACAGAGACTTCCATAAATCACAGCAACTTCCATAAATCACAGAGACTTCCATAAATCACAGAGACTTCCATAAATCACAGCAACTTCCATAAATCACCGCGACTTCCATAAATCACAGAGGCTTCCATAAATCACAGAGACTTCCATAAATCACAGAGACTTCCATAAATCACAGAGACTTCCATAAATCACCGCGACTTCCATAAATCACCGAGACTTCCATGAATCACTGAGACTTCCCTAAATCACTGAGACTTCCATAAATCACAGCGACTTCCATAAATCGCAGAGACTTCCCTAAATCACAGCGACTTCCATAAATCACGAGACTTCCCTAAATCACTGCGACTTCCATAAATCACGAGACTTCCAAAAATAACCGAGACTTCCATAAATCACAGAGACTTCCATAAATCACAGAGACTTCCATAAATCACAGAGACTTCCATAAATCACCGAGACTTCCATAAATCACAGCGACTTCCATAAATCACAGCGACTTCCATAAATCATGAGACTTCCATAAATCACAGAGACTTCCATAATTCACTGAGACTTCCATAAATCACTGAGACTTCCATAAATCACAGCGACTTCCATAAATCACAGAGATTTCCATAAATCACAGAGACTTCCATAAATCACAGAGACTTCCATAAATCACAGAGACTTCCACAAATCACAGCGACTTCCATAAATCACAGAGACTTCCATAATTCACTGAGACTTCCATAAATCACAGAGACTTCCATAAATCACTGAGACTTCCATAATTCACTGAGACTTCCATAAATCACAGAGACTTCCATAAATCACAGCAACTTCCATAAATCACAGCGACTTCCATAATTCACTGAGACTTCCATAAATCACAGAGACTTCCATAAATCACAGCGACTTCCATAAATCACAGAGACTTCCATAATTCACTGAGACTTCCATAAATCACAGAGACTTCCATAAATCACAGAGACTTCCATAAATCACAGAGACTTCCATAAATCACAGAGACTTCCACAAATCACAGAGACTTCCATAAATCACTGAGACTTCCATAAATCACTGAGACTTCCATAAATCACAGAGACTTCCATAAATCACAGAGACTTCCATAAATCACTGAGACTTCCATAATTCACTGAGACTTCCATAAATCACAGAGACTTCCATAAATCACAGCGACTTCCATAAATCACAGAGACTTCCATAAATCACAGCGACTTCCATAAATCACAGCGACTTCCATAAATCACTGAGATTTCCATAAATCACCGAGACTTCCATAAATCACGAGACTTCCATAAATCACAGAGACTTCCATAAATCACAGCAACTTCCATAATTCACTGAGACTTCCATAAATCACAGAGACTTCCATAAATCACCGAAACTTCTATAAATCACCGAGACTTCCATAAATCACCGAGACTTCCATAAATCACCGTGACTTCCATAAATCACCGAGACTTCCATAAATCACCGAGACTTCCATAAATCACCGAGACTTCCATAAATCACTGAGACTTCCATAAATCACAGAGACTTTCATAAATCACCGCAACTTCCATAAATCACAGAGACTTCCATAAATCACAGAGACTTCCATAAATCACAGAGACTTCCATAAATCACTGAGACTTCCATAATTCACTGAGACTTCCATAATTCACTGAGACTTCCATAAATCACAGAGACTTCCATAAATCACAGCGACTTCCATAAATCACGAGACTTCCATAAATCACGAGACTTCCATAAATCACAGAGACTTCCATAAATCACAGAGACTTCCCTAAATCACGAGACTTCCATAAATCACGAGACTTCCATAAATCACCGCGACTTCCATAAATCACTGAGACTTCCATAAATCACCGCGACTTCCATAAATCACAGAGACTTCCATAAATCACCGAGACTTCCCTAAATCACTGAGACTTCCATAAATCACAGAGACTTCCATAAATCACTGAGACTTCCATAAATCACAGAGACTTCCATAAATCACTGAGACTTCCATAAATCACAGAGACTTCCATAAATCACAGAGACTTCCATAAATCACAGAGACTTCCATAAATCACGAGACTTCCATAAATCACAGAGACTTCCATAAATCACAGAGATTTCCATAAATCACAGCGACTTCCATAAATCACTGAGACTTCCATAAATCACCGAGACTTCCATAAATCACAGAGACTTCCATAAATCACTGAGACTTCCATAAATCACAGCGACTTCCATAAATCGCAGAGACTTCCCTAAATCACAGCGACTTCCATAAATCACTGAGACTTCCATAAATCACCGAGACTTCCATAAATCACCGAGATTTCCATAAATCACAGCGACTTCCATAAATCACTGAGACTTCCATAAATCACAGAGACTTCCCTAAATCACAGAGACTTCCATAAATCACAGAGACTTCCATAAATCACCGTGATTTCCATAAAGCACAGCGACTTCCATAAATCACTGAGACTTCCATAAATCACAGAGACTTCCATAAATCACCGCGACTTCCATAAATCACGAGACTTCCATAAATCACAGAGACTTCCATAAATCACGAGACTTCCATAATTCACTGAGACTTCCATAAATCACAGAGACTTCCATAAATCACTGCGACTTCCATAAATCACGAGACTTCCATAAATCACAGAGAATTCCATACATCACGAGACTTCCATAATTCACTGAGACTTCCATAAATCACGAGACTTCCATAAATCACAGAGACTTCCATAAATCACGAGACTTCCATAATTCACCGAGACTTCCATAAATCACTGAGATTTCCATAAATCACAGCGACTTCCATAAATCGCAGAGACTTCCCTAAATCACAGCGACTTCCATAAATCACTGAGACTTCCATAAATCACCGAGACTTCCATAAATCACAGAGACTTCCATAAATCACCGCGACTTCCATAAATCACGAGACTTCCATAAATCACAGAGACTTCCATAAATCACGAGACTTCCATAATTCACTGAGACTTCCATAAATCACGAGACTTCCATAAATCACAGAGACTTCCATAAATCCCAGCGACTTCAATAAATCACAGAGACTTCCATAAATCACAGCAACTTCCATAAATCACGAGACTTCCATAAATCACAGAGACTTCCCTAAATCACGAGACTTCCATAAATCACGAGACTTCCATAATTCACTGAGACTTCCATAAATCACCGAGACTTCCATAAATCACAGAGACTTCCATAAATCACAGCAACTTCCATAAATCACGAGACTTCCATAAATCACAGAGACATCCATAAATCACGAGACTTCCATAAATCACGAGACTTCCATAATTCACTGAGACTTCCATAAATCACGAGACTTCCATAATTCACTGAGACTTCCATAAATCACGAGACTTCCATAAATCACAGAGACTTCCATAAATCACGAGACTTCCATAATTCACCGAGACTTCCATAAATCACTGAGATTTCCATAAATCACAGCGACTTCCCTAAATCACAGCGACTTCCATAAATCACTGAGACTTCCATAAATCACCGAGACTTCCATAAATCACAGAGACTTCCATAAATCACCGCGACTTCCATAAATCACGAGACTTCCATAAATCACAGAGACTTCCATAAATCACGAGACTTCCATAATTCACTGAGACTTCCATAAATCACCGAGACTTCCATAAATCACAGAGACTTCCATAAATCACAGCAACTTCCATAAATCACGAGACTTCCATAAATCACAGAGACTTCCCTAAATCACAGCGACTTCCATAAATCACTGAGACTTCCATAAATCACGAGACTTCCATAAATCACGAGACTTCCATAATTCACTGAGACTTCCATAAATCACCGAGACTTCCATAAATCACAGAGACTTCCACAAATCACAGCAACTTCCATAAATCACGAGACTTCCATAAATCACAGAGACATCCATAAATCACGAGACTTCCATAAATCACGAGACTTCCATAATTCACTGAGACTTCCATAAATCACTGAGACTTCCATAAATCACTGAGACTGCCATAAATCACAGAGACTTCCATAAATCACAGAGACTTCCATAAATCACAGAGACTTCCATAAATCACCGCGACTTCCATAAATCACCGAGACTTCCATGAATCACTGAGACTTCCCTAACTCACTGAGACTTCCATAAATCACAGCGACTTCCATAAATCGCAGAGACTTCCCTAAATCACAGCGACTTCCATAAATCACGAGACTTCCCTAAATCACTGCGACTTCCATAAATCACGAGACTTCCAAAAATAACCGAGACTTCCATAAATCACAGAGACTTCCATAAATCACAGAGACTTCCATAAATCACAGAGACTTCCATAAATCACCGAGACTTCCATAAATCACAGCGACTTCCATAAATCACAGCGACTTCCATAAATCATGAGACTTCCATAAATCACAGAGACTTCCATAATTCACTGAGACTTCCATAAATCACTGAGACTTCCATAAATCACAGCGACTTCCATAAATCACAGAGATTTCCATAAATCACAGAGACTTCCATAAATCACAGAGACTTCCATAAATCACAGAGACTTCCACAAATCACAGCGACTTCCATAAATCACAGAGACTTCCATAATTCACTGAGACTTCCATAAATCACAGAGACTTCCATAAATCACTGAGACTTCCATAATTCACTGAGACTTCCATAAATCACAGAGACTTCCATAAATCACAGCAACTTCCATAAATCACAGCGACTTCCATAATTCACTGAGACTTCCATAAATCACAGAGACTTCCATAAATCACAGCGACTTCCATAAATCACAGAGACTTCCATAATTCACTGAGACTTCCATAAATCACAGAGACTTCCATAAATCACAGAGACTTCCATAAATCACAGAGACTTCCATAAATCACAGAGACTTCCACAAATCACAGAGACTTCCATAAATCACTGAGACTTCCATAAATCACTGAGACTTCCATAAATCACAGAGATTTCAATAAATCACAGAGACTTCCATAAATCACTGAGACTTCCATAATTCACTGAGACTTCCAGAAAATCACAGAGACTTCCATAAATCACAGCGACTTCCATAAATCACAGAGACTTCCATAAATCACAGCGACTTCCATAAATCACAGCGACTTCCATAAATCACTGAGATTTCCATAAATCACCGAGACTTCCATAAATCACGAGACTTCCATAAATCACAGAGACTTCCATAAATCACAGCAACTTCCATAATTCACTGAGACTTCCATAAATCACAGAGACTTCCATAAATCACCGAAACTTCTATAAATCACCGAGACTTCCATAAATCACCGAGACTTCCATAAATCACCGTGACTTCCATAAATCACCGAGACTTCCATAAATCACCGAGACTTCCATAAATCACAGAGACTTCCATAAATCACTGAGACTTCCATAAATCACAGAGACTTTCATAAATCACCGCAACTTCCATAAATCACAGAGACTTCCATAAATCACAGAGACTTCCATAAATCACAGAGACTTCCATAAATCACTGAGACTTCCATAATTCACTGAGACTTCCATAATTCACTGAGACTTCCATAAATCACAGAGACTTCCATAAATCACAGCGACTTCCATAAATCACGAGACTTCCATAAATCACGAGACTTCCATAAATCACAGAGACTTCCATAAATCACAGAGACTTCCCTAAATCACGAGACTTCCATAAATCACGAGACTTCCATAAATCACCGCGACTTCCATAAATCACTGAGACTTCCATAAATCACCGCGACTTCCATAAATCACAGAGACTTCCATAAATCACCGAGACTTCCCTAAATCACTGAGACTTCCATAAATCACAGAGACTTCCATAAATCACTGAGACTTCCATAAATCACAGAGACTTCCATAAATCACTGAGACTTCCATAAATCACAGAGACTTCCATAAATCACAGAGACTTCCATAAATCACAGAGACTTCCATAAATCACGAGACTTCCATAAATCACAGAGACTTCCATAAATCACAGAGATTTCCATAAATCACAGCGACTTCCATAAATCACTGAGACTTCCATAAATCACCGAGACTTCCATAAATCACAGAGACTTCCATAAATCACTGAGACTTCCATAAATCACAGCGACTTCCATAAATCGCAGAGACTTCCCTAAATCACAGCGACTTCCATAAATCACTGAGACTTCCATAAATCACCGAGACTTCCATAAATCACCGAGATTTCCATAAATCACAGCGACTTCCATAAATCACTGAGACTTCCATAAATCACAGAGACTTCCCTAAATCACAGAGACTTCCATAAATCACAGAGACTTCCATAAATCACCGTGATTTCCATAAAGCACAGCGACTTCCATAAATCACTGAGACTTCCATAAATCACAGAGACTTCCATAAATCACAGAGACTTCCATAAATCACCGCGACTTCCATAAATCACGAGACTTCCATAAATCACAGAGACTTCCATAAATCACGAGACTTCCATAATTCACTGAGACTTCCATAAATCACAGAGACTTCCATAAATCACTGCGACTTCCATAAATCACGAGACTTCCATAAATCACAGAGAATTCCATACATCACGAGACTTCCATAATTCACTGAGACTTCCATAAATCACGAGACTTCCATAAATCACAGAGACTTCCATAAATCACGAGACTTCCATAATTCACCGAGACTTCCATAAATCACTGAGATTTCCATAAATCACAGCGACTTCCATAAATCGCAGAGACTTCCCTAAATCACAGCGACTTCCATAAATCACTGAGACTTCCATAAATCACCGAGACTTCCATAAATCACAGAGACTTCCATAAATCACCGCGACTTCCATAAATCACGAGACTTCCATAAATCACAGAGACTTCCATAGATCACGAGACTTCCATAATTCACTGAGACTTCCATAAATCACGAGACTTCCATAAATCACAGAGACTTCCATAAATCACAGCGACTTCAATAAATCACAGAGACTTCCATAAATCACAGCAACTTCCATAAATCACGAGACTTCCATAAATCACAGAGACTTCCCTAAATCACGAGACTTCCATAAATCACGAGACTTCCATAATTCACTGAGACTTCCATAAATCACCGAGACTTCCATAAATCACAGAGACTTCCATAAATCACAGCAACTTCCATAAATCACGAGACTTCCATAAATCACAGAGACATCCATAAATCACGAGACTTCCATAAATCACGAGACTTCCATAATTCACTGAGACTTCCATAAATCACGAGACTTCCATAATTCACTGAGACTTCCATAAATCACGAGACTTCCATAAATCACAGAGACTTCCATAAATCACGAGACTTCCATAATTCACCGAGACTTCCATAAATCACTGAGATTTCCATAAATCACAGCGACTTCCCTAAATCACAGCGACTTCCATAAATCACTGAGACTTCCATAAATCACCGAGACTTCCATAAATCACAGAGACTTCCATAAATCACCGCGACTTCCATAAATCACGAGACTTCCATAAATCACAGAGACTTCCATAAATCACGAGACTTCCATAATTCACTGAGACTTCCATAAATCACCGAGACTTCCATAAATCACAGAGACTTCCATAAATCACAGCAACTTCCATAAATCACGAGACTTCCATAAATCACAGAGACTTCCCTAAATCACAGCGACTTCCATAAATCACTGAGACTTCCATAAATCACGAGACTTCCATAAATCACGAGACTTCCATAATTCACTGAGACTTCCATAAATCACCGAGACTTCCATAAATCACAGAGACTTCCACAAATCACAGCAACTTCCATAAATCACGAGACTTCCATAAATCACAGAGACATCCATAAATCACGAGACTTCCATAAATCACGAGACTTCCATAATTCACTGAGACTTCCATAAATCACTGAGACTTCCATAAATCACTGAGACTGCCATAAATCACAGAGACTTCCATAAATCACGAGACTTCCATAAATCACGAGACTTCCATAATTCACTGAGACTTCCATAAATCACGAGACTTCCATAAATCACGAGACTTCCATAAATCACGAGACTTCCATAAATCACAGAGACTTCCATAAATCACAGCAACTTCCATAAATCACGAGACTTCCATAAATCTCGAGACTTCTATAGATCACGAGACTTCCATAAATCACAGAGACTTCCATAAATCACAGCGACTTTTATAAATCACTGAGACTTCCATAAATCACGAGACTTCCATAAATCACGAGACTTCCATAATTCACTGAGACTTCCATAAATCACCGCAACTTCCATAAATCACAGAGACTTCCATAAATCATGAGACTTCCATAAATCACTGAGACTTCCATAAATCACAGAGACTTCCATAAATCACCGCGACTTCCATAAATCACAGCGACTTCCATAAATCACAGCGACTTCCATAAATCACTGAGACTTCCATAAATCACAGCGACTTCCATAAATCGCAGAGACTTCCCTAAATCACAGCGACTTCCATAAATCACTGAGACTTCCATAAATCACCGAGACTTCCATAAATCACAGAGACTTCCATAAATCACCGCGACTTCCATAAATCACGAGACTTCCATAAATCACAGAGACTTCCATAAATCACAGAGACTTCCATAAATCACTGAGACTTCCATAATTCACTGAGACTTCTATAAATCACAGAGACTTCCATAAATCACAGCGACTTCCATAAATCACAGAGACTTCCATAAATCACAGCGACTTCCATAAATCACAGCGACTTCCATAAATCACTGAGATTTCCATAAATCACCGAGACTTCCATAAATCACGAGACTTCCATAAATCACAGAGACTTCCATAAATCACAGCAACTTCCATAATTCACTGAGACTTCCATAAATCACAGAGACTTCCATAAATCACCGAAACTTCTATAAATCACCGAGACTTCCATAAATCACCGAGACTTCCATAAATCACCGTGACTTCCATAAATCACCGAGACTTCCATAAATCACCGAGACTTCCATAAATCACCGAGACTTCCATAAATCACTGAGACTTCCATAAATCACAGAGACTTTCATAAATCACCGCAACTTCCATAAATCACAGAGACTTCCATAAATCACAGAGACTTCCATAAATCACAGAGACTTCCATAAATCACTGAGACTTCCATAATTCACTGAGACTTCCATAATTCACTGAGACTTCCATAAATCACAGAGACTTCCATAAATCACAGCGACTTCCATAAATCACGAGACTTCCATAAATCACGAGACTTCCATAAATCACAGAGACTTCCATAAATCACAGAGACTTCCCTAAATCACGAGACTTCCATAAATCACGAGACTTCCATAAATCACCGCGACTTCCATAAATCACTGAGACTTCCATAAATCACCGCGACTTCCATAAATCACAGAGACTTCCATAAATCACCGAGACTTCCCTAAATCACTGAGACTTCCATAAATCACAGAGACTTCCATAAATCACTGAGACTTCCATAAATCACAGAGACTTCCATAAATCACTGAGACTTCCATAAATCACAGAGACTTCCATAAATCACAGAGACTTCCATAAATCACAGAGACTTCCATAAATCACGAGACTTCCATAAATCACAGAGACTTCCATAAATCACAGAGATTTCCATAAATCACAGCGACTTCCATAAATCACTGAGACTTCCATAAATCACCGAGACTTCCATAAATCACAGAGACTTCCATAAATCACTGAGACTTCCATAAATCACAGCGACTTCCATAAATCGCAGAGACTTCCCTAAATCACAGCGACTTCCATAAATCACTGAGACTTCCATAAATCACCGAGACTTCCATAAATCACCGAGATTTCCATAAATCACAGCGACTTCCATAAATCACTGAGACTTCCATAAATCACAGAGACTTCCCTAAATCACAGAGACTTCCATAAATCACAGAGA
The DNA here is from genome assembly GCA_029206835.1 of Rana muscosa. Classification (NCBI taxonomy): domain Eukaryota; kingdom Metazoa; phylum Chordata; class Amphibia; order Anura; family Ranidae; genus Rana; species Rana muscosa. Next base: position 222,905,393 of record JARGYO010005626.1, on the reverse strand, counting down.
CTTCCATAAATCACCGTGATTTCCATAAAGCACAGCGACTTCCATAAATCACTGAGACTTCCATAAATCACAGAGACTTCCATAAATCACAGAGACTTCCATAAATCACCGCGACTTCCATAAATCACGAGACTTCCATAAATCACAGAGACTTCCATAAATCACGAGACTTCCATAATTCACTGAGACTTCCATAAATCACAGAGACTTCCATAAATCACTGCGACTTCCATAAATCACGAGACTTCCATAAATCACAGAGAATTCCATACATCACGAGACTTCCATAATTCACTGAGACTTCCATAAATCACGAGACTTCCATAAATCACAGAGACTTCCATAAATCACGAGACTTCCATAATTCACCGAGACTTCCATAAATCACTGAGATTTCCATAAATCACAGCGACTTCCATAAATCGTAGAGACTTCCCTAAATCACAGCGACTTCCATAAATCACTGAGACTTCCATAAATCACCGAGACTTCCATAAATCACAGAGACTTCCATAAATCACCGCGACTTCCATAAATCACGAGACTTCCATAAATCACAGAGACTTCCATAAATCACGAGACTTCCATAATTCACTGAGACTTCCATAAATCACGAGACTTCCATAAATCACAGAGACTTCCATAAATCACAGCGACTTCAATAAATCACAGAGACTTCCATAAATCACAGCAACTTCCATAAATCACGAGACTTCCATAAATCACAGAGACTTCCCTAAATCACGAGACTTCCATAAATCACGAGACTTCCATAATTCACTGAGACTTCCATAAATCACCGAGACTTCCATAAATCACAGAGACTTCCATAAATCACAGCAACTTCCATAAATCACGAGACTTCCATAAATCACAGAGACATCCATAAATCACGAGACTTCCATAAATCACGAGACTTCCATAATTCACTGAGACTTCCATAAATCACGAGACTTCCATAATTCACTGAGACTTCCATAAATCACGAGACTTCCATAAATCACAGAGACTTCCATAAATCACGAGACTTCCATAATTCACCGAGACTTCCATAAATCACTGAGATTTCCATAAATCACAGCGACTTCCCTAAATCACAGCGACTTCCATAAATCACTGAGACTTCCATAAATCACCGAGACTTCCATAAATCACAGAGACTTCCATAAATCACCGCGACTTCCATAAATCACGAGACTTCCATAAATCACAGAGACTTCCATAAATCACGAGACTTCTATAATTCACTGAGACTTCCATAAATCACCGAGACTTCCATAAATCACAGAGACTTCCATAAATCACAGCAACTTCCATAAATCACGAGACTTCCATAAATCACAGAGACTTCCCTAAATCACAGCGACTTCCATAAATCACTGAGACTTCCATAAATCACGAGACTTCCATAAATCACGAGACTTCCATAATTCACTGAGACTTCCATAAATCACCGAGACTTCCATAAATCACAGAGACTTCCACAAATCACAGCAACTTCCATAAATCACGAGACTTCCATAAATCACAGAGACATCCATAAATCACGAGACTTCCATAAATCACGAGACTTCCATAATTCACTGAGACTTCCATAAATCACTGAGACTTCCATAAATCACTGAGACTGCTATAAATCACAGAGACTTCCATAAATCACGAGACTTCCATAAATCACGAGACTTCCATAATTCACTGAGACTTCCATAAATCACGAGACTTCCATAAATCACGAGACTTCCATAAATCACAGAGACTTCCATAAATCACAGCAACTTCCATAAATCACGAGACTTCCATAAATCTCGAGACTTCTATAAATCACGAGACTTCCATAAATCACAGAGACTTCCATAAATCACAGCGACTTCCATAAATCACTGAGACTTCCATAAATCACGAGACTTCCATAAATCACGAGACTTCCATAATTCACTGAGACTTCCATAAATCACCGCAACTTCCATAAATCACAGAGACTTCCATAAATCATGAGACTTCCATAAATCACTGAGACTTCCATAAATCACAGAGACTTCCATAAATCACCGCGACTTCCATAAATCACAGCGACTTCCATAAATCACAGCGACTTCCATAAATCACTGAGACTTCCATAAATCACAGCGACTTCCATAAATCGCAGAGACTTCCCTAAATCACAGCGACTTCCATAAATCACTGAGACTTCCATAAATCACCGAGACTTCCATAAATCACAGAGACTTCCATAAATCACCGCGACTTCCATAAATCACGAGACTTCCATAAATCACAGAGTCTTCCATAAATCACGAGACTTCCATAATTCACTGAGACTTCCATAAATCACCGAGACTTCCATAAATCACAGAGACTTCTATATATCACAGCAACTTCCATAAATCACGAGACTTCCATAAATCACAGAGACTTCCCTAAATCACAGCGACTTCCATAAATCACTGAGACTTCCATAAATCACGAGACTTCCATAAATGACGAGACTTCCATAATTCACTGAGACTTCCATAAATCACCGAGACTTCCATAAATCACAGAGACTTCCATAAATCACAGCAACTTCCATAAATCACGAGACTTCCATAAATCACGAGACTTCCATAAATCACGAGACTTCCATAATTCACTGAGACTTCCATAAATCACTGAGACTTCCATAAATCACTGAGACTTCCATAAATCACAGAGACTTCCATAAATCACGAGACTTACATAAATCACGAGACTTCCATAATTCACTGAGACTTCCATAAATCACTGAGACTTCCATAAATCACAGAGACTTCCCTAAATCACAGCGACTTCCATAAATCACAGCGACTTCCATAAATCACAGCAACTTCCATAAATCACGAGACTTCCATAAATCACAGAGACTTCCATAAATCACAAGACTTCCATAAATCACGAGACTTTCATAATTCACTGAGACTTCCATAAATCACTGAGACTTCCATAAATCACGAGACTTCCATAAATCACGAGACTTCCATAAATCACAGAGACTTCCATAAAACACAGCAACTTCCATAAATCACGAGACTTCCATAAATCACGAGACTTCCATAAATCACGAGACTTCCATAAATCACAGCGACTTCCATAAATCACTGAGACTTCCATAAATCACGAGACTTCCATAAATCACGAGACTTCCATAATTCACTGAGACTTCCATAAATCACAGAGACTTCCATAAATCACGAGACTTCCATAAATCACCGAGACTTCCATAAATCACAGAGACTTCCATAAATCACAGCGACTTCCATAAATCACAGAGACTTCCATAAATCACAGCAACTTCCATAAATCACGAGACTTCCATAAATCACAGAGACTTCCATAAATCACAGCGACTTCAATAAATCACAGAGACTTCCATAAATCACAGCAACTTCCATAAATCACGAGACTTCCATAAATCACAGAGACTTCCCTAAATCACAGCGACTTCCATAAATCACTGAGACTTCCATAAATCACGAGACTTCCATAAATCACGAGACTTCCATAATTCACTGAGACTTCCATAAATCACAGAGACTTCCATAAATCACAGAGACTTCCATAAATCACAGCAACTTCCATAAATCACGAGACTTCCATAAATCACAGAGACATCCATAAATCACGAGACTTCCATAAATCACGAGACTTCCATAATTCACTGAGACTTTCATAAATCACGAGACTTCCATAATTCACTGAGACTTCCATAAATCACGAGACTTCCATAAATCACAGAGACTTCCATAAATCACGAGACTTCCATAATTCACCGAGACTTCCATAAATCACTGAGATTTCCATAAATCACAGCGACTTCCATAAATCGCAGAGACTTCCCTAAATCACAGCGACTTCCATAAATCACTGAGACTTCCATAAATCACCGAGACTTCCATAAATCACAGAGACTTCCATAAATCACCGCGACTTCCATAAATCACGAGACTTCCATAAATCACAGAGACTTCCATAAATCACGAGACTTCCATAATTCACTGAGACTTCCATAAATCACCGAGACTTCCATAAATCACAGAGACTTCCATAAATCACAGCAACTTCCATAAATCACGAGACTTCCATAAATCACAGAGACTTCCCTAAATCACAGCGACTTCCATAAATCACTGAGACTTCCATAAATCACGAGACTTCCATAAATCACGAGACTTCCATAATTCACTGAGACTTCCATAAATCACCGAGACTTCCATAAATCACAGAGACTTCCACAAATCACAGCAACTTCCATAAATCACGAGACTTCCATAAATCACAGAGACATCCATAAATCACGAGACTTCCATAAATCACGAGACTTCCATAATTCACTGAGACTTCCATAAATCACTGAGACTTCCATAAATCACTGAGACTGCCATAAATCACAGAGACTGCCATAAATCACAGAGACTTCCATAAATCACGAGACTTCCATAATTCACTGAGACTTCCATAAATCACGAGACTTCCATAAATCACGAGACTTCCATAAATCACGAGACTTCCATAAATCACAGAGACTTCCATAAATCACAGCAACTTCCATAAATCACGAGACTTCCATAAATCTCGAGACTTCTATAAATCACGAGACTTCCATAAATCACAGAGACTTCCATAAATCACAGCGACTTCCATAAATCACTGAGACTTCCATAAATCACGAGACTTCCATAAATCACGAGACTTCCATAATTCACTGAGACTTCCATAAATCACCGCAACTTCCATAAATCACAGAGACTTCCATAAATCATGAGACTTCCATAAATCACTGAGACTTCCATAAATCACAGAGACTTCCATAAATCACCGCGACTTCCATAAATCACAGCGACTTCCATAAATCACAGCGACTTCCATAAATCACTGAGACTTCCATAAATCACAGCGACTTCCATAAATCGCAGAGACTTCCCTAAATCACAGCGACTTCCATAAATCACTGAGACTTCCATAAATCACAGAGACTTCCATAAATCACCGCGACTTCCATAAATCACGAGACTTCCATAAATCACAGAGTCTTCCATAAATCACGAGACTTCCATAATTCACTGAGACTTCCATAAATCACCGAGACTTCCATAAATCACAGAGACTTCTATATATCACAGCAACTTCCATAAATCACGAGACTTCCATAAATCACAGAGACTTCCCTAAATCACAGCGACTTCCATAAATCACTGAGACTTCCATAAATCACGAGACTTCCATAAATGACGAGACTTCCATAATTCACTGAGACTTCCATAAATCACCGAGACTTCCATAAATCACAGAGACTTCCATAAATCACAGCAACTTCCATAAATCACGAGACTTCCATAAATCACGAGACTTCCATAAATCACGAGACTTCCATAAATCACGAGACTTCCATAATTCACTGAGACTTCCATAAATCACTGAGACTTCCATAAATCACTGAGACTTCCATAAATCACAGAGACTTCCATAAATCACGAGACTTACATAAATCACGAGACTTCCATAATTCACTGAGACTTCCATAAATCACTGAGACTTCCATAAATCACAGAGACTTCCCTAAATCACAGCGACTTCCATAAATCACAGCGACTTCCATAAATCACAGCAACTTCCATAAATCACGAGACTTCCATAAATCACAGAGACTTCCATAAATCACAAGACTTCCATAAATCACGAGACTTTCATAATTCACTGAGACTTCCATAAATCACTGAGACTTCCATAAATCACGAGACTTCCATAAATCACGAGACTTCCATAAATCACAGAGACTTCCATAAAACACAGCAACTTCCATAAATCACGAGACTTCCATAAATCACGAGACTTCCATAAATCACAGCGACTTCCATAAATCACTGAGACTTCCATAAATCACGAGACTTCCATAAATCACGAGACTTCCATAATTCACTGAGACTTCCATAAATCACAGAGACTTCCATAAATCACGAGACTTCCATAAATCACCGAGACTTCCATAAATCACAGAGACTTCCATAAATCACAGCGACTTCCATAAATCACAGAGACTTCCATAAATCACAGCAACTTCCATAAATCACGAGACTTCCATAAATCACAGAGACTTCCATAAATCACAGCGACTTCTATAAATCACAGAGACTTCCATAAATCACGAGACTTCCATAAATCACCGAGACTTCCATAAATCACAGAGACTTCCATAAATCACAGCGACTTCCATAAATCACAGAGACTTCCATAAATCACAGCAACTTCCATAAATCACGAGACTTCCATAAATCACAGAGACTTCCATAAATCACAGCGACTTCTATAAATCACAGAGACTTCCATAAATCACAGCGACTTCTATAAATCACAGAGACTTCCATAAATCACAGAGACTTCTATATATCACAGCAACTTCCATAAATCACGAGACTTCCATAAATCACAGAGACTTCCCTAAATCACAGCGACTTCCATAAATCACTGAGACTTCCATAAATCACGAGACTTCCATAAATGACGAGACTTCCATAATTCACTGAGACTTCCATAAATCACCGAGACTTCCATAAATCACAGAGACTTCCATAAATCACAGCAACTTCCATAAATCACGAGACTTCCATAAATCACGAGACTTCCATAAATCACGAGACTTCCATAATTCACTGAGACTTCCATAAATCACTGAGACTTCCATAAATCACTGAGACTTCCATAAATCACAGAGACTTCCATAAATCACGAGACTTACATAAATCACGAGACTTCCATAATTCACTGAGACTTCCATAAATCACTGAGACTTCCATAAATCACAGAGACTTCCCTAAATCACAGCGACTTCCATAAATCACAGCGACTTCCATAAATCACAGCAACTTCCATAAATCACGAGACTTCCATAAATCACAGAGACTTCCATAAATCACAAGACTTCCATAAATCACGAGACTTTCATAATTCACTGAGACTTCCATAAATCACTGAGACTTCCATAAATCACGAGACTTCCATAAATCACGAGACTTCCATAAATCACAGAGACTTCCATAAAACACAGCAACTTCCATAAATCACGAGACTTCCATAAATCACGAGACTTCCATAAATCACGAGACTTCCATAAATCACAGCGACTTCCATAAATCACTGAGACTTCCATAAATCACGAGACTTCCATAAATCACGAGACTTCCATAATTCACTGAGACTTCCATAAATCACAGAGACTTCCATAAATCACCGAGACTTCCATAAATCACAGAGACTTCCATAAATCACAGCGACTTCCATAAATCACAGAGACTTCCATAAATCACAGCAACTTCCATAAATCACGAGACTTCCATAAATCACAGAGACTTCCATAAATCACAGCGACTTCAATAAATCACAGAGACTTCCATAAATCACAGCAACTTCCATAAATCACGAGACTTCCATAAATCACAGAGACTTCCCTAAATCACAGCGACTTCCATAAATCACTGAGACTTCCATAAATCACGAGACTTCCATAAATCACGAGACTTCCATAATTCACTGAGACTTCCATAAATCACAGAGACTTCCATAAATCACAGAGACTTCCATAAATCACAGCAACTTCCATAAATCACGAGACTTCCATAAATCACAGAGACATCCATAAATCACGAGACTTCCATAAATCACGAGACTTCCATAATTCACTGAGACTTTCATAAATCACGAGACTTCCATAATTCACTGAGACTTCCATAAATCACGAGACTTCCATAAATCACAGAGACTTCCATAAATCACGAGACTTCCATAATTCACCGAGACTTCCATAAATCACTGAGATTTCCATAAATCACAGCGACTTCCATAAATCGCAGAGACTTCCCTAAATCACAGCGACTTCCATAAATCACTGAGACTTCCATAAATCACCGAGACTTCCATAAATCACAGAGACTTCCATAAATCACCGGAACTTCCATAAATCACGAGACTTCCATAAATCACAGAGACTTCCATAAATCACGAGACTTCCATAATTCACTGAGACTTCCATAAATCACCGAGACTTCCATAAATCACAGAGACTTCCATAAATCACAGCAACTTCCATAAATCACGAGACTTCCATAAATCACAGAGACTTCCCTAAATCACAGCGACTTCCATAAATCACTGAGACTTCCATAAATCACGAGACTTCCATAAATCACGAGACTTCCATAATTCACTGAGACTTCCATAAATCACCGAGACTTCCATAAATCACAGAGACTTCCACAAATCACAGCAACTTCCATAAATCACGAGACTTCCATAAATCACAGAGACATCCATAAATCACGAGACTTCCATAAATCACGAGACTTCCATAATTCACTGAGACTTCCATAAATCACTGAGACTTCCATAAATCACTGAGACTGCCATAAATCACAGAGACTGCCATAAATCACAGAGACTTCCATAAATCACGAGACTTCCATAATTCACTGAGACTTCCATAAATCACGAGACTTCCATAAATCACGAGACTTCCATAAATCACGAGACTTCCATAAATCACAGAGACTTCCATAAATCACAGCAACTTCCATAAATCACGAGACTTCCATAAATCTCGAGACTTCTATAAATCACGAGACTTCCATAAATCACAGAGACTTCCATAAATCACAGCGACTTCCATAAATCACTGAGACTTCCATAAATCACGAGACTTCCATAAATCACGAGACTTCCATAATTCACTGAGACTTCCATAAATCACCGCAACTTCCATAAATCACAGAGACTTCCATAAATCATGAGACTTCCATAAATCACTGAGACTTCCATAAATCACAGAGACTTCCATAAATCACCGCGACTTCCATAAATCACAGCGACTTCCATAAATCACAGCGACTTCCATAAATCACTGAGACTTCCATAAATCACAGCGACTTCCATAAATCGCAGAGACTTCCCTAAATCACAGCGACTTCCATAAATCACTGAGACTTCCATAAATCACTGAGACTTCCATAAATCACAGAGACTTCCATAAATCACCGCGACTTCCATAAATCACGAGACTTCCATAAATCACAGAGTCTTCCATAAATCACGAGACTTCCATAATTCACTGAGACTTCCATAAATCACCGAGACTTCCATAAATCACAGAGACTTCTATATATCACAGCAACTTCCATAAATCACGAGACTTCCATAAATCACAGAGACTTCCCTAAATCACAGCGACTTCCATAAATCACTGAGACTTCCATAAATCACGAGACTTCCATAAATGACGAGACTTCCATAATTCACTGAGACTTCCATAAATCACCGAGACTTCCATAAATCACAGAGACTTCCATAAATCACAGCAACTTCCATAAATCACGAGACTTCCATAAATCACGAGACTTCCATAAATCACGAGACTTCCATAAATCACGAGACTTCCATAATTCACTGAGACTTCCATAAATCACTGAGACTTCCATAAATCACTGAGACTTCCATAAATCACAGAGACTTCCATAAATCACGAGACTTACATAAATCACGAGACTTCCATAATTCACTGAGACTTCCATAAATCACTGAGACTTCCATAAATCACAGAGACTTCCCTAAATCACAGCGACTTCCATAAATCACAGCGACTTCCATAAATCACAGCAACTTCCATAAATCACGAGACTTCCATAAATCACAGAGACTTCCATAAATCACAAGACTTCCATAAATCACGAGACTTTCATAATTCACTGAGACTTCCATAAATCACTGAGACTTCCATAAATCACGAGACTTCCATAAATCACGAGACTTCCATAAATCACAGAGACTTCCATAAAACACAGCAACTTCCATAAATCACGAGACTTCCATAAATCACGAGACTTCCATAAATCACGAGACTTCCATAAATCACAGCGACTTCCATAAATCACTGAGACTTCCATAAATCACGAGACTTCCATAAATCACGAGACTTCCATAATTCACTGAGACTTCCATAAATCACAGAGACTTCCATAAATCACGAGACTTCCATAAATCACCGAGACTTCCATAAATCACAGAGACTTCCATAAATCACAGCGACTTCCATAAATCACAGAGACTTCCATAAATCACAGCAACTTCCATAAATCACGAGACTTCCATAAATCACAGAGACTTCCATAAATCACAGCGACTTCTATAAATCACAGAGACTTCCATAAATCACGAGACTTCCATAAATCACCGAGACTTCCATAAATCACAGAGACTTCCATAAATCACAGCGACTTCCATAAATCACAGAGACTTCCATAAATCACAGCAACTTCCATAAATCACGAGACTTCCATAAATCACAGAGACTTCCATAAATCACAGCGACTTCTATAAATCACTGAGACTTCCATAAATCACGAGACTTCCATAAATCACCGCGACTTCCATAAATCACGAGACTTCCATAAATCACAGAGACTTCCATAAATCACGAGACTTCCATAATTCACTGAGACTTCCATAAATCACAGAGACTTCCATAAATCACTGCGACTTCCATAAATCACGAGACTTCCATAAATCACAGAGACTTCCATAAATCACGAGACTTCCATAATTCACTGAGACTTCCATAAATCACGAGACTCCCATAAATCACAGAGACTTCCATAAATCACGAGACTTCCATAATTCACCGAGACTTCCATAAATCACTGAGATTTCCATAAATCACAGCGACTTCCATAAATCGCAGAGACTTCCCTAAATCACAGCGACTTCCATAAATCACTGAGACTTCCATAAATCACCGAGACTTACATAAATCACAGAGACTTCCATAAATCACCGCGACTTCCATAAATCACGAGACTTCCATAAATCACAGAGACTTCCATAAATCACGAGACTTCCATAATTCACTGAGACTTCCATAAATCACCGAGACTTCCATAAATCACAGAGACTTCCATAAATCACAGCAACTTCCATAAATCACGAGACTTCCATAAATCACAGAGACTTCCCTAAATCACAGCGACTTCCATAAATCACTGAGACTTCCATAAATCACGAGACTTCCATAAATCACGAGACTTCCATAATTCACTGAGACTTCCATAAATCACCGAGACTTCCATAAATCACAGAGACTTCTATAAATCACAGCAACTTCCATAAATCACGAGACTTCCATAAATCACCGAGACTTCCATAAATCACGAGACTTCCATAAATCACCGAGACTTCCATAATTCACTGAGACTTCCATAAATCACTGAGACTTCCATAAATCACTGAGACTTCCATAAATCACAGAGACTTCCATAAATCACGAGATTTCCATAAATCATGAGACTTCCATAATTCACTGGGACTTCCATAAATCACTGAGACTTCCATAAATCACAGAGACTTCCCTAAATCACAGCGACTTCCATAAATCACAGCGACTTCCATAAATCACAGCAACTTCCATAAATCACGAGACTTCCATAAATCACCGAGACTTCCATAAATCACAAGACTTCCATAAATCACGAGACTTCCATAATTCACTGAGACTTCCATAAATCACAGAGACTTCCATAAATCACAGCAACTTCCATAAATCACGAGACTTCCATAAATCACGAGACTTCCATAAATCACGAGACTTCTATAAATCACGAGACTTCCATAAATCACAGAGACTTCCATAAATCACAGCGACTTCCATAAATCACTGAGACTTTCATAAATCACGAGACTTCCATAAATCACGAGACTTCCATAATTCACTGAGACTTCCATAAATCACCGCGACTTCCATAAATCACAGAGACTTCCATAAATCACGAGACTTCCATAAATCACTGAGACTTCCATAAATCACAGAGACTTCCATAAATCACCGCGACTTCCATAAATCACAGTGACTTCCATAAATCACAGCGACTTCCATAAATCACTGAGACTTCCATAAATCACAGTGACTTCCATAAATCACAGAGACTTCCCTAAATCACAGCGACTTCCATAAATCACTGAGACTTCCATAAATCACTGAGACTTCCATAAATCACAGAGACTTCCATAAATCACCGCGACTTCCATAAATCACGAGACTTCCATAAATCACAGAGACTTCCATAAATCACGAGACTTCCATAATTCACTGAGACTTCCATAAATCACTGAGACTTCCATAAATCACAGAGACTTCCATAAATCACAGCAACTTCCATAAATCACCGAGACTTCCATAAATCACAGAGACTTCCATAAATCACCGCGACTTCCATAAATCACGAGACTTCCATAAATCACAGAGACTTCCATAAATCACGAGACTTCCATAATTCACTGAGACTTCCATAAATCACCGAGACTTCCATAAATCACAGAGACTTCCATAAATCACAGCAACTTCCATAAATCACGAGACTTCAATAAATCACAGAGACTTCCCTAAATCACAGCGACTTCCATGAATCACCGAGACTTCCATAAATCACAGCAACTTCCATAAATCACAAGACTTCCATAAATCACCGAGACTTCCATAAATCACAAGACTTCCATAAATCACAGCAACTTCCATAAATCACGAGACTTCCATAAATCACTGAGACTTCCATAAATCACAAGACTTCCATAAATCACGAGACTTCCATAAATCACAGCAACTTCCATAAATCACAAGACTTCCATAAATCACCGAGACTTCCATAAATCACGAGACTTCCATAAATCATGAGACTTCTATAAATCCCGAGACTTCCATAAATCACAGAGACTTCCATAAATCACAAGACTTCCATAAATCACTGAGACTTCCATAAATCACGAGACTTCCATAAATCACGAGACTTCCATAATTCACTGAGACTTCCATAAATCACGAGACTTCCATAAATCACAGAGACTTCCATAAATCACTGAGACTTCCATAAATCACAGCGACTTCCATAAATCACCGCGACTTCCATAAATCACAGCGACTTCCATAAATCACAGCGACTTCCATAAATCACTGAGACTTCCATAAATCACAGCGACTTCCATAAATCACAGAGACTTCCCTAAATCACAGCGACTTCCATAAATCACTGAGACTTCCATAAATCACCGAGACTTCCATAAATCACAGAGACTTCCATAAATCACCGCGACTTCCATAAATCACGAGACTTCCATAAATCACAGAGACTTCCATAAATCACAAGACTTTCATAATTCACTGAGACTTCCATAAATCACCGAGACTTCCATAAATCACAGAGACTTCCATAAATCACAGCAACTTCCATAAATCACCGAGACTTCCATAAATCACAGAGACTTCCATAAATCACCGCGACTTCCATAAATCACGAGACTTCCATAAATCACAGAGACTTCCATAAATCACGAGACTTCCATAATTCACTGAGACTTCCATAAATCACCGAGACTTCCATAAATCACAGAGACTTCCATAAATCACAGCAACTTCCATAAATCACGAGACTTCCATAAATCACAGAGACTTCCCTAAATCACAGTGACTTCCATAAATCACGAGACTTCCATAATTCACTGAGACTTCCATAAATCACTGAGACTTCCATAAATCACTGAGACTTCCATAAATCACAGAGACTTCCATAATTCACTGAGACTTCCATAAATCACTGAGACTTCCATAAATCACAGAGACTTCCCTAAATCACAGCGACTTCCATAAATCACAGCGACTTCCATAAATCACTGAGACTTCCATAAATCACGAGACTTCCATAAATCACGAGACTTCCATAATTCACTGAGACTTCCATAAATCACCGCGACTTCCATAAATCACGAGACTTCCATAAATCACGAGACTTCCATAAATCACTGAGACTTCCATAAATCACAGAGACTTCCATAAATCACCGCGACTTCCATAAATCACAGCGACTTCCATAAATCACAGCGACTTCCATAAATCACTGAGACTTCCATAAATCACAGCGACTTCCATAAATCACAGAGACTTCCCTAAATCACAGCGACTTCCATAAATCACTGAGACTTCCATAAATCACTGAGACTTCCATAAATCACAGAGACTTCCATAAATCACCGCGACTTCCATAAATCACGAGACTTCCATAAATCACAGAGACTTCCATAAATCACGAGACTTCCATAATTCAGTGAGACTTCCATAAATCACCGAGACTTCCATAAATCACAGAGACTTCCATAAATCACCGAGACTTCCATAAATCACAGAGACTTCCATAAATCACTGCGACTTCCATAAATCACGAGACTTCCATAAATCACAGAGACTTCCATAAATCACGAGACTTCCATAATTCACTGAGACTTCCATAAATCACCGAGACTTCCATAAATCACAGAGACTTCCATAAATCACAGCAACTTCCATAAATCACGAGACTTCCATAAATCACAGCGACTTCCCTAAATCACAGCGACTTCCATGAATCACAGCGACTTCCATAAATCACAGCAACTTCCATAAATCACGAGACTTCCATAAATCACCGAGACTTCCATAAATCACAAGACTTCCATAAATCACGAGACTTCCATAATTCACTGAGACTTCCATAAATCACTGAGACTTCCATAAATCACAAGACTTCCATAAATCACGAGACTTCCATAAATCACAGAGACTTCCATAAATCACAGCAACTTCCATAAATCACGAGACTTCCATAAATCACGAGACTTCCATAAATCACGAGACTTCTATAAATCACGAGACTTCCATAAATCACAGAGACTTCCATAAATCACAGCGACTTCCATAAATCACTGAGACTTCCATAAATCACGAGACTTCCATAAATCACGAGACTTCCATAATTCACTGAGACTTCCATAAATCACCGCGACTTCCATAAATCACAGAGACTTCCATAAATCACTGAGACTTCCATAAATCACAGAGACTTCCATAAATCACCGCGACTTCCATAAATCACTGAGACTTCCATAAATCACAGCGACTTCCATAAATCACAGAGACTTCCCTAAATCACAGCGACTTCCATAAATCACTGAGACTTCCATAAATCACCGAGACTTCCATAAATCACAGAGACTTCCATAAATCACCGCGACTTCCATAAATCACGAGACTTCCATAAATCACAGAGACTTCCATAAATCACGAGACTTCCATAATTCACTGAGACTTCCATAAATCACCGAGACTTCCATAAATCACAGAGACTTCCATAAATCACAGCAACTTCCATAAATCACGAGACTTCCATAAATCACAGAGACTTCCCTAAATCACAGCGACTTCCATAAATCACTGAGACTTCCATAAATCACGAGACTTCCATAAATCACGAGACTTCCATAATTCACTGAGACTTCCATAAATCACCGAGACTTCCATAAATCACAGAGACTTCTATAAATCACAGCAACTTCCATAAATCACGAGACTTCCATAAATCACCGAGACTTCCATAAATCACGAGACTTCCATAAATCACCGAGACTTCCATAATTCACTGAGACTTCCATAAATCACTGAGACTTCCATAAATCACTGAGACTTCCATAAATCACAGAGACTTCCATAAATCACGAGATTTCCATAAATCATGAGACTTCCATAATTCACTGAGACTTCCATAAATCACTGAGACTTCCATAAATCACAGAGACTTCCCCAAATCACAGCGACTTCCATAAATCACAGCGACTTCCATAAATCACAGCAACTTCCATAAATCACGAGACTTCCATAAATCACCGAGACTTCCATAAATCACAAGACTTCCATAAATCACGAGACTTCCATAATTCACTGAGACTTCCATAAATCACAGAGACTTCCATAAATCACAGCAACTTCCATAAATCACGAGACTTCCATAAATCACGAGACTTCCATAAATCACGAGACTTCTATAAATCACGAGACTTCCATAAATCACAGAGACTTCCATAAATCACAGCGACTTCCATAAATCACTGAGACTTTCATAAATCACGAGACTTCCATAAATCACGAGACTTCCATAATTCACTGAGACTTCCATAAATCACCGCGACTTCCATAAATCACAGAGACTTCCATAAATCACGAGACTTCCATAAATCACTGAGACTTCCATAAATCACAGAGACTTCCATAAATCACCGCGACTTCCATAAATCACAGTGACTTCCATAAATCACAGCGACTTCCATAAATCACTGAGACTTCCATAAATCACAGTGACTTCCATAAATCACAGAGACTTCCCTAAATCACAGCGACTTCCATAAATCACTGAGACTTCCATAAATCACTGAGACTTCCATAAATCACAGAGACTTCCATAAATCACCGCGACTTCCATAAATCACGAGACTTCCATAAATCACAGAGACTTCCATAAATCACGAGACTTCCATAATTCACTGAGACTTCCATAAATCACTGAGACTTCCATAAATCACAGAGACTTCCATAAATCACAGCAACTTCCATAAATCACCGAGACTTCCATAAATCACAGAGACTTCCATAAATCACCGCGACTTCCATAAATCACGAGACTTCCATAAATCACAGAGACTTCCATAAATCACGAGACTTCCATAATTCACTGAGACTTCCATAAATCACCGAGACTTCCATAAATCACAGAGACTTCCATAAATCACAGCAACTTCCATAAATCACGAGACTTCAATAAATCACAGAGACTTCCCTAAATCACAGCGACTTCCATGAATCACCGAGACTTCCATAAATCACAGCAACTTCCATAAATCACAAGACTTCCATAAATCACCGAGACTTCCATAAATCACAAGACTTCCATAAATCACAGCAACTTCCATAAATCACGAGACTTCCATAAATCACTGAGACTTCCATAAATCACAAGACTTCCATAAATCACGAGACTTCCATAAATCACAGCAACTTCCATAAATCACAAGACTTCCATAAATCACCGAGACTTCCATAAATCACGAGACTTCCATAAATCATGAGACTTCTATAAATCCCGAGACTTCCATAAATCACAGAGACTTCCATAAATCACAAGACTTCCATAAATCACTGAGACTTCCATAAATCATGAGACTTCCATAAATCACGAGACTTCCATAATTCACTGAGACTTCCATAAATCACGAGACTTCCATAAATCACAGAGACTTCCATAAATCACTGAGACTTCCATAAATCACAGCGACTTCCATAAATCACCGCGACTTCCATAAATCACAGCGACTTCCATAAATCACAGCGACTTCCATAAATCACTGAGACTTCCATAAATCACAGCGACTTCCATAAATCACAGAGACTTCCCTAAATCACAGCGACTTCCATAAATCACTGAGACTTCCATAAATCACAGAGACTTCCATAAATCACAGAGACTTCCATAAATCACCGCGACTTCCATAAATCACGAGACTTCCATAAATCACAGAGACTTCCATAAATCACGAGACTTCCATAATTCACTGAGACTTCCATAAATCACCGAGACTTCCATAAATCACAGAGACTTCCATAAATCACAGCAACTTCCATAAATCACCGAGACTTCCATAAATCACAGAGACTTCCATAAATCACCGCGACTTCCATAAATCACGAGACTTCCATAAATCACAGAGACTTCCATAAATCACGAGACTTCCATAATTCACTGAGACTTCCATAAATCACCGAGACTTCCATAAATCACAGAGACTTCCATAAATCACAGCAACTTCCATAAATCACGAGACTTCCATAAATCACAGAGACTTCCCTAAATCACAGTGACTTCCATAAATCACGAGACTTCCATAATTCACTGAGACTTCCATAAATCACTGAGACTTCCATAAATCACTGAGACTTCCATAAATCACAGAGACTTCCATAATTCACTGAGACTTCCATAAATCACTGAGACTTCCATAAATCACAGAGACTTCCCTAAATCACAGCGACTTCCATAAATCACAGCGACTTCCATAAATCACTGAGACTTCCATAAATCACGAGACTTCCATAAATCACGAGACTTCCATAATTCACTGAGACTTCCATAAATCACCGCGACTTCCATAAATCACAGAGACTTCCATAAATCACGAGACTTCCATAAATCACTGAGACTTCCATAAATCACAGAGACTTCCATAAATCACCGCGACTTCCATAAATCACAGTGACTTCCATAAATCACAGCGACTTCCATAAATCACTGAGACTTCCATAAATCACAGCGACTTCCATAAATCACAGAGACTTCCCTAAATCACAGCGACTTCCATAAATCACTGAGACTTCCATAAATCACTGAGACTTCCATAAATCACAGAGACTTCCATAAATCACCGCGACTTCCATAAATCACGAGACTTCCATAAATCACAGAGACTTCCATAAATCACGAGACTTCCATAATTCACTGAGACTTCCATAAATCACCGAGACTTCCATAAATCACAGAGACTTCCATAAATCACCGAGATTTCCATAAATCACAGAGACTTCCATAAATCACTGCGACTTCCATAAATCACGAGACTTCCATAAATCACAGAGACTTCCATAAATCACGAGACTTCCATAATTCACTGAGACTTCCATAAATCACCGAGACTTCCATAAATCACAGAGACTTCCATAAATCACAGCAACTTCCATAAATCACGAGACTTCCATAAATCACAGCGACTTCCCTAAATCACAGCGACTTCCATGAATCACAGCGACTTCCATAAATCACAGCAACTTCCATAAATCACGAGACTTCCATAAGTCACCGAGACTTCCATAAATCACAAGACTTCCATAAATCACGAGACTTCCATAATTCACTGAGACTTCCATAAATCACTGAGACTTCCATAAATCACAAGACTTCCATAAATCACGAGACTTCCATAAATCACAGAGACTTCCATAAATCACAGCAACTTCCATAAATCACGAGACTTCCATAAATCACGAGACTTCCATAAATCACGAGACTTCTATAAATCACGAGACTTCCATAAATCACAGAGACTTCCATAAATCACAGCGACTTCCATAAATCACTGAGACTTCCATAAATCACGAGACTTCCATAAATCACGAGACTTCCATAATTCACTGAGACTTCCATAAATCACCGCGACTTCCATAAATCACAGAGACTTCCATAAATCACTGAGACTTCCATAAATCACAGAGACTTCCATAAATCACCGCGACTTCCATAAATCACTGAGACTTCCATAAATCACAGCGACTTCCATAAATCACAGAGACTTCCCTAAATCACAGCGACTTCCATAAATCACTGAGACTTCCATAAATCACCGAGACTTCCATAAATCACAGAGACTTCCATAAATCACCGCGACTTCCATAAATCACGAGACTTCCATAAATCACAGAGACTTCCATAAATCACGAGACTTCCATAATTCACTGAGACTTCCATAAATCACCGAGACTTCCATAAATCACAGAGACTTCCATAAATCACAGCAACTTCCATAAATCACCGAGACTTCCATAAATCACAGAGACTTCCATAAATCACCGCGACTTTCATAAATCACGAGACTTCCATAAATCACAGAGACTTCCATAAATCACGAGACTTCCATAATTCACTGAGACTTCCATAAATCACCGAGACTTCCATAAATCACAGAGACTTCCATAAATCACAGCAACTTCCATAAATCACGAGACTTCCATAAATCACAGAGACTTCCCTAAATCACAGTGACTTCCATAAATCACGAGACTTCCATAATTCACTGAGACTTCCATAAATCACTGAGACTTCCATAAATCACTGAGACTTCCATAAATCACAGAGACTTCCATAAATCACGAGACTTCCATAAATCACGAGACTTCCATAATTCACTGAGACTTCCATAAATCACTGAGACTTCCATAAATCACAGAGACTTCCCTAAATCACAGCGACTTCCATAAATCACAGTGACTTCCATAAATCACAGCAACTTCCATAAATCACGAGACTTCCATAAATCACCGAGACTTCCATAAATCACAAGACTTCCATAAATCACGAGACTTCCATAATTCACTGAGACTTCCATAAATCACTGAGACTTCCATAAATCACGAGACTTCCATAAATCACGAGACTTCCATAAATCACAGAGACTTCCATAAATCACAGCAACTTCCATATATCACGAGTCTTCCATAAATCACGAGACTTCCATAAATCACGAGACTTCCATAAATCACAGCGACTTCCATAAATCACTGAGACTTCCATAAATCACAAGACTTCCATAAATCACGAGACTTCCATAATTCACAGAGACTTCCATAAATCACAGAGACTTCCATAAATCACGAGACTTCCATAAATCACCGAGACTTCCATAAATCACAGAGACTTCCATAAATCACAGCGACTTCCATAAATCACAGAGACTTCCATAAATCACTGCAACTTCCATAAATCACGAGACTTCCATAAATCACAGAGACTTCCATAAATCACAGAGACTTCCATAAATCACAGCGACTTCCATAAATCACTGAGACTTCCATAAATCACTGAGACTTCAATAAATCATGAGACTTCCATAAATCACGAGACTTCCATAATTCACTGAGACTTCCATAAATCACAGAGACTTCCATAAATCACGAGACTTCCATAAATCACCGAGACTTCCATAAATCACAGAGACTTCCATAAATCACAGCGACTTCCATAAATCACAGAGACTTCCATAAATCACAGCAACTTCCATAAATCACGAGACTTCCATAAATCACGAGACTTCCATAAATCACGAGACTTCCATAAATGACAGAGACTTCCATAAATCACTGAGACTTCCATAAATCACAGAGACTTCCATAAATCACAGAGACTTCCATAAATCACAGCGACTTCTATAAATCACTTAGACTTCCATAAATCACGAGACTTCCATAAATCACAGAGACTTCCATAAATCACCGCGACTTCCATAAATCACGAGACTTCCATAAATCACGAGACTTCCATAATTCACAGCGACTTCCATAAATCACTGAGACTTCCATAAATCACAGAGACTTCCATAAATCACAGCAACTTCCATAAATCACGAGACTTCCATAAATCACTGAGACTTCCATAAATCACAGCAACTTCCATAAATCACAGAGACTTCCATAAATCACAGACACTTCCATAAATCACAGCAACTTCCATAAATCACCGCGACTTCCATAAATCACAGAGGCTTCCATAAATCACAGAGACTTCCATAAATCACAGAGACTTCCATAAATCACAGAGACTTCCATAAATCACCGCGACTTCCATAAATCACCGAGACTTCCATGAATCACTGAGAATTCCCTAAATCACTGAGACTTCCATAAATCACAGCGACTTCCATAAATCGCAGAGACTTCCCTAAATCACAGCGACTTCCATAAATCACGAGACTTCCATAAATCACGAGACTTCCATAATTCACTGAGACTTCCATAAATCACAGAGACTTCCATAAATCACTGCGACTTCCATAAATCACGAGACTTCCATAAATCACAGAGACTTCCATACATCACGAGACTTCCATAATTCACTGAGACTTCCATAAATCACAAGACTTCCATAAATCACAGAGACTTCCATAAATCACGAGACTTCCATAATTCACCGAGACTTCCATAAATCACTGAGATTTCCATAAATCACAGCGACTTCCATAAATCGCAGAGACTTCCCTAAATCACAGCGACTTCCATAAATCACTGAGACTTCCATAAATCACCGAGACTTCCATAAATCACAGAGACTTCCATAAATCACCGCGACTTCCATAAATCACGAGACTTCCATAAATCACCGAGACTTCCATAAATCACGAGACTTCCATAATTCACTGAGACTTCCATAAATCACCGAGACTTCCATAAATCACAGAGACTTCCATAAATCACAGCAACTTCCATAAATCACGAGACTTCCATAAATCACAGAGACTTCCCTAAATCACAGCGACTTCCATAAATCACTGAGACTTCCATAAATCACGAGACTTCCATAAATCACGAGACTTCCATAATTCACTGAGACTTCCATAAATCACCGAGACTTCCATAAATCACAGAGACTTCCATAAATCACAGCAACTTCCATAAATCACGAGACTTCCATAAATCACAGAGACATCCATAAATCACGAGACTTCCATAAATCACGAGACTTCCATAATTCACTGAGACTTCCATAAATCACGAGACTTCCATAATTCACTGAGACTTCCATAAATCACAGAGACTTCCATAAATCACGAGACTTCCATAATTCACCGAGACTTCCATAAATCACTGAGATTTCCATAAATCACAGCGACTTCCATAAATCGCAGAGACTTCCCTAAATCACAGCGACTTCCATAAATCACTGAGACTTCCATAAATCACCGAGACTTCCATAAATCACAGAGACTTCCATAAATCACCGCGACTTCCATAAATCACGAGACTTCCATAAATCACAGAGACTTCCATAAATCACAAGACTTCCATAATTCACTGAGACTTCCATAAATCACAGCAACTTCCATAAATCACGAGACTTCCATAAATCACGAGACTTCCATAAATCACAGAGACTTCCATAAATCACTGAGACTTCCATAAATCACAGAGACTTCCATAAATCACAGAGACTTCCATAAATCACAGCGACTTCTATAAATCACTTAGACTTCCATAAATCACGAGACTTCCATAAATCACAGAGACTTCCATAAATCACTGCGACTTCCATAAATCACGAGACTTCCATAAATCACGAGACTTCCATAATTCACAGCGACTTCCATAAATCACTGAGACTTCCATAAATCACAGAGACTTCCATAAATCACAGCAACTTCCATAAATCACGAGACTTCCATAAATCACTGAGACTTCCATAAATCACAGCAACTTCCATAAATCACAGAGACTTCCATAAATCACAGACACTTCCATAAATCACAGCAACTTCCATAAATCACCGCGACTTCCATAAATCACAGAGGCTTCCATAAATCACAGAGACTTCCATAAATCACAGAGACTTCCATAAATCACCGCGACTTCCATAAATCACAGAGACTTCCATGAATCACTGAGAATTCCATAAATCACTGAGACTTCCATAAATCACAGCGACTTCCATAAATCGCAGAGACTTCCCTAAATCACAGCGACTTCCATAAATCACGAGACTTCCATAAATCACGAGACTTCCATAATTCACTGAGACTTCCATAAATCACAGAGACTTCCATAAATCACTGCGACTTCCATAAATCACGAGACTTCCATAAATCACAGAGACTTCCATACATCACGAGACTTCCATAATTCACTGAGACTTCCATAAATCACGAGACTTCCATAAATCACAGAGACTTCCATAAATCACGAGACTTCCATAATTCACCGAGACTTCCATAAATCACTGAGATTTCCATAAATCACAGCGACTTCCATAAATCGCAGAGACTTCCCTAAATCACAGCGACTTCCATAAATCACTGAGACTTCCATAAATCACCGAGACTTCCATAAATCACAGAGACTTCCATAAATCACCGCGACTTCCATAAATCACGAGACTTCCATAAATCACAGAGACTTCCATAAATCACGAGACTTCCATAATTCACTGAGACTTCCATAAATCACCGAGACTTCCATAAATCACAGAGACTTCCATAAATCACAGCAACTTCCATAAATCACGAGACTTCCATAAATCACAGAGACTTCCCTAAATCACAGCGACTTCCATAAATCACTGAGACTTCCATAAATCACGAGACTTCCATAAATCACGAGACTTCCATAATTCACTGAGACTTCCATAAATCACCGAGACTTCCATAAATCACAGAGACTTCCATAAATCACAGCAACTTCCATAAATCACGAGACTTCCATAAATCACAGAGACATCCATAAATCACGAGACTTCCATAAATCACGAGACTTCCATAATTCACTGAGACTTCCATAAATCACGAGACTTCCATAATTCACTGAGACTTCCATAAATCACGAGACTTCCATAAATCACAGAGACTTCCATAAATCACGAGACTTCCATAATTCACCGAGACTTCCATAAATCACTGAGATTTCCATAAATCACAGCGACTTCCATAAATCGCAGAGACTTCCCTAAATCACAGCGACTTCCATAAATCACTGAGACTTCCATAAATCACCGAGACTTCCATAAATCACAGAGACTTCCATAAATCACCGCGACTTCCATAAATCACGAGACTTCCATAAATCACAGAGACTTCCATAAATCACGAGACTTCCATAATTCACTGAGACTTCCATAAATCACCGAGACTTCCATAAATCACAGCGACTTCCATAAATCACTGAGACTTCCATAAATCACGAGACTTCCATAAATCACGAGACTTCCATAATTCACTGAGACTTCCATAAATCACCGAGACTTCCATAAATCACAGAGACTTCCACAAATCACAGCAACTTCCATAAATCACGAGACTTCCATAAATCACAGAGACATCCATAAATCACGAGACTTCCATAAATCACGAGACTTCCATAATTCACTGAGACTTCCATAAATCACTGAGACTTCCATAAATCACTGAGACTGCCATAAATCACAGAGACTTCCATAAATCATGAGACTTCCATAAATCACGAGACTTCCATAATTCACTGAGACTTCCATAAATCACGAGACTTCCATAAATCACGAGACTTCCATAAATCACGAGACTTCCATAAATCACAGAGACTTCCATAAATCACAGCAACTTCCATAAATCACGAGACTTCCATAAATCACGAGACTTCCATAAATCTCGAGACTTCTATAAATCACGAGACTTCCATAAATCACAGAGACTTCCATAAATCACAGCGACTTCCATAAATCACTGAGACTTCCATAAATCACGAGACTTCCATAAATCACGAGACTTCCATAATTCACTGAGACTTCCATAAATCACCGCAACTTCCATAAATCACAGAGACTTCCATAAATCATGAGACTTCCATAAATCACTGAGACTTCCATAAATCACAGAGACTTCCATAAATCACCACGACTTCCATAAATCACAGCGACTTCCATAAATCACAGCGACTTCCATAAATCACTGAGACTTCCATAAATCACAGCGACTTCCATAAATCGCAGAGACTTCCCTAAATCACAGCGACTTCCATAAATCACTGAGACTTCCATAAATCACCGAGACTTCCATAAATCACAGAGACTTCCATAAATCACCGCGACTTCCATAAATCACGAGACTTCCATAAATCACAGAGTCTTCCATAAATCACGAGACTTCCATAATTCACTGAGACTTCCATAAATCACCGAGACTTCCATAAATCACAGAGACTTCTATAAATCACAGCAACTTCCATAAATCACGAGACTTCCATAAATCACAGAGACTTCCCTAAATCACAGCGACTTCCATAAATCACTGAGACTTCCATAAATCACGAGACTTCCATAAATGACGAGACTTCCATAATTCACTGAGACTTCCATAAATCACCGAGACTTCCATAAATCACAGAGACTTCCATAAATCACAGCAACTTCCATAAATCACGAGACTTCCATAAATCACCGAGACTTCCATAAATCACGAGACTTCCATAAATCACGAGACTTCCATAATTCATTGAGACTTCCATAAATCACTGAGACTTCCATAAATCACTGAGACTTCCATAAATCACAGAGACTTCCATAAATCACGAGACTTACATAAATCACGAGACTTCCATAATTCACTGAGACTTCCATAAATCACTGAGACTTCCATAAATCACAGAGACTTCCCTAAATCACAGCGACTTCCATAAATCACAGCGACTTCCATAAATCACAGCAACTTCCATAAATCACGAGACTTCCATAAATCACCGAGACTTCCATAAATCACAAGACTTCCATAAATCACGAGACTTTCATAATTCACTGAGACTTCCATAAATCACTGAGACTTCCATAAATCACGAGACTTCCATAAATCACGAGACTTCCATAAATCACAGAGACTTCCATAAAACACAGCAACTTCCATAAATCACGAGACTTCCATAAATCACGAGACTTCCATAAATCACGAGACTTCCATAAATCACAGCGACTTCCATAAATCACTGAGACTTCCATAAATCACGAGACTTCCATAATTCACTGAGACTTCCATAAATCACAGAGACTTCCATAAATCACGAGACTTCCATAAATCACCGAGACTTCCATAAATCACAGAGACTTCCATAAATCACAGCGACTTCCATAAATCACAGAGACTTCCATAAATCACAGCAACTTCCATAAATCACGAGACTTCCATAAATCACAGAGACTTCCATAAATCACAGCGACTTCTATAAATCACAGAGACTTCCATAAATCACGAGACTTCCATAAATCACCAAGACTTCCATAAATCACAGAGACTTCCATAAATCACAGCGACTTCCATAAATCACAAAGACTTCCATAAATCACAGCAACTTCCATAAATCACGAGACTTCCATAAATCACAGAGACTTCCATAAATCACAGCGACTTCTATAAATCACTGAGACTTCCATAAATCACGAGACTTCCATGAATCACCGCGACTTCCATAAATCACGAGACTTCCATAAATCACAGAGACTTCCATAAATCACGAGACTTCCATAATTCACTGAGACTTCCATAAATCACAGAGACTTCCATAAATCACTGCGACTTCCATAAATCACGAGACTTCCATAAATCACAGAGACTTCCATAAATCACGAGACTTCCATAATTCACTGAGACTTCCATAAATCACGAGACTCCCATAAATCACAGAGACTTCCATAAATCACGAGACTTCCATAATTCACGAGACTTCCATAAATCACTGAGATTTCCATAAATCACAGTGACTTCCATAAATCGCAGAGACTTCCCTAAATCACAGCGACTTCCATAAATCACTGAGACTTCCATAAATCACCGAGACTTCCATAAATCACAGAGACTTCCATAAATCACCGCGACTTCCATAAATCACGAGACTTCCATAAATCACAGAGACTTCCATAAATCACGAGACTTCCATAATTCACTGAGACTTCCATAAATCACCGAGACTTCCATAAATCACAGAGACTTCCATAAATCACAGCAACTTCCATAAATCACGAGACTTCCATAAATCACAGAGACTTCCCTAAATCACAGCGACTTCCATAAATCACTGAGACTTCCATAAATCACGAGACTTCCATAAATCACGAGACTTCCATAATTCACTGAGACTTCCATAAATCACCGAGACTTCCATAAATCACAGAGACTTCCATAAATCACAGCAACTTCCATAAATCACGAGACTTCCATAAATCACCGAGACTTCCATAAATCACGAGACTTCCATAAATCACGAGACTTCCATAATTCACTGAGACTTCCATAAATCACTGAGACTTCCATAAATCACTGAGACTTCCATAAATCACAGAGACTTCCATAAATCACGAGATTTCCATAAATCACGAGACTTCCATAATTCACTGAGACTTCCATAAATCACTGAGACTTCCATAAATCACAGAGACTTCCCTAAATCACAGCGACTTCCATAAATCACAGCGACTTCCATAAATCACAGCAACTTCCATAAATCACGAGACTTCCATAAATCACCGAGACTTCCATAAATCACAAGACTTCCATAAATCACGAGACTTCCATAATTCACTGAGACTTCCATAAATCACAGAGACTTCCATAAATCACAGCAACTTCCATAAATCACGAGACTTCCATAAATCACGAGACTTCCATAAATCACGAGACTTCTATAAATCACGAGACTTCCATAAATCACAGAGACTTCCATAAATCACAGCGACTTCCATAAATCACTGAGACTTCCATAAATCACGAGACTTCCATAAATCACGAGACTTCCATAATTCACTGAGACTTCCATAAATCACCGCGACTTCCATAAATCACAGAGACTTCCATAAATCACGAGACTTCCATAAATCACTGAGACTTCCATAAATCACAGAGACTTCCATAAATCACCGCGACTTCCATAAATCACAGTGACTTCCATAAATCACAGCGACTTCCATAAATCACTGAGACTTCCATAAATCACAGCGACTTCCATAAATCACAGAGACTTCCCTAAATCACAGCGACTTCCATAAATCACTGAGACTTCCATAAATCACTGAGACTTCCATAAATCACAGAGACTTCCATAAATCACTTCGACTTCCATAAATCACGAGACTTCCATAAATCACAGAGACTTCCATAAATCACGAGACTTCCATAATTCACTGAGACTTCCATAAATCACCGAGACTTCCATAAATCACAGAGACTTCCATAAATCACAGCAACTTCCATAAATCACCGAGACTTCCATAAATCACAGAGACTTCCATAAATCACCGCGACTTCCATAAATCACGAGACTTCCATAAATCACAGAGACTTCCATAAATCACGAGACTTCCATAATTCACTGAGACTTCCATAAATCACCGAGACTTCCATAAATCACAGAGACTTCCATAAATCACAGCAACTTCCATAAATCACGAGACTTCCATAAATCACAGAGACTTCCCTAAATCACAGCGACTTCCATGAATCACAGCGACTTCCATAAATCACAGCAACTTCCATAAATCACAAGACTTCCATAAATCACTGAGACTTCCATAAATCACTGAGACTGCCATAAATCACAGAGACTTCCATAAATCACGAGACTTCCATAAATCACGAGACTTCCATAATTCACTGAGACTTCCATAAATCACGAGACTTCCATAAATCACGAGACTTCCATAAATCACGAGACTTCCATAAATCACAGAGACTTCCATAAATCACAGCAACTTCCATAAATCACGAGACTTCCATAAATCACGAGACTTCCATAAATCTCGAGACTTCTATAAATCACGAGACTTCCATAAATCACAGAGACTTCCATAAATCACAGCGACTTCCATAAATCACTGAGACTTCCATAAATCACGAGACTTCCATAAATCACGAGACTTCCATAATTCACTGAGACTTCCATAAATCACCGCAACTTCCATAAATCACAGAGACTTCCATAAATCATGAGACTTCCATAAATCACTGAGACTTCCATAAATCACAGAGACTTCCATAAATCACCACGACTTCCATAAATCACAGCGACTTCCATAAATCACAGCGACTTCCATAAATCACTGAGACTTCCATAAATCACAGCGACTTCCATAAATCGCAGAGACTTCCCTAAATCACAGCGACTTCCATAAATCACTGAGACTTCCATAAATCACCGAGACTTCCATAAATCACAGAGACTTCCATAAATCACCGCGACTTCCATAAATCACGAGACTTCCATAAATCACAGAGTCTTCCATAAATCACGAGACTTCCATAATTCACTGAGACTTCCATAAATCACCGAGACTTCCATAAATCACAGAGACTTCTATAAATCACAGCAACTTCCATAAATCACGAGACTTCCATAAATCACAGAGACTTCCCTAAATCACAGCGACTTCCATAAATCACTGAGACTTCCATAAATCACGAGACTTCCATAAATGACGAGACTTCCATAATTCACTGAGACTTCCATAAATCACCGAGACTTCCATAAATCACAGAGACTTCCATAAATCACAGCAACTTCCATAAATCACGAGACTTCCATAAATCACCGAGACTTCCATAAATCACGAGACTTCCATAAATCACGAGACTTCCATAATTCACTGAGACTTCCATAAATCACTGAGACTTCCATAAATCACTGAGACTTCCATAAATCACAGAGACTTCCATAAATCACGAGACTTACATAAATCACGAGACTTCCATAATTCACTGAGACTTCCATAAATCACTGAGACTTCCATAAATCACAGAGACTTCCCTAAATCACAGCGACTTCCATAAATCACAGCGACTTCCATAAATCACAGCAACTTCCATAAATCACGAGACTTCCATAAATCACCGAGACTTCCATAAATCACAAGACTTCCATAAATCACGAGACTTTCATAATTCACTGAGACTTCCATAAATCACTGAGACTTCCATAAATCACGAGACTTCCATAAATCACGAGACTTCCATAAATCACAGAGACTTCCATAAAACACAGCAACTTCCATAAATCACGAGACTTCCATAAATCACGAGACTTCCATAAATCACGAGACTTCCATAAATCACAGCGACTTCCATAAATCACTGAGACTTCCATAAATCACGAGACTTCCATAATTCACTGAGACTTCCATAAATCACAGAGACTTCCATAAATCACGAGACTTCCATAAATCACCGAGACTTCCATAAATCACAGAGACTTCCATAAATCACAGCGACTTCCATAAATCACAGAGACTTCCATAAATCACAGCAACTTCCATAAATCACGAGACTTCCATAAATCACAGAGACTTCCATAAATCACAGCGACTTCTATAAATCACAGAGACTTCCATAAATCACGAGACTTCCATAAATCACCAAGACTTCCATAAATCACAGAGACTTCCATAAATCACAGCGACTTCCATAAATCACAAAGACTTCCATAAATCACAGCAACTTCCATAAATCACGAGACTTCCATAAATCACAGAGACTTCCATAAATCACAGCGACTTCTATAAATCACTGAGACTTCCATAAATCACGAGACTTCCATGAATCACCGCGACTTCCATAAATCACGAGACTTCCATAAATCACAGAGACTTCCATAAATCACGAGACTTCCATAATTCACTGAGACTTCCATAAATCACAGAGACTTCCATAAATCACTGCGACTTCCATAAATCACGAGACTTCCATAAATCACAGAGACTTCCATAAATCACGAGACTTCCATAATTCACTGAGACTTCCATAAATCACGAGACTCCCATAAATCACAGAGACTTCCATAAATCACGAGACTTCCATAATTCACCGAGACTTCCATAAATCACTGAGATTTCCATAAATCACAGTGACTTCCATAAATCGCAGAGACTTCCCTAAATCACAGCGACTTCCATAAATCACTGAGACTTCCATAAATCACCGAGACTTCCATAAATCACAGAGACTTCCATAAATCACCGCGACTTCCATAAATCACGAGACTTCCATAAATCACAGAGACTTCCATAAATCACGAGACTTCCATAATTCACTGAGACTTCCATAAATCACCGAGACTTCCATAAATCACAGAGACTTCCATAAATCACAGCAACTTCCATAAATCACGAGACTTCCATAAATCACCGAGACTTCCATAAATCACGAGACTTCCATAAATCACGAGACTTCCATAATTCACTGAGACTTCCATAAATCACTGAGACTTCCATAAATCACTGAGACTTCCATAAATCACAGAGACTTCCATAAATCACGAGATTTCCATAAATCACGAGACTTCCATAATTCACTGAGACTTCCATAAATCACTGAGACTTCCATAAATCACAGAGACTTCCCTAAATCACAGCGACTTCCATAAATCACAGCGACTTCCATAAATCACAGCAACTTCCATAAATCACGAGACTTCCATAAATCACCGAGACTTCCATAAATCACAAGACTTCCATAAATCATGAGACTTCCATAATTCACTGAGACTTCCATAAATCACAGAGACTTCCATAAATCACAGCAACTTCCATAAATCACGAGACTTCCATAAATCACGAGACTTCCATAAATCACGAGACTTCTATAAATCACGAGACTTCCATAAATCACAGAGACTTCCATAAATCACAGCGACTTCCATAAATCACTGAGACTTCCATAAATCACGAGACTTCCATAAATCACGAGACTTCCATAATTCACTGAGACTTCCATAAATCACCGCGACTTCCATAAATCACAGAGACTTCCATAAATCACGAGACTTCCATAAATCACTGAGACTTCCATAAATCACAGAGACTTCCATAAATCACCGCGACTTCCATAAATCACAGTGACTTCCATAAATCACAGCGACTTCCATAAATCACTGAGACTTCCATAAATCACAGCGACTTCCATAAATCACAGAGACTTCCCTAAATCACAGCGACTTCCATAAATCACTGAGACTTCCATAAATCACTGAGACTTCCATAAATCACAGAGACTTCCATAAATCACCGCGACTTCCATAAATCAC
Organism: Rana muscosa; assembly: GCA_029206835.1. Classification (NCBI taxonomy): domain Eukaryota; kingdom Metazoa; phylum Chordata; class Amphibia; order Anura; family Ranidae; genus Rana; species Rana muscosa. Next base: position 222,873,160 of record JARGYO010005626.1, on the reverse strand, counting down.
GAGACTTCCATAAATCACAGAGACTTCCATAAATCACGAGACTTCCATAATTCACTGAGACTTCCATAAATCACCGAGACTTCCATAAATCACAGAGACTTCCATAAATCACAGCAACTTCCATAAATCACCGAGACTTCCATAAATCACAGAGACTTCCATAAATCACCGCGACTTCCATAAATCACGAGACTTCCATAAATCACAGAGACTTCCATAAATCACGAGACTTCCATAATTCACTGAGACTTCCATAAATCACCGAGACTTCCATAAATCACAGAGACTTCCATAAATCACAGCAACTTCCATAAATCACGAGACTTCCATAAATCACAGAGACTTCCCTAAATCACAGCGACTTCCATGAATCACAGCGACTTCCATAAATCACAGCAACTTCCATAAATCACAAGACTTCCATAAATCACCGAGACTTCCATAAATCACAAGACTTCCATAAATCACGAGACTTCCATAATTCACTGAGACTTCCATAAATCACTGAGACTTCCATAAATCACAAGACTTCCATAAATCACGAGACTTCCATAAATCACAGAGACTTCCATAAATCACAGCAACTTCCATAAATCACGAGACTTCCATAAATCACGAGACTTCCATAAATCACGAGACTTCTATAAATCCCGAGACTTCCATAAATCACAGAGACTTCCATAAATCACAGCGACTTCCATAAATCACTGAGACTTCCATAAATCACGAGACTTCCATAAATCACGAGACTTCCATAATTCACTGAGACTTCCATAAATCACCGCGACTTCCATAAATCACAGAGACTTCCATAAATCACTGAGACTTCCATAAATCACAGAGACTTCCATAAATCACCGCGACTTCCATAAATCACAGCGACTTCCATAAATCACAGCGACTTCCATAAATCACTGAGACTTCCATAAATCACAGCGACTTCCATAAATCACAGAGACTTCCCTAAATCACAGCGACTTCCATAAATCACTGAGACTTCCATAAATCACCGAGACTTCCATAAATCACAGAGACTTCCATAAATCACGAGACTTCCATAAATCACAGAGACTTCCATAAATCACGAGACTTCCATAATTCACTGAGACTTCCATAAATCACCGAGACTTCCATAAATCACAGAGACTTCCATAAATCACAGCAACTTCCATAAATCACCGAGACTTCCATAAATCACAGAGACTTCCATAAATCACCGCGACTTCCATAAATCACGAGACTTCCATAAATCACAGAGACTTCCATAAATCACGAGACTTCCATAATTCACTGAGACTTCCATAAATCACCGAGACTTCCATAAATCACAGAGACTTCCATAAATCACAGCAACTTCCATAAATCACGAGACTTCCATAAATCACAGAGACTTCCCTAAATCACAGTGACTTCCATAAATCACGAGACTTCCATAATTCACTGAGACTTCCATAAATCACTGAGACTTCCATAAATCACAGAGACTTCCATAATTCACTGAGACTTCCATAAATCACTGAGACTTCCATAATTCACTGAGACTTCCATAAATCACAGAGACTTCCATAAATCACAGCAACTTCCATAAATCACGAGACTTCCATAAATCACGAGACTTCTATAAATCACGAGACTTCCATAAATCACATAGACTTCCATAAATCACAGCGACTTCCATAAATCACTGAGACTTCCATAAATCACGAGACTTCCATAAATCACGAGACTTCCATAATTCACTGAGACTTCCATAAATCACCGCGACTTCCATAAATCACAGAGACTTCCATAAATCACGAGACTTCCATAAATCACTGAGACTTCCATAAATCACAGAGACTTCCATAAATCACCGCGACTTCCATAAATCACAGCGACTTCCATAAATCACAGCGACTTCCATAAATCACTGAGACTTCCATAAATCACAGCGACTTCCATAAATCACAGAGACTTCCCTAAATCACAGCGACTTCCCTAAATCACAGCGACTTCCATAAATCACTGAGACTTCCATAAATCACAGAGACTTCCATAAATCACCGCGACTTCCATAAATCACGAGACTTCCATAAATCACAGAGACTTCCATAAATCACGAGACTTCCATAATTCACTGAGACTTCCATAAATCACCGAGACTTCCATAAATCACAGAGACTTCCATAAATCACAGCAACTTCCATAAATCACCGAGACTTCCATAAATCACAGAGACTTCCATAAATCACCGCGACTTCCATAAATCACGAGACTTCCATAAATCACAGAGACTTCCATAAATCACGAGACTTCCATAATTCACTGAGACTTCCATAAATCACCGAGACTTCCATAAATCACAGAGACTTCCATAAATCACAGCAACTTCCATAAATCACGAGACTTCCATAAATCACAGAGACTTCCCTAAATCACAGCGACTTCCATGAATCACAGCGACTTCCATAAATCACAGCAACTTCCATAAATCACGAGACTTCCATAAATCACGAGACTTCCATAAATCACAAGACTTCCATAAATCACGAGACTTCCATAATTCACTGAGACTTCCATAAATCACTGAGACTTCCATAAATCACAAGACTTCCATAAATCACGAGACTTCCATAAATCACAGAGACTTCCATAAATCACAGCAACTTCCATAAATCACGAGACTTCCATAAATCACGAGACTTCCATAAATCACGAGACTTCTATAAATCACGAGACTTCCATAAATCACAGAGACTTCCATAAATCACAGCGACTTCCATAAATCACTGAGACTTCCATAAATCACGAGACTTCCATAAATCACGAGACTTCCATAATTCACTGAGACTTCCATAAATCACCGCGACTTCCATAAATCACAGAGACTTCCATAAATCACTGAGACTTCCATAAATCACAGAGACTTCCATAAATCACCGCGACTTCCATAAATCACAGCGACTTCCATAAATCACAGCGACTTCCATAAATCACTGAGACTTCCATAAATCACAGCGACTTCCATAAATCACAGAGACTTCCCTAAATCACAGCGACTTCCATAAATCACTGAGACTTCCATAAATCACCGAGACTTCCATAAATCACAGAGACTTCCATAAATCACCGCGACTTCCATAAATCACGAGACTTCCATAAATCACAGAGACTTCCATAAATCACGAGACTTCCATAATTCACTGAGACTTCCATAAATCACCGAGACTTCCATAAATCACAGAGACTTCCATAAATCACAGCAACTTCCATAAATCACCGAGACTTCCATAAATCAAGAGACTTCCATAAATCACCGCGACTTCCATAAATCACGAGACTTCCATAAATCACAGAGACTTCCATAAATCACGAGACTTCCATAATTCACTGAGACTTCCATAAATCACCGAGACTTCCATAAATCACAGAGACTTCCATAAATCACAGCAACTTCCATAAATCACGAGACTTCCATAAATCACAGAGACTTCCCTAAATCACAGTGACTTCCATAAATCACGAGACTTCCATAATTCACTGAGACTTCCATAAATCACTGAGACTTCCATAAATCACTGAGACTTCCATAAATCACAGAGACTTCCATAAATCACGAGACTTCCATAAATCACGAGACTTCCATAATTCACTGAGACTTCCATAAATCACTGAGACTTCCATAAATCACAGAGACTTCCCTAAATCACAGCGACTTCCATAAATCACAGCGACTTCCATAAATCACAGCAACTTCCATAAATCACGAGACTTCCATAAATCACCGAGACTTCCATAAATCACAAGACTTCCATAAATCACGAGACTTCCATAATTCACTGAGACTTCCATAAATCACTGAGACTTCCATAAATCACGAAACTTCCATAAATCACGAGACTTCCATAAATCACAGAGACTTCCATAAATCACGAGACTTCCATAAATCACCGAGACTTCCATAAATCACAGAGACTTCCATAAATCACAGCGACTTCCATAAATCACAGAGACTTCCATAAATCACTGCAACTTCCATAAATCACGAGACTTCCATAAATCACAGAGACTTCCATAAATCACAGAGACTTCCATAAATCACAGCGACTTCCATAAATCACTGAGACTTCCATAAATCACTGAGACTTCAATAAATCACGAGACTTCCATAAATCACGAGACTTCCATAATTCACTGAGACTTCCATAAATCACAGCAACTTCCATAAATCACGAGACTTCCATAAATCACCGAGACTTCCATAAATCACAAGACTTCCATAAATCACGAGACTTCCATAATTCACTGAGACTTCCATAAATCACTGAGACTTCCATAAATCACGAAACTTCCATAAATCACAGAGACTTCCATAAATCACTGAGACTTCCATAAATCACAGAGACTTCCATAAATCACCGCGACTTCCATAAATCACAGCGACTTCCATAAATCACAGCGACTTCCATAAATCACTGAGACTTCCATAAATCACAGCGACTTCCATAAATCACAGAGACTTCCCTAAATCACAGCGACTTCCATAAATCACTGAGACTTCCATAAATCACCGAGACTTCCATAAATCACAGAGACTTCCATAAATCACCGCGACTTCCATAAATCACGAGACTTCCATAAATCACAGAGACTTCCATAAATCACGAGACTTCCATAATTCACTGAGACTTCCATAAATCACCGAGACTTCCATAAATCACAGAGACTTCCATAAATCACAGCAACTTCCATAAATCACCGAGACTTCCATAAATCAAGAGACTTCCATAAATCACCGCGACTTCCATAAATCACGAGACTTCCATAAATCACAGAGACTTCCATAAATCACGAGACTTCCATAATTCACTGAGACTTCCATAAATCACCGAGACTTCCATAAATCACAGAGACTTCCATAAATCACAGCAACTTCCATAAATCACGAGACTTCCATAAATCACAGAGACTTCCCTAAATCACAGTGACTTCCATAAATCACGAGACTTCCATAATTCACTGAGACTTCCATAAATCACTGAGACTTCCATAAATCACTGAGACTTCCATAAATCACAGAGACTTCCATAAATCACGAGACTTCCATAAATCACGAGACTTCCATAATTCACTGAGACTTCCATAAATCACTGAGACTTCCATAAATCACAGAGACTTCCCTAAATCACAGCGACTTCCATAAATCACAGCGACTTCCATAAATCACAGCAACTTCCATAAATCACGAGACTTCCATAAATCACCGAGACTTCCATAAATCACAGAGACTTCCATAAATCACGAGACTTCCATAATTCACTGAGACTTCCATAAATCACTGAGACTTCCATAAATCACGAAACTTCCATAAATCACGAGACTTCCATAAATCACAGAGACTTCCATAAATCACGAGACTTCCATAAATCACCAAGACTTCCATAAATCACAGAGACTTCCATAAATCACAGCGACTTCCATAAATCACAGAGACTTCCATAAATCACTGCAACTTCCATAAATCACGAGACTTCCATAAATCACAGAGACTTCCATAAATCACAGAGACTTCCATAAATCACAGCGACTTCCATAAATCACTGAGACTTCCATAAATCACTGAGACTTCAATAAATCACGAGACTTCCATAAATCACGAGACTTCCATAATTCACTGAGACTTCCATAAATCACAGCAACTTCCATAAATCACGAGACTTCCATAAATCACCGAGACTTCCATAAATCACAAGACTTCCATAAATCACGAGACTTCCATAATTCACTGAGACTTCCATAAATCACTGAGACTTCCATAAATCACGAAACTTCCATAAATCACGAGACTTCCATAAATCACAGAGACTTCCATAAATCACGAGACTTCCATAAATCACCGAGACTTCCATAAATCACAGAGACTTCCATAAATCACAGCGACTTCCATAAATCACAGAGACTTCCATAAATCACTGCAACTTCCATAAATCACGAGACTTCCATAAATCACAGAGACTTCCATAAATCACAGAGACTTCCATAAATCACAGCGACTTCCATAAATCACTGAGACTTCCATAAATCACTGAGACTTCAATAAATCACGAGACTTCCATAAATCACGAGACTTCCATAATTCACTGAGACTTCCATAAATCACAGAGACTTCCATAAATCTTGAGACTTCCATAAATCACCGAGACTTCCATAAATCACCGAGACTTCCATAAATCACAGCGACTTCCATAAATCACAGAGACTTCCATAAATCACAGCAACTTCCATAAATCACGAGACTTCCATAAATCACGAGACTTCCATAAATCACGAGACTTCCATAAATCACAGAGACTTCCATAAATCACCGCGACTTCCATAAATCACGAGACTTCCATAAATCACAGAGACTTCCATAAATCACGAGACTTCCATAATTCACTGAGACTTCCATAAATCACCGAGACTTCCATAAATCACAGAGACTTCCATAAATCACAGCAACTTCCATAAATCACCGAGACTTCCATAAATCACAGAGACTTCCATAAATCACCGCGACTTCCATAAATCACGAGACTTCCATAAATCACAGAGACTTCCATAAATCACGAGACTTCCATAATTCACTGAGACTTCCATAAATCACCGAGACTTCCATAAATCACAGAGACTTCCATAAATCACAGCAACTTCCATAAATCACGAGACTTCCATAAATCACAGAGACTTCCCTAAATCACAGCGACTTCCATGAATCACAGCGACTTCCATAAATCACAGCAACTTCCATAAATCACGAGACTTCCATAAATCACCGAGACTTCCATAAATCACAAGACTTCCATAAATCACGAGACTTCCATAATTCACTGAGACTTCCATAAATCACTGAGACTTCCATAAATCACAAGACTTCCATAAATCACGAGACTTCCATAAATCACAGAGACTTCCATAAATCACAGCAACTTCCATAAATCACGAGACTTCCATAAATCACGAGACTTCCATAAATCACGAGACTTCTATAAATCACGAGACTTCCATAAATCACAGAGACTTCCATAAATCACAGCGACTTCCATAAATCACTGAGACTTCCATAAATCACGAGACTTCCATAAATCACGAGACTTCCATAATTCACTGAGACTTCCATAAATCACCGAGACTTCCATAAATCACAGAGACTTCCATAAATCACTGAGACTTCCATAAATCACAGAGACTTCCATAAATCACAGCGACTTCCATAAATCACAGCGACTTCCATAAATCACAGCGACTTCCATAAATCACTGAGACTTCCATAAATCACAGCGACTTCCATAAATCACAGAGACTTCCCTAAATCACAGCGACTTCCATAAATCACTGAGACTTCCATAAATCACCGAGACTTCCATAAATCACAGAGACTTCCATAAATCACCGCGACTTCCATAAATCACGAGACTTCCATAAATCACAGAGACTTCCATAAATCACGAGACTTCCATAATTCACTGAGACTTCCATAAATCACCGAGACTTCCATAAATCACAGAGACTTCCATAAATCACAGCAACTTCCATAAATCACCGAGACTTCCATAAATCAAGAGACTTCCATAAATCACCGCGACTTCCATAAATCACGAGACTTCCATAAATCACAGAGACTTCCATAAATCACGAGACTTCCATAATTCACTGAGACTTCCATAAATCACCGAGACTTCCATAAATCACAGAGACTTCCATAAATCACAGCAACTTCCATAAATCACGAGACTTCCATAAATCACAGAGACTTCCCTAAATCACAGTGACTTCCATAAATCACGAGACTTCCATAATTCACTGAGACTTCCATAAATCACTGAGACTTCCATAAATCACTGAGACTTCCATAAATCACAGAGACTTCCATAAATCACGAGACTTCCATAAATCACGAGACTTCCATAATTCACTGAGACTTCCATAAATCACTGAGACTTCCATAAATCACAGAGACTTCCCTAAATCACAGCAACTTCCATAAATCACAGAGACTTCCATAAATCACAGCAACTTCCATATATCACGAGACTTCCATAAATCACGAGACTTCCATAAATCACGAGACTTCCATAATTCACAGAGACTTCCATAAATCACAGAGACTTCCATAAATCACGAGACTTCCATAAATCACCGAGACTTCCATAAATCACAGAGACTTCCATAAATCACAGCGACTTCCATAAATCACAGAGACTTCCATAAATCACTGCAACTTCCATAAATCACGAGACTTCCATAAATCACAGAGACTTCCATAAATCACAGAGACTTCCATAAATCACAGCGACTTCCATAAATCACTGAGACTTCCATAAATCACTGAGACTTAAATAAATCACGAGACTTCCATAAATCACGAGACTTCCATAATTCACTGAGACTTCCATAAATCACAGAGACTTCCATAAATCTTGAGACTTCCATAAATCACCGAGACTTCCATAAATCACCGAGACTTCCATAAATCACAGCGACTTCCATAAATCACAGAGACTTCCATAAATCACAGCAACTTCCATAAATCACGAGACTTCCATAAATCACGAGACTTCCATAAATCACGAGACTTCCATAAATCACAGAGACTTCCATAAATCACTGAGACTTCCATAAATCACAGAGACTTCCATAAATCACAGAGACTTCCATAAATCACAGCGACTTCTATAAATCACTTAGACTTCCATAAATCACGAGACTTCCATAAATCACAGAGACTTCCATAAATCACCGCGACTTCCATAAATCACGAGACTTCCATAAATCACGAGACTTCCATAATTCACAGCGACTTCCATAAATCACTGAGACTTCCATAAATCACAGAGACTTCCATAAATCACAGCAACTTCCATAAATCACGAGACTTCCATAAATCACTGAGACTTCCATAAATCACAGCAACTTCCATAAATCACAGAGACTTCCATAAATCACAGACACTTCCATAAATCACAGCAACTTCCATAAATCACCGCGACTTCCATAAATCACAGAGGCTTCCATAAATCACAGAGACTTCCATAAATCACAGAGACTTCCATAAATCACAGAGACTTCCATAAATCACCGAGACTTCCATGAATCACTGAGAATTCCCTAAATCACTGAGACTTCCATAAATCACAGCGACTTCCATAAATCGCAGAGACTTCCCTAAATCACAGCGACTTCCATAAATCACGAGACTTCCCTAAATCACTGCGACTTCCATAAATCACGAGACTTCCATAAATCACAGAGACTTCCATAAATCACCGAGACTTCCATAAATCACAGCGACTTCCATAAATCACAGCGACTTCCATAAATCACGAGACTTCCATAAATCACAGAGACTTCCATAATTCACTGAGACTTCCATAAATCTCTGAGACTTCCATAAATCACAGCGACTTCCATAAATCACAGAGATTTCCATAAATTACCGAGACTTCCATAAATCACGAGACTTCCATAAATCACAGAGACTTCCATAAATCACAGCGACTTCCATAATTCACTGAGACTTCCATAAATCACAGAGACTTCCATAAATCACAGCGACTTCCATAAATCACAGAGACTTCCATAATTCACTGAGACTTCCATAAATCACAGAGACTTCCATAAATCACTGAGACTTCCATAATTCACTGAGACTTCCATAAATCACAGAGACTTCCATAAATCACAGCAACTTCCATAAATCACAGCGACTTCCATAATTCACTGAGACTTCCATAAATCACAGAGACTTCCATAAATCACAGCGACTTCCATAAATCACAGAGACTTCCATAATTCACTGAGACTTCCATAAATCACAGAGACTTCCATAAATCACAGAGACTTCCATAAATCACAGAGACTTCCATAAATCACAGAGACTTCCATAAATCACTGAGACTTCCATAAATCACTGAGACTTCCATAAATCACAGAGACTTCCATAAATCACTGAGACTTCCATAATTCACTGAGACTTCCATAAATCACAGAGACTTCCATAAATCACAGCGACTTCCATAAATCACAGAGACTTCCATAAATCACAGCGACTTCCATAAATCACAGCGACTTCCATAAATCACCGAGATTTCCATAAATCACCGAGACTTCCATAAATCACGAGACTTCCATAAATCACAGAGACTTCCATAAATCACAGCGACTTCCATAATTCACTGAGACTTCCATAAATCACAGAGACTTCCATAAATCACCGAGACTTCTATAAATCACCGAGACTTCCATAAATCACTGAGACTTCCATAAATCACCGCGACTTCCATAAATCACCGAGACTTCCATAAATCACCGAGACTTCCATAAATCACCGAGACTTCCATAAATCACTGAGACTTCCATAAATCACAGAGACTTTCATAAATCACCGCAACTTCCATAAATCACAGAGACTTCCATAAATCACAGAGACTTCCATAAATCACTGAGACTTCCATAATTCACTGAGACTTCCATAATTCACTGAGACTTCCATAAATCACAGAGACTTCCATAAATAACAGCGACTTCCATAAATCACGAGACTTCCATAAATCACGAGACTTCCATAAATCACAGAGACTTCCCTAAATCACGAGACTTCCATAAATCACGAGACTTCCATAAATCACCGCGACTTCCATAAATCACTGAGACTTCCATAAATCACCGCGACTTCCATAAATCACAGAGACTTCCATAAATCACCTAGACTTCCCTAAATCACTGAGACTTCCATAAATCACAGAGACTTCCATAAATCACTGAGACTTCCATAAATCACAGAGACTTCCATAAATCACTGAGACGTCCATAAATCACAGAGACTTCCATAAATCACAGAGACTTCCATAAATCACAGAGACTTCCATAAATCACGAGACTTCCATAAATCACAGAGACTTCCATAAATCACAGAGACTTCCATAAATCACAGCGACTTCCATAAATCACAGCGACTTCCATAAATCACCAAGATTTCCATAAATCACAGCGACTTCCATAAATCACTGAGATTTCCATAAATCACCGAGACTTCCATAAATCACAGAGACTTCCATAAATCACTGAGACTTCCATAAATCACAGCGACTTCCATAAATCGCAGAGACTTCCCTAAATCACAGCGACTTCCATAAATCACTGAGACTTCCACAAATCACCGCGACTTCCATAAATCACCGAGATTTCCATAAATCACAGCGACTTCCATAAATCACTGAGACTTCCATAAATCACAGAGACTTCCCTAAATCACAGAGACTTCCATAAATCACAGAGACTTTCATAAATCACCGTGATTTCCATAAAGCACAGCGACTTCCATAAATCACTGAGACTTCCATAAATCACAGCGACTTCCATAAATCGCAGAGACTTCCCTAAATCACAGCGACTTCCATAAATCACAGAGACTTCCTTAAATCACCGCGACTTCCATAAATCACCGAGATTTCCATAAATCACAGCGACTTCCATAAATCACTGAGACTTCCATAAATCACAGAGACTTCCCTAAATCACAGAGACTTCCATAAATCACAGAGACTTCCATAAATCACCGTGATTTCCATAAAGCACAGCGACTTCCATAAATCACTGAGACTTCCATAAATCACAGAGACTTCCATAAATCACAGAGACTTCCATAAATCACCGCGACTTCCATAAATCACGAGACTTCCATAAATCACAGAGACTTCCATAAATCACGAGACTTCCATAATTCACTGAGACTTCCATAAATCACAGAGACTTCCATAAATCACTGTGACTTCCATAAATCACGAGACTTTCATAAATCACAGAGACTTCCATAAATCACGAGACTTCCATAATTCACTGAGACTTCCATAAATCACGAGACTTCCATAAATCACAGAGACTTCCATAAATCACGAGACTTCCATAATTCACCGAGACTTCCATAAATCACTGAGATTTCCATAAATCACAGCGACTTCCATAAATCGCAGAGACTTCCTTAAATCACAGCGACTTCCATAAATCACTGAGACTTCCATAAATCACCGAGACTTCCATAAATCACAGAGACTTCCATAAATCACCGCGACTTCCATAAATCACGAGACTTCCATAAATCACAGAGACTTCCATAAATCACCAGACTTCCATAATTCACTGAGTTTTCCATAAATCACCGAGACTTCCATAAATCACAGAGACTTCCATAAATCACAGCAACTTCCATAAATCACGAGACTTCCATAAATCACAGAGACTTCCCTAAATCACAGCGACTTCCATAAATCACTGAGACTTCCATAAATCACGAGACTTCCATAAATCACGAGACTTCCATAATTCACTGAGACTTCCATAAATCACAGAGACTTCCATAAATCACAGCGACTTCCATAAATCACAGAGACTTCCATAAATCACAGCGACTTCCATAAATCACCGAGATTTCCATAAATCACCGAGACTTCCATAAATCACGAGACTTCCATAAATCACAGAGACTTCCATAAATCACAGCGACTTCCATAATTCACTGAGACTTCCATAAATCACAGAGACTTCCATAAATCACCGAGACTTCTATAAATCACCGAGACTTCCATAAATCACTGAGACTTCCATAAATCACCGCGACTTCCATAAATCACCGAGACTTCCATAAATCACCGAGACTTCCATAAATCACCGAGACTTCCATAAATCACTGAGACTTCCATAAATCACAGAGACTTTCATAAATCACCGCAACTTCCATAAATCACAGAGACTTCCATAAATCACAGAGACTTCCATAAATCACAGAGACTTCCATAAATCACTGAGACTTCCATAATTCACTGAGACTTCCATAATTCACTGAGACTTCCATAAATCACAGAGACTTCCATAAATAACAGCGACTTCCATAAATCACGAGACTTCCATAAATCACGAGACTTCCATAAATCACAGAGACTTCCCTAAATCACGAGACTTCCATAAATCACGAGACTTCCATAAATCACCGCGACTTCCATAAATCACTGAGACTTCCATAAATCACCGCGACTTCCATAAATCACAGAGACTTCCATAAATCACCGAGACTTCCCTAAATCACTGAGACTTCCATAAATCACAGAGACTTCCATAAATCACAGCAACTTCCATAAATCACAGCGACTTCCATAATTCACTGAGACTTCCATAAATCACAGAGACTTCCATAAATCACAGCGACTTCCATAAATCACAGAGACTTCCATAATTCACTGAGACTTCCATAAATCACAGAGACTTCCATAAATCACAGAGACTTCCATAAATCACAGAGACTTCCATAAATCACAGAGACTTCCATAAATCACTGAGACTTCCATAAATCACTGAGACTTCCATAAATCACAGAGACTTCCATAAATCACTGAGACTTCCATAATTCACTGAGACTTCCATAAATCACAGAGACTTCCATAAATCACAGCGACTTCCATAAATCACAGAGACTTCCATAAATCACAGCGACTTCCATAAATCACAGCGACTTCCATAAATCACCGAGATTTCCATAAATCACCGAGACTTCCATAAATCACGAGACTTCCATAAATCACAGAGACTTCCATAAATCACAGCGACTTCCATAATTCACTGAGACTTCCATAAATCACAGAGACTTCCATAAATCACCGAGACTTCTATAAATCACCGAGACTTCCATAAATCACTGAGACTTCCATAAATCACCGCGACTTCCATAAATCACCGAGACTTCCATAAATCACCGAGACTTCCATAAATCACCGAGACTTCCATAAATCACTGAGACTTCCATAAATCACAGAGACTTTCATAAATCACCGCAACTTCCATAAATCACAGAGACTTCCATAAATCACAGAGACTTCCATAAATCACTGAGACTTCCATAATTCACTGAGACTTCCATAATTCACTGAGACTTCCATAAATCACAGAGACTTCCATAAATAACAGCGACTTCCATAAATCACGAGACTTCCATAAATCACGAGACTTCCATAAATCACAGAGACTTCCCTAAATCACGAGACTTCCATAAATCACGAGACTTCCATAAATCACCGCGACTTCCATAAATCACTGAGACTTCCATAAATCACCGCGACTTCCATAAATCACAGAGACTTCCATAAATCACCTAGACTTCCCTAAATCACTGAGACTTCCATAAATCACAGAGACTTCCATAAATCACTGAGACTTCCATAAATCACAGAGACTTCCATAAATCACTGAGACGTCCATAAATCACAGAGACTTCCATAAATCACAGAGACTTCCATAAATCACAGAGACTTCCATAAATCACGAGACTTCCATAAATCACAGAGACTTCCATAAATCACAGAGACTTCCATAAATCACAGCGACTTCCATAAATCACAGCGACTTCCATAAATCACCAAGATTTCCATAAATCACAGCGACTTCCATAAATCACTGAGATTTCCATAAATCACCGAGACTTCCATAAATCACAGAGACTTCCATAAATCACTGAGACTTCCATAAATCACAGCGACTTCCATAAATCGCAGAGACTTCCCTAAATCACAGCGACTTCCATAAATCACTGAGACTTCCACAAATCACCGCGACTTCCATAAATCACCGAGATTTCCATAAATCACAGCGACTTCCATAAATCACTGAGACTTCCATAAATCACAGAGACTTCCCTAAATCACAGAGACTTCCATAAATCACAGAGACTTTCATAAATCACCGTGATTTCCATAAAGCACAGCGACTTCCATAAATCACTGAGACTTCCATAAATCACAGCGACTTCCATAAATCGCAGAGACTTCCCTAAATCACAGCGACTTCCATAAATCACAGAGACTTCCTTAAATCACCGCGACTTCCATAAATCACCGAGATTTCCATAAATCACAGCGACTTCCATAAATCACTGAGACTTCCATAAATCACAGAGACTTCCCTAAATCACAGAGACTTCCATAAATCACAGAGACTTCCATAAATCACCGTGATTTCCATAAAGCACAGCGACTTCCATAAATCACTGAGACTTCCATAAATCACAGAGACTTCCATAAATCACAGAGACTTCCATAAATCACCGCGACTTCCATAAATCACGAGACTTCCATAAATCACAGAGACTTCCATAAATCACGAGACTTCCATAATTCACTGAGACTTCCATAAATCACAGAGACTTCCATAAATCACTGTGACTTCCATAAATCACGAGACTTTCATAAATCACAGAGACTTCCATAAATCACGAGACTTCCATAATTCACTGAGACTTCCATAAATCACGAGACTTCCATAAATCACAGAGACTTCCATAAATCACGAGACTTCCATAATTCACCGAGACTTCCATAAATCACTGAGATTTCCATAAATCACAGCGACTTCCATAAATCGCAGAGACTTCCTTAAATCACAGCGACTTCCATAAATCACTGAGACTTCCATAAATCACCGAGACTTCCATAAATCACAGAGACTTCCATAAATCACCGCGACTTCCATAAATCACGAGACTTCCATAAATCACAGAGACTTCCATAAATCACCAGACTTCCATAATTCACTGAGTTTTCCATAAATCACCGAGACTTCCATAAATCACAGAGACTTCCATAAATCACAGCAACTTCCATAAATCACGAGACTTCCATAAATCACAGAGACTTCCCTAAATCACAGCGACTTCCATAAATCACTGAGACTTCCATAAATCACGAGACTTCCATAAATCACGAGACTTCCATAATTCACTGAGACTTCCATAAATCACAGAGACTTCCATAAATCACAGCGACTTCCATAAATCACAGAGACTTCCATAAATCACAGCGACTTCCATAAATCACCGAGATTTCCATAAATCACCGAGACTTCCATAAATCACGAGACTTCCATAAATCACAGAGACTTCCATAAATCACAGCGACTTCCATAATTCACTGAGACTTCCATAAATCACAGAGACTTCCATAAATCACCGAGACTTCTATAAATCACCGAGACTTCCATAAATCACTGAGACTTCCATAAATCACCGCGACTTCCATAAATCACCGAGACTTCCATAAATCACCGAGACTTCCATAAATCACCGAGACTTCCATAAATCACTGAGACTTCCATAAATCACAGAGACTTTCATAAATCACCGCAACTTCCATAAATCACAGAGACTTCCATAAATCACAGAGACTTCCATAAATCACAGAGACTTCCATAAATCACTGAGACTTCCATAATTCACTGAGACTTCCATAATTCACTGAGACTTCCATAAATCACAGAGACTTCCATAAATAACAGCGACTTCCATAAATCACGAGACTTCCATAAATCACGAGACTTCCATAAATCACAGAGACTTCCCTAAATCACGAGACTTCCATAAATCACGAGACTTCCATAAATCACCGCGACTTCCATAAATCACTGAGACTTCCATAAATCACCGCGACTTCCATAAATCACAGAGACTTCCATAAATCACCGAGACTTCCCTAAATCACTGAGACTTCCATAAATCACAGAGACTTCCATAAATCACTGAGACTTCCATAAATCACAGAGACTTCCATAAATCACTGAGACGTCCATAAATCACAGAGACTTCCATAAATCACAGAGACTTCCATAAATCACGAGACTTCCATAAATCACAGAGACTTCCCTAAATCACGAGACTTCCATAAATCACGAGACTTCCATAAATCACCGCGACTTCCATAAATCACTGAGACTTCCATAAATCACCGCGACTTCCATAAATCACAGAGACTTCCATAAATCACCGAGACTTCCCTAAATCACTGAGACTTCCATAAATCACAGAGACTTCCATAAATCACTGAGACTTCCATAAATCACAGAGACTTCCATAAATCACTGAGACGTCCATAAATCACAGAGACTTCCATAAATCACAGAGACTTCCATAAATCACAGAGACTTCCATAAATCACGAGACTTCCATAAATCACAGAGACTTCCATAAATCACAGAGACTTCCATAAATCACAGCGACTTCCATAAATCACAGCGACTTCCATAAATCACCGAGATTTCCATAAATCACAGCGACTTCCATAAATCACTGAGACTTCCATAAATCACCGAGACTTCCATAAATCACAGAGACTTCCATAAATCACTGAGACTTCCATAAATCACAGCGACTTCCATAAATCGCAGAGACTTCCCTAAATCACAGCGACTTCCATAAATCACTGAGACTTCCACAAATCACCGCGACTTCCATAAATCACCGAGATTTCCATAAATCACAGCGACTTCCATAAATCACTGAGACTTCCATAAATCACAGAGACTTCCCTAAATCACAGAGACTTCCATAAATCACAGAGACTTCCATAAATCACCGTGATTTCCATAAAGCACAGCGACTTCCATAAATCACTGAGACTTCCATAAATCACAGCGACTTCCATAAATCGCAGAGACTTCCCTAAATCACAGCGACTTCCATAAATCACAGAGACTTCCTTAAATCACCGCGACTTCCATAAATCACCGAGATTTCCATAAATCACAGCGACTTCCATAAATCACTGAGACTTCCATAAATCACAGAGACTTCCCTAAATCACAGAGACTTCCATAAATCACAGAGACTTCCATAAATCACCGTGATTTCCATAAAGCACAGCGACTTCCATAAATCACTGAGACTTCCATAAATCACAGAGACTTCCATAAATCACAGAGACTTCCATAAATCACCGCGACTTCCATAAATCACGAGACTTCCATAAATCACAGAGACTTCCATAAATCACGAGACTTCCATAATTCACTGAGACTTCCATAAATCACAGAGACTTCCATAAATCACTGTGACTTCCATAAATCACGAGACTTTCATAAATCACAGAGACTTCCATAAATCACGAGACTTCCATAATTCACTGAGACTTCCATAAATCACGAGACTTCCATAAATCACAGAGACTTCCATAAATCACGAGACTTCCATAATTCACCGAGACTTCCATAAATCACTGAGATTTCCATAAATCACAGCGACTTCCATAAATCGCAGAGACTTCCTTAAATCACAGCGACTTCCATAAATCACTGAGACTTCCATAAATCACCGAGACTTCCATAAATCACAGAGACTTCCATAAATCACCGCGACTTCCATAAATCACGAGACTTCCATAAATCACAGAGACTTCCATAAATCACCAGACTTCCATAATTCACTGAGTTTTCCATAAATCACCGAGACTTCCATAAATCACAGAGACTTCCATAAATCACAGCAACTTCCATAAATCACGAGACTTCCATAAATCACAGAGACTTCCCTAAATCACAGCGACTTCCATAAATCACTGAGACTTCCATAAATCACGAGACTTCCATAAATCACGAGACTTCCATAATTCACTGAGACTTCCATAAATCACAGAGACTTCCATAAATCACAGCGACTTCCATAAATCACAGAGACTTCCATAAATCACAGCGACTTCCATAAATCACCGAGATTTCCATAAATCACCGAGACTTCCATAAATCACGAGACTTCCATAAATCACAGAGACTTCCATAAATCACAGCGACTTCCATAATTCACTGAGACTTCCATAAATCACAGAGACTTCCATAAATCACCGAGACTTCTATAAATCACCGAGACTTCCATAAATCACTGAGACTTCCATAAATCACCGCGACTTCCATAAATCACCGAGACTTCCATAAATCACCGAGACTTCCATAAATCACCGAGACTTCCATAAATCACTGAGACTTCCATAAATCACAGAGACTTTCATAAATCACCGCAACTTCCATAAATCACAGAGACTTCCATAAATCACAGAGACTTCCATAAATCACAGAGACTTCCATAAATCACTGAGACTTCCATAATTCACTGAGACTTCCATAATTCACTGAGACTTCCATAAATCACAGAGACTTCCATAAATAACAGCGACTTCCATAAATCACGAGACTTCCATAAATCACGAGACTTCCATAAATCACAGAGACTTCCCTAAATCACGAGACTTCCATAAATCACGAGACTTCCATAAATCACCGCGACTTCCATAAATCACTGAGACTTCCATAAATCACCGCGACTTCCATAAATCACAGAGACTTCCATAAATCACCGAGACTTCCCTAAATCACTGAGACTTCCATAAATCACAGAGACTTCCATAAATCACTGAGACTTCCATAAATCACAGAGACTTCCATAAATCACTGAGACGTCCATAAATCACAGAGACTTCCATAAATCACAGAGACTTCCATAAATCACGAGACTTCCATAAATCACAGAGACTTCCATAAATCACAGCGACTTCCATAAATCACAGCGACTTCCATAAATCACCGAGATTTCCATAAATCACAGCGACTTCCATAAATCACTGAGACTTCCATAAATCACCGAGACTTCCATAAATCACAGAGACTTCCATAAATCACTGAGACTTCCATAAATCACAGCGACTTCCATAAATCGCAGAGACTTCCCTAAATCACAGCGACTTCCATAAATCACTGAGACTTCCACAAATCACCGCGACTTCCATAAATCACCGAGATTTCCATAAATCACAGCGACTTCCATAAATCACTGAGACTTCCATAAATCACAGAGACTTCCCTAAATCACAGAGACTTCCATAAATCACAGAGACTTCCATAAATCACCGTGATTTCCATAAAGCACAGCGACTTCCATAAATCACTGAGACTTCCATAAATCACAGCGACTTCCATAAATCGCAGAGACTTCCCTAAATCACAGCGACTTCCATAAATCACAGAGACTTCCTTAAATCACCGCGACTTCCATAAATCACCGAGATTTCCATAAATCACAGCGACTTCCATAAATCACTGAGACTTCCATAAATCACAGAGACTTCCCTAAATCACAGAGACTTCCATAAATCACAGAGACTTCCATAAATCACCGTGATTTCCATAAAGCACAGCGACTTCCATAAATCACTGAGACTTCCATAAATCACAGAGACTTCCATAAATCACAGAGACTTCCATAAATCACCGCGACTTCCATAAATCACGAGACTTCCATAAATCACAGAGACTTCCATAAATCACGAGACTTCCATAATTCACTGAGACTTCCATAAATCACAGAGACTTCCATAAATCACTGTGACTTCCATAAATCACGAGACTTTCATAAATCACAGAGACTTCCATAAATCACGAGACTTCCATAATTCACTGAGACTTCCATAAATCACGAGACTTCCATAAATCACAGAGACTTCCATAAATCACGAGACTTCCATAATTCACCGAGACTTCCATAAATCACTGAGATTTCCATAAATCACAGCGACTTCCATAAATCGCAGAGACTTCCTTAAATCACAGCGACTTCCATAAATCACTGAGACTTCCATAAATCACCGAGACTTCCATAAATCACAGAGACTTCCATAAATCACCGCGACTTCCATAAATCACGAGACTTCCATAAATCACAGAGACTTCCATAAATCACCAGACTTCCATAATTCACTGAGTTTTCCATAAATCACCGAGACTTCCATAAATCACAGAGACTTCCATAAATCACAGCAACTTCCATAAATCACGAGACTTCCATAAATCACAGAGACTTCCCTAAATCACAGCGACTTCCATAAATCACTGAGACTTCCATAAATCACGAGACTTCCATAAATCACGAGACTTCCATAATTCACTGAGACTTCCATAAATCACCGAGACTTCCATAAATCACAGAGACTTGCATAAATCACAGCAACTTCCATAAATCACGGGACTTCCATAAATCACAGAGACTTCCATAAATCACGAGACTTCCATAAATCACGAGACTTCCATAATTCACTGAGACTTCCATAAATCACTGAGACTTCCATAAATCACTGAGACTTCCATAAATCACAGAGACTTCCATAAATCACGAGACTTCCATAATTCACTGAGACTTCCATAAATCACGAGACTTCCATAAATCACGAGACTTCCATAAATCACTGAGACTTCCATAAATCACAGAGACTTCCCTAAATCACAGCGACTTCCATAAATCACAGCGACTTCCATAAATCACAGCAACTTCCATAAATCACGAGACTTCCATAAATCACCGAGACTTCCATAAATCACAAGACTTCCATAATTCACTGAGACTTCCATAAATCACTGAGACTTCCATAAATCACGAGACTTCCATAAATCACGAGACTTCCATAAATCACAGAGACTTCCATAAATCACAGCAACTTCCATAAATCACGAGACTTCCATAAATCACGAGACTTCCATAAATCACGAGACTTCTATAAATCACGAGACTTCCATAAATCACAGAGACTTCCATAAATCACAGCGACTTCCATAAATCACTGAGACTTCCATAAATCACGAGACTTCCATAATTCACTGAGACTTCCATAAATCACAGCGACTTCCATAAATCACAGAGACTTCCATAAATCACGAGACTTCCATAAATCACGAGACTTCTATAAATCACGAGGCTTCCATAAATCACAGAGACTTCCATAAATCACAGCGACTTCCATAAATCACAGAGACTTCCATAAATCACCGCGACTTCCATAAATCACAGCGACTTCCATAAATCACAGTGACTTCCATAAATCACTGAGACTTCCATAAATCACAGCGACTTCCATAAATCGCAGAGACTTCCCTAAATCACAGCGACTTCCATAAATCACTGAGACTTCCATAAATCACAGAGACTTCCATAAATCACAGAGACTTCCATAAATCACCGCGACTTCCATAAATCACGAGACTTCCATAAATCACAGAGACTTCCATAAATCACGAGACTTCCATAATTCACTGAGACTTCCATAAATCACCGAGACTTCCATAAATCACAGAGACTTCCATAAATCACAGCAACTTCCATAAATCACGAGACTTCCATAAATCACAGAGACTTCCCTAAATCACAGCGACTTCCATAAATCACTGAGACTTCCATAAATCACGAGACTTCCATAAATCACGAGACTTCCATAATTCACTGAGACTTCCATAAATCACCGAGACTTCCATAAATCACAGAGACTTCCATAAATCACAGCAACTTCCATAAATCACGAGACTTCCATAAATCACCGAGACTTCCATAAATCACGAGACTTCCATAAATCACGAGACTTCCATAATTCACTGAGACTTCCATAAATCACTGAGACTTCCATAAATCACAGAGACTTCCCTAAATCACAGTGACTTCCATAAATCACAGTGACTTCCATAAATCACAGCAACTTCCATAAATCACAGCAACTTCCATAAATCACCGAGACTTCCATAAATCACAAGACTTCCATAAATCACGAGACTTTCATAATTCACTGAGACTTCCATAAATCACTGAGACTTCCATAAATCACGAGACTTCCATAAATCACGAGACTTCCATAAATCACAGAGACTTCCATAAATCACAGCAACTTCCATAAATCACGAGACTTCCATAAATCACGAGACTTCCATAAATTACAGCGACTTCCATAAATCACTGAGACTTCCATAAATCACGAGACTTCCATGAATCACGAGACTTCCATAATTCACTGAGACTTCCATAAATCACAGAGACTTCCATAAATCACAGCGACTTCCATAAATCACAGAGACTTCCATAAATCACAGCAACTTCCATAAATCACGAGACTTCCATAAATCACAGAGACTTCCATAAATCACAGCGACTTCAATAAATCACAGAGACTTCCATAAATCACGAGACTTCCATAAATCACAGAGACTTCCATAAATCACAGAGACTTCCATAAATCACAGCGACTTCCATAAATCACAGAGACTTCCATAAATCACAGCAACTTCCATAAATCACGAGACTTCCATAAATCACAGAGACTTCCATAAATCACAGCGACTTCAATAAATCACAGAGACTTCCATAAATCACAGAGACTTCCATAAATCACAGAGACTTCCATAAATCACAGCAACTTCCATAAATCACCGAGACTTCCATAAATCACAGAGACTTCCATAAATCACCGCGACTTCCATAAATCACGAGACTTCCATAAATCACAGAGACTTCCATAAATCACGAGACTTCCATAATTCACTGAGACTTCCATAAATCACCGAGACTTCCATAAATCACAGAGACTTCCATAAATCACAGCAACTTCCATAAATCACGAGACTTCCATAAATCACAGAGACTTCCCTAAATCACAGCGACTTCCATGAATCACAGCGACTTCCATAAATCATAGCAACTTCCATAAATCACGAGACTTCCATAAATCACCGAGACTTCCATAAATCACAAGACTTCCATAAATCACGAGACTTCCATAATTCACTGAGACTTCCATAAATCACTGAGACTTCCATAAATCACAAGACTTCCATAAATCACGAGACTTCCATAAATCACAGAGACTTCCATAAATCACAGCAACTTCCATAAATCACGAGACTTCCATAAATCACGAGACTTCCATAAATCACGAGACTTCTATAAATCCCGAGACTTCCATAAATCACAGAGACTTCCATAAATCACAGCGACTTCCATAAATCACTGAGACTTCCATAAATCACGAGACTTCCATAAATCACGAGACTTCCATAATTCACTGAGACTTCCATAAATCACCGCGACTTCCATAAATCACAGAGACTTCCATAAATCACTGAGACTTCCATAAATCACAGAGACTTCCATAAATCACCGCGACTTCCATAAATCACAGCGACTTCCATAAATCACAGCGACTTCCATAAATCACTGAGACTTCCATAAATCACAGCGACTTCCATAAATCACAGAGACTTCCCTAAATCACAGCGACTTCCATAAATCACTGAGACTTCCATAAATCACCGAGACTTCCATAAATCACAGAGACTTCCATAAATCACCGCGACTTCCATAAATCACGAGACTTCCATAAATCACAGAGACTTCCATAAATCACGAGACTTCCAGAATTCACTGAGACTTCCATAAATCACCGAGACTTCCATAAATCACAGAGACTTCCATAAATCACAGCAACTTCCATAAATCACAGAGACTTCCATAAATCACAGAGACTTCCATAAATCACCGCGACTTCCATAAATCACGAGACTTCCATAAATCACAGAGACTTCCATAAATCACGAGACTTCCATAATTCACTGAGACTTCCATAAATCACCGAGTCTTCCATAAATCACAGAGACTTCCATAAATCACAGCAACTTCCATAAATCACGAGACTTCCATAAATCACAGAGACTTCCCTAAATCACAGTGACTTCCATAAATCATGAGACTTCAATAATTCACTGAGACTTCCATAAATCACTGAGACTTCCATAAATCACTGAGACTTCCATAAATCACAGAGACTTCCATAATTCACTGAGACTTCCATAAATCACTGAGACTTCCATAAATCACAGAGACTTCCCTAAATCACAGCGACTTCCATAAATCACGAGACTTCCATAAATCACAGCAACTTCCATAAATCACGAGACTTCCATAAATCACCGAGACTTCCATAAATCACAAGACTTCCATAAATCACGAGACTTCCATAATTCACTGAGACTTCCATAAATCACAGAGACTTCCATAAATCACAGCAACTTCCATAAATCACGAGACTTCCATAAATCACGAGACTTCCATAAATCACGAGACTTCTATAAATCACGAGACTTCCATAAATCACAGAGACTTCCATAAATCACAGCGACTTCCATAAATCACTGAGACTTCCATAAATCACGAGACTTCCATAAATCACGAGACTTCCATAATTCACTGAGACTTCCATAAATCACCGCGACTTCCATAAATCACAGAGACTTCCATAAATCACGAGACTTCCATAAATCACTGAGACTTCCATAAATCACAGAGACTTCCATAAATCACCGCGACTTCCATAAATCACAGCGACTTCCATAAATCACAGCGACTTCCATAAATCACTGAGACTTCCATAAATCACAGCGACTTCCATAAATCACAGAGACTTCCCTAAATCACAGCGACTTCCATAAATCACTGAGACTTCCATAAATCACTGAGACTTCCATAAATCACAGAGACTTCCATAAATCACCGCGACTTCCATAAATCACGAGCCTTCCATAAATCACAGAGACTTCCATAAATCACGAGACTTCCATAATTCACTGAGACTTCCATAAATCACCGAGACTTCCATAAATCACAGAGACTTCCATAAATCACAGCAACTTCCATAAATCACCGAGACTTCCATAAATCACAGAGACTTCCATAAATCACCGCGACTTCCATAAATCACGAGACTTCCATAAATCACAGAGACTTCCATAAATCACGAGACTTCCATAATTCACTGAGACTTCCATAAATCACCGAGACTTCCATAAATCACAGAGACTTCCATAAATCACAGCAACTTCCATAAATCACGAGACTTCCATAAATCACAGAGACTTCCCTAAATCACAGCGACTTCCATGAATCACAGCGACTTCCATAAATCACAGCAACTTCCATAAATCACGAGACTTCCATAAATCACCGAGACTTCCATAAATCACAAGACTTCCATAAATCACGAGACTTCCATAATTCACTGAGACTTCCATAAATCACTGAGACTTCCATAAATCACAAGACTTCCATAAATCACGAGACTTCCATAAATCACAGAGACTTCCATAAATCACAGCAACTTCCATAAATCACGAGACTTCCATAAATCACGAGACTTCTATAAATCACGAGACTTCCATAAATCACAGAGACTTCCATAAATCACAGCGACTTCCATAAATCACTGAGACTTCCATAAATCACGAGACTTCCATAAATCACGAGACTTCCATAATTCACTGAGACTTCCATAAATCACCGCGACTTCCATAAATCACAGAGACTTCCATAAATCACTGAGACTTCCATAAATCACAGAGACTTCCATAAATCACCGCGACTTCCATAAATCACAGCGACTTCCATAAATCACAGTGACTTCCATAAATCACTGAGACTTCCATAAATCACAGCGACTTCCATAAATCACAGAGACTTCCCTAAATCACAGCGACTTCCATAAATCACTGAGACTTCCATAAATCACCGAGACTTCCATAAATCACAGAGACTTCCATAAATCACCGCGACTTCCATAAATCACGAGACTTCCATAAATCACAGAGACTTCCATAAATCACGAGACTTCCATAATTCACTGAGACTTCCATAAATCACCGAGACTTCCATAAATCACAGAGACTTCCATAAATCACAGCAACTTCCATAAATCACCGAGACTTCCATAAATCACAGAGACTTCCATAAATCACCGCGACTTCCATAAATCACGAGACTTCCATAAATCACAGAGACTTCCATAAATCACGAGACTTCCATAATTCACTGAGACTTCCATAAATCACCGAGACTTCCATAAATCACAGAGACTTCCATAAATCACAGCAACTTCCATAAATCACGAGACTTCCATAAATCACAGAGACTTCCCTAAATCACAGTGACTTCCATAAATCACGAGACTTCCATAATTCACTGAGACTTCCATAAATCACTGAGACTTCCATAAATCACTGAGACTTCCATAAATCACAGAGACTTCCATAAATCACGAGACTTCCATAAATCACGAGACTTCCATAATTCACTGAGACTTCCATAAATCACTGAGACTTCCATAAATCACAGAGACTTCCCTAAATCACAGCGACTTCCATAAATCACAGCGACTTCCATAAATCACAGCAACTTCCATAAATCACGAGACTTCCATAAATCACCGAGACTTCCATAAATCACAAGACTTCCATAAATCACGAGACTTCCATAATTCACTGAGACTTCCATAAATCACTGAGACTTCCATAAATCACGAGACTTCCATAAATCATGAGACTTCCATAAATCACAGAGACTTCCATAAATCACAGCAACTTCCATAAATCACGAGACTTCCATAAATCACGAGACTTCCATAAATCACGAGACTTCCATAAATCACAGCGACTTCCATAAATCACTGAGACTTCCATAAATCACAAGACTTCCATAAATCACGAGACTTCCATAATTCACAGAGACTTCCATAAATCACAGAGACTTCCATAAATCACGAGACTTCCATAAATCACAGAGACTTCCATAAATCACAGAGACTTCCATAAATCACAGCGACTTCCATAAATCACAGAGACTTCCATAAATCACTGCAACTTCCATAAATCACGAGACTTCCATAAATCACAGAGACTTCCATAAATCACAGAGACTTCCATAAATCACAGCGACTTCCATAAATCACTGAGACTTCCATAAATCACTGAGACTTCAATAAATCACGAGACTTCCATAAATCACGAGACTTCCATAATTCACTGAGACTTCCATAAATCACAGAGACTTCCATAAATCTTGAGACTTCCATAAATCACCGAGACTTCCATAAATCACAGAGACTTCCATAAATCACAGCGACTTCCATAAATCACAGAGACTTCCATAAATCACAGCAACTTCCATAAATCACGAGACTTCCATAAATCACGAGACTTCCATAAATCACAGAGACTTCCATAAATCACTGAGACTTCCATAAATCACAGAGACTTCCATAAATCACAGAGACTTCCATAAATCACAGCGACTTCTATAAATCACTTAGACTTCCATAAATCACGAGACTTCCATAAATCACAGAGACTTCCATAAATCACCGCGACTTCCATAAATCACGAGACTTCCATAAATCACGAGACTTCCATAATTCACAGCGACTTCCATAAATCACTGAGACTTCCATAAATCACAGAGACTTCCATAAATCACAGCAACTTCCATAAATCACGAGACTTCCATAAATCACTGAGACTTCCATAAATCACAGCGACTTCCATAAATCACAGAGACTTCCATAATTCACTGAGACTTCCATAAATCACAGAGACTTCCATAAATCACTGAGACTTCCATAATTCACTGAGACTTCCATAAATCACAGAGACTTCCATAAATCACAGCAACTTCCATAAATCACAGCGACTTCCATAATTCACTGAGACTTCCATAAATCACAGAGACTTCCATAAATCACAGCGACTTCCATAAATCACAGAGACTTCCATAATTCACTGAGACTTCCATAAATCACAGAGACTTCCATAAATCACAGAGACTTCCATAAATCACAGAGACTTCCATAAATCACAGAGACTTCCATAAATCACTGAGACTTCCATAAATCACTGAGACTTCCATAAATCACAGAGACTTCCATAAATCACTGAGACTTCCATAATTCACTGAGACTTCCATAAATCACAGAGACTTCCATAAATCACAGCGACTTCCATAAATCACAGAGACTTCCATAAATCACAGCGACTTCCATAAATCACAGCGACTTCCATAAATCACAGAGATTTCCATAAATCACCGAGACTTCCATAAATCACGAGACTTCCATAAATCACAGAGACTTCCATAAATCACAGCGACTTCCATAATTCACTGAGACTTCCATAAATCACAGAGACTTCCATAAATCACCGAGACTTCTATAAATCACCGAGACTTCCATAAATCACTGAGACTTCCATAAATCACCGCGACTTCCATAAATCACCGAGACTTCCATAAATCACCGAGACTTCCATAAATCACCGAGACTTCCATAAATCACTGAGACTTCCATAAATCACAGAGACTTCCATAAATCACAGCAACTTCCATAAATCACGAGACTTCCATAAATCACGAGACTTCCATAAATTACAGCGACTTCCATAAATCACTGAGACTTCCATAAATCACGAGACTTCCATGAATCACGAGACTTCCATAATTCACTGAGACTTCCATAAATCACAGAGACTTCCATAAATCACAGCGACTTCCATAAATCACAGAGACTTCCATAAATCACAGCAACTTCCATAAATCACGAGACTTCCATAAATCACAGAGACTTCCATAAATCACAGCGACTTCAATAAATCACAGAGACTTCCATAAATCACGAGACTTCCATAAATCACAGAGACTTCCATAAATCACAGAGACTTCCATAAATCACAGCGACTTCCATAAATCACAGAGACTTCCATAAATCACAGCAACTTCCATAAATCACGAGACTTCCATAAATCACAGAGACTTCCATAAATCACAGCGACTTCAATAAATCACAGAGACTTCCATAAATCACAGAGACTTCCATAAATCACAGAGACTTCCATAAATCACAGCAACTTCCATAAATCACCGAGACTTCCATAAATCACAGAGACTTCCATAAATCACCGCGACTTCCATAAATCACGAGACTTCCATAAATCACAGAGACTTCCATAAATCACGAGACTTCCATAATTCACTGAGACTTCCATAAATCACCGAGACTTCCATAAATCACAGAGACTTCCATAAATCACAGCAACTTCCATAAATCACGAGACTTCCATAAATCACAGAGACTTCCCTAAATCACAGCGACTTCCATGAATCACAGCGACTTCCATAAATCATAGCAACTTCCATAAATCACGAGACTTCCATAAATCACCGAGACTTCCATAAATCACAAGACTTCCATAAATCACGAGACTTCCATAATTCACTGAGACTTCCATAAATCACTGAGACTTCCATAAATCACAAGACTTCCATAAATCACGAGACTTCCATAAATCACAGAGACTTCCATAAATCACAGCAACTTCCATAAATCACGAGACTTCCATAAATCACGAGACTTCCATAAATCACAAGACTTCTATAAATCCCGAGACTTCCATAAATCACAGAGACTTCCATAAATCACAGCGACTTCCATAAATCACTGAGACTTCCATAAATCACGAGACTTCCATAAATCACGAGACTTCCATAATTCACTGAGACTTCCATAAATCACCGCGACTTCCATAAATCACAGAGACTTCCATAAATCACTGAGACTTCCATAAATCACAGAGACTTCCATAAATCACCGCGACTTCCATAAATCACAGCGACTTCCATAAATCACAGCGACTTCCATAAATCACTGAGACTTCCATAAATCACAGCGACTTCCATAAATCACAGAGACTTCCCTAAATCACAGCGACTTCCATAAATCACTGAGACTTCCATAAATCACCGAGACTTCCATAAATCACAGAGACTTCCATAAATCACCGCGACTTCCATAAATCACGAGACTTCCATAAATCACAGAGACTTCCATAAATCACGAGACTTCCAGAATTCACTGAGACTTCCATAAATCACCGAGACTTCCATAAATCACAGAGACTTCCATAAATCACAGCAACTTCCATAAATCACAGAGACTTCCATAAATCACAGAGACTTCCATAAATCACCGCGACTTCCATAAATCACGAGACTTCCATAAATCACAGAGACTTCCATAAATCACGAGACTTCCATAATTCACTGAGACTTCCATAAATCACCGAGTCTTCCATAAATCACAGAGACTTCCATAAATCACAGCAACTTCCATAAATCACGAGACTTCCATAAATCACAGAGACTTCCCTAAATCACAGTGACTTCCATAAATCACGAGACTTCAATAATTCACTGAGACTTCCATAAATCACTGAGACTTCCATAAATCACTGAGACTTCCATAAATCACAGAGACTTCCATAATTCACTGAGACTTCCATAAATCACTGAGACTTCCATAAATCACAGAGACTTCCCTAAATCACAGCGACTTCCATAAATCACGAGACTTCCATAAATCACAGCAACTTCCATAAATCACGAGACTTCCATAAATCACCGAGACTTCCATAAATCACAAGACTTCCATAAATCACGAGACTTCCATAATTCACTGAGACTTCCATAAATCACAGAGACTTCCATAAATCACAGCAACTTCCATAAATCACGAGACTTCCATAAATCACGAGACTTCCATAAATCACGAGACTTCTATAAATCACGAGACTTCCATAAATCACAGAGACTTCCATAAATCACAGCGACTTCCATAAATCACTGAGACTTCCATAAATCACGAGACTTCCATAAATCACGAGACTTCCATAATTCACTGAGACTTCCATAAATCACCGCGACTTCCATAAATCACAGAGACTTCCATAAATCACGAGACTTCCATAAATCACTGAGACTTCCATAAATCACAGAGACTTCCATAAATCACCGCGACTTCCATAAATCACAGCGACTTCCATAAATCACAGCGACTTCCATAAATCACTGAGACTTCCATAAATCACAGCGACTTCCATAAATCACAGAGACTTCCCTAAATCACAGCGACTTCCATAAATCACTGAGACTTCCATAAATCACTGAGACTTCCATAAATCACAGAGACTTCCATAAATCACCGCGACTTCCATAAATCACGAGCCTTCCATAAATCACAGAGACTTCCATAAATCACGAGACTTCCATAATTCACTGAGACTTCCATAAATCACCGAGACTTCCATAAATCACAGAGACTTCCATAAATCACAGCAACTTCCATAAATCACCGAGACTTCCATAAATCACAGAGACTTCCATAAATCACCGCGACTTCCATAAATCACGAGACTTCCATAAATCACAGAGACTTCCATAAATCACGAGACTTCCATAATTCACTGAGACTTCCATAAATCACCGAGACTTCCATAAATCACAGAGACTTCCATAAATCACAGCAACTTCCATAAATCACGAGACTTCCATAAATCACAGAGACTTCCCTAAATCACAGCGACTTCCATGAATCACAGCGACTTCCATAAATCACAGCAACTTCCATAAATCACGAGACTTCCATAAATCACCGAGACTTCCATAAATCACAAGACTTCCATAAATCACGAGACTTCCATAATTCACTGAGACTTCCATAAATCACTGAGACTTCCATAAATCACAAGACTTCCATAAATCACGAGACTTCCATAAATCACAGAGACTTCCATAAATCACAGCAACTTCCATAAATCACGAGACTTCCATAAATCACAAGACTTCTATAAATCACGAGACTTCCATAAATCACAGAGACTTCCATAAATCACAGCGACTTCCATAAATCACTGAGACTTCCATAAATCACGAGACTTCCATAAATCACGAGACTTCCATAATTCACTGAGACTTCCATAAATCACCGCGACTTCCATAAATCACAGAGACTTCCATAAATCACTGAGACTTCCATAAATCACAGAGACTTCCATAAATCACCGCGACTTCCATAAATCACAGCGACTTCCATAAATCACAGTGACTTCCATAAATCACTGAGACTTCCATAAATCACAGCGACTTCCATAAATCACAGAGACTTCCCTAAATCACAGCGACTTCCATAAATCACTGAGACTTCCATAAATCACCGAGACTTCCATAAATCACAGAGACTTCCATAAATCACCGCGACTTCCATAAATCACGAGACTTCCATAAATCACAGAGACTTCCATAAATCACGAGACTTCCATAATTCACTGAGACTTCCATAAATCACCGAGACTTCCATAAATCACAGAGACTTCCATAAATCACAGCAACTTCCATAAATCACCGAGACTTCCATAAATCACAGAGACTTCCATAAATCACCGCGACTTCCATAAATCACGAGACTTCCATAAATCACAGAGACTTCCATAAATCACGAGACTTCCATAATTCACTGAGACTTCCATAAATCACCGAGACTTCCATAAATCACAGAGACTTCCATAAATCACAGCAACTTCCATAAATCACGAGACTTCCATAAATCACAGAGACTTCCCTAAATCACAGTGACTTCCATAAATCACGAGACTTCCATAATTCACTGAGACTTCCATAAATCACTGAGACTTCCATAAATCACTGAGACTTCCATAAATCACAGAGACTTCCATAAATCACGAGACTTCCATAAATCACGAGACTTCCATAATTCACTGAGACTTCCATAAATCACTGAGACTTCCATAAATCACAGAGACTTCCCTAAATCACAGCGACTTCCATAAATCACAGCGACTTCCATAAATCACAGCAACTTCCATAAATCACGAGACTTCCATAAATCACCGAGACTTCCATAAATCACGAGACTTCCATAAATCACGAGACTTCCATAATTCACTGAGACTTCCATAAATCACTGAGACTTCCATAAATCACGAGACTTCCATAAATCACAGAGACTTCCATAAATCACAGCAACTTCCATAAATCACGAGACTTCCATAAATCACGAGACTTCCATAAATCACGAGACTTCCATAAATCACAGCGACTTCCATAAATCACTGAGACTTCCATAAATCACAAGACTTCCATAAATCACGAGACTTCCATAATTCACAGAGACTTCCATAAATCACAGAGACTTCCATAAATCACGAGACTTCCATAAATCACAGAGACTTCCATAAATCACAGAGACTTCCATAAATCACAGCGACTTCCATAAATCACAGAGACTTCCATAAATCACTGCAACTTCCATAAATCACGAGACTTCCATAAATCACAGAGACTTCCATAAATCACAGAGACTTCCATAAATCACAGCGACTTCCATAAATCACTGAGACTTCCATAAATCACTGAGACTTCAATAAATCACGAGACTTCCATAAATCACGAGACTTCCATAATTCACTGAGACTTCCATAAATCACAGAGACTTCCATAAATCTTGAGACTTCCATAAATCACCGAGACTTCCATAAATCACAGAGACTTCCATAAATCACAGCGACTTCCATAAATCACAGAGACTTCCATAAATCACAGCAACTTCCATAAATCACGAGACTTCCATAAATCACGAGACTTCCATAAATCACAGAGACTTCCATAAATCACTGAGACTTCCATAAATCACAGAGACTTCCATAAATCACAGAGACTTCCATAAATCACAGCGACTTCTATAAATCACTTAGACTTCCATAAATCACGAGACTTCCATAAATCACAGAGACTTCCATAAATCACCGCGACTTCCATAAATCACGAGACTTCCATAAATCACGAGACTTCCATAATTCACAGCGACTTCCATAAATCACTGAGACTTCCATAAATCACAGAGACTTCCATAAATCACAGCAACTTCCATAAATCACGAGACTTCCATAAATCACTGAGACTTCCATAAATCACAGCGACTTCCATAAATCACAGAGACTTCCATAATTCACTGAGACTTCCATAAATCACAGAGACTTCCATAAATCACTGAGACTTCCATAATTCACTGAGACTTCCATAAATCACAGAGACTTCCATAAATCACAGCAACTTCCATAAATCACAGCGACTTCCATAATTCACTGAGACTTCCATAAATCACAGAGACTTCCATAAATCACAGCGACTTCCATAAATCACAGAGACTTCCATAATTCACTGAGACTTCCATAAATCACAGAGACTTCCATAAATCACAGAGACTTCCATAAATCACAGAGACTTCCATAAATCACAGAGACTTCCATAAATCACTGAGACTTCCATAAATCACTGAGACTTCCATAAATCACAGAGACTTCCATAAATCACTGAGACTTCCATAATTCACTGAGACTTCCATAAATCACAGAGACTTCCATAAATCACAGCGACTTCCATAAATCACAGAGACTTCCATAAATCACAGCGACTTCCATAAATCACAGCGACTTCCATAAATCACCGAGATTTCCATAAATCACCGAGACTTCCATAAATCACGAGACTTCCATAAATCACAGAGACTTCCATAAATCACAGCGACTTCCATAATTCACTGAGACTTCCATAAATCACAGAGACTTCCATAAATCACCGAGACTTCTATAAATCACCGAGACTTCCATAAATCACTGAGACTTCCATAAATCACCGCGACTTCCATAAATCACCGAGACTTCCATAAATCACCGAGACTTCCATAAATCACCGAGACTTCCATAAATCACTGAGACTTCCATAAATCACAGAGACTTTCATAAATCACCGCAACTTCCATAAATCACAGAGACTTCCATAAATCACAGAGACTTCCATAAATCACTGAGACTTCCATAATTCACTGAGACTTCCATAATTCACTGAGACTTCCATAAATCACAGAGACTTCCATAAATAACAGCGACTTCCATAAATCACGAGACTTCCATAAATCACGAGACTTCCATAAATCACAGAGACTTCCCTAAATCACGAGACTTCCATAAATCACGAGACTTCCATAAATCACCGCGACTTCCATAAATCACTGAGACTTCCATAAATCACCGCGACTTCCATAAATCACAGAGACTTCCATAAATCACCTAGACTTCCCTAAATCACTGAGACTTCCATAAATCACAGAGACTTCCATAAATCACTGAGACTTCCATAAATCACAGAGACTTCCATAAATCACTGAGACGTCCATAAATCACAGAGACTTCCATAAATCACAGAGACTTCCATAAATCACAGAGACTTCCATAAATCACGAGACTTCCATAAATCACAGAGACTTCCATAAATCACAGAGACTTCCATAAATCACAGCGACTTCCATAAATCACAGCGACTTCCATAAATCACCAAGATTTCCATAAATCACAGCGACTTCCATAAATCACTGAGACTTCCATAAATCACCGAGACTTCCATAAATCACAGAGACTTCCATAAATCACTGAGACTTCCATAAATCACAGCGACTTCCATAAATCGCAGAGACTTCCCTAAATCACAGCGACTTCCATAAATCACTGAGACTTCCACAAATCACCGCGACTTCCATAAATCACCGAGATTTCCATAAATCACAGCGACTTCCATAAATCACTGAGACTTCCATAAATCACAGAGACTTCCCTAAATCACAGAGACTTCCATAAATCACAGAGACTTCCATAAATCACCGTGATTTCCATAAAGCACAGCGACTTCCATAAATCACTGAGACTTCCATAAATCACAGCGACTTCCATAAATCGCAGAGACTTCCCTAAATCACAGCGACTTCCATAAATCACAGAGACTTCCTTAAATCACTGCGACTTCCATAAATCACCGAGATTTCCATAAATCACAGCGACTTCCATAAATCACTGAGACTTCCATAAATCACAGAGACTTCCCTAAATCACAGAGACTTCCATAAATCACAGAGACTTCCATAAATCACCGTGATTTCCATAAAGCACAGCGACTTCCATAAATCACTGAGACTTCCATAAATCACAGAGACTTCCATAAATCACAGAGACTTCCATAAATCACCGCGACTTCCATAAATCACGAGACTTCCATAAATCACAGAGACTTCCATAAATCACGAGACTTCCATAATTCACTGAGACTTCCATAAATCACAGAGACTTCCATAAATCACTGTGACTTCCATAAATCACGAGACTTTCATAAATCACAGAGACTTCCATAAATCACGAGACTTCCATAATTCACTGAGACTTCCATAAATCACGAGACTTCCATAAATCACAGAGACTTCCATAAATCACGAGACTTCCATAATTCACCGAGACTTCCATAAATCACTGAGATTTCCATAAATCACAGCGACTTCCATAAATCGCAGAGACTTCCTTAAATCACAGCGACTTCCATAAATCACTGAGACTTCCATAAATCACCGAGACTTCCATAAATCACAGAGACTTCCATAAATCACCGCGACTTCCATAAATCACGAGACTTCCATAAATCACAGAGACTTCCATAAATCACCAGACTTCCATAATTCACTGAGTTTTCCATAAATCACCGAGACTTCCATAAATCACAGAGACTTCCATAAATCACAGCAACTTCCATAAATCACGAGACTTCCATAAATCACAGAGACTTCCCTAAATCACAGCGACTTCCATAAATCACTGAGACTTCCATAAATCACGAGACTTCCATAAATCACGAGACTTCCATAATTCACTGAGACTTCCATAAATCACAGAGACTTCCATAAATCACAGCGACTTCCATAAATCACAGAGACTTCCATAAATCACAGCGACTTCCATAAATCACCGAGATTTCCATAAATCACCGAGACTTCCATAAATCACGAGACTTCCATAAATCACAGAGACTTCCATAAATCACAGCGACTTCCATAATTCACTGAGACTTCCATAAATCACAGAGACTTCCATAAATCACCGAGACTTCTATAAATCACCGAGACTTCCATAAATCACTGAGACTTCCATAAATCACCGCGACTTCCATAAATCACCGAGACTTCCATAAATCACCGAGACTTCCATAAATCACTGAGACTTCCATAAATCACAGAGACTTTCATAAATCACCGCAACTTCCATAAATCACAGAGACTTCCATAAATCACAGAGACTTCCATAAATCACAGAGACTTCCATAAATCACTGAGACTTCCATAATTCACTGAGACTTCCATAATTCACTGAGACTTCCATAAATCACAGAGACTTCCATAAATAACAGCGACTTCCATAAATCACGAGACTTCCATAAATCACGAGACTTCCATAAATCACAGAGACTTCCCTAAATCACGAGACTTCCATAAATCACGAGACTTCCATAAATCACCGCGACTTCCATAAATCACTGAGACTTCCATAAATCACCGCGACTTCCATAAATCACAGAGACTTCCATAAATCACCGAGACTTCCCTAAATCACTGAGACTTCCATAAATCACAGAGACTTCCATAAATCACTGAGACTTCCATAAATCACAGAGACTTCCATAAATCACTGAGACGTCCATAAATCACAGA
This sequence comes from Rana muscosa, assembly GCA_029206835.1. NCBI lineage: Eukaryota > Metazoa > Chordata > Amphibia > Anura > Ranidae > Rana > Rana muscosa. The sequence continues at coordinate 222,835,286 of JARGYO010005626.1, read as the reverse complement.
GACTTCCATAAATCACAGAGACTTCCATAAATCACGAGACTTCCATAAATCACAGAGACTTCCCTAAATCACGAGACTTCCATAAATCACGAGACTTCCATAAATCACCGCGACTTCCATAAATCACTGAGACTTCCATAAATCACCGCGACTTCCATAAATCACAGAGACTTCCATAAATCACCGAGACTTCCCTAAATCACTGAGACTTCCATAAATCACAGAGACTTCCATAAATCACTGAGACTTCCATAAATCACAGAGACTTCCATAAATCACTGAGACGTCCATAAATCACAGAGACTTCCATAAATCACAGAGACTTCCATAAATCACAGAGACTTCCATAAATCACGAGACTTCCATAAATCACAGAGACTTCCATAAATCACAGAGACTTCCATAAATCACAGCGACTTCCATAAATCACAGCGACTTCCATAAATCACCGAGATTTCCATAAATCACAGCGACTTCCATAAATCACTGAGACTTCCATAAATCACCGAGACTTCCATAAATCACAGAGACTTCCATAAATCACTGAGACTTCCATAAATCACAGCGACTTCCATAAATCGCAGAGACTTCCCTAAATCACAGCGACTTCCATAAATCACTGAGACTTCCACAAATCACCGCGACTTCCATAAATCACCGAGATTTCCATAAATCACAGCGACTTCCATAAATCACTGAGACTTCCATAAATCACAGAGTCTTCCCTAAATCACAGAGACTTCCATAAGTCACAGAGACTTCCATAAATCACCGTGATTTCCATAAAGCACAGCGACTTCCATAAATCACTGAGACTTCCATAAATCACAGCGACTTCCATAAATCGCAGAGACTTCCCTAAATCACAGCGACTTCCATAAATCACAGAGACTTCCTTAAATCACCGCGACTTCCATAAATCACCGAGATTTCCATAAATCACAGCGACTTCCATAAATCACTGAGACTTCCATAAATCACAGAGACTTCCATAAATCACAGAGACTTCCCTAAATCACAGAGACTTCCATAAATCACAGAGACTTCCATAAATCACCGTGATTTCCATAAAGCACAGCGACTTCCATAAATCACTGAGACTTCCATAAATCACAGAGACTTCCATAAATCACAGAGACTTCCATAAATCACCGCGACTTCCATAAATCACGAGACTTCCATAAATCACAGAGACTTCCATAAATCACGAGACTTCCATAATTCACTGAGACTTCCATAAATCACAGAGACTTCCATAAATCACTGTGACTTCCATAAATCACGAGACTTTCATAAATCACAGAGACTTCCATAAATCACGAGACTTCCATAATTCACTGAGACTTCCATAAATCACGAGACTTCCATAAATCACAGAGACTTCCATAAATCACGAGACTTCCATAATTCACCGAGACTTCCATAAATCACTGAGATTTCCATAAATCACAGCGACTTCCATAAATCACAGAGACTTCCTTAAATCACAGCGACTTCCATAAATCACTGAGACTTCCATAAATCACCGAGACTTCCATAAATCACAGAGACTTCCATAAATCACCGCGACTTCCATAAATCACGAGACTTCCATAAATCACAGAGACTTCCATAAATCACCAGACTTCCATAATTCACTGAGTTTTCCATAAATCACCGAGACTTCCATAAATCACAGAGACTTCCATAAATCACAGCAACTTCCATAAATCACGAGACTTCCATAAATCACAGAGACTTCCCTAAATCACAGCGACTTCCATAAATCACTGAGACTTCCATAAATCACGAGACTTCCATAAATCACGAGACTTCCATAATTCACTGAGACTTCCATAAATCACAGAGACTTCCATAAATCACAGCGACTTCCATAAATCACAGAGACTTCCATAAATCACAGCGACTTCCATAAATCACCGAGATTTCCATAAATCACCGAGACTTCCATAAATCACGAGACTTCCATAAATCACAGAGACTTCCATAAATCACAGCGACTTCCATAATTCACTGAGACTTCCATAAATCACAGAGACTTCCATAAATCACCGAGACTTCTATAAATCACCGAGACTTCCATAAATCACTGAGACTTCCATAAATCACCGCGACTTCCATAAATCACCGAGACTTCCATAAATCACCGAGACTTCCATAAATCACCGAGACTTCCATAAATCACTGAGACTTCCATAAATCACAGAGACTTTCATAAATCACCGCAACTTCCATAAATCACAGAGACTTCCATAAATCACAGAGACTTCCATAAATCACTGAGACTTCCATAATTCACTGAGACTTCCATAATTCACTGAGACTTCCATAAATCACATAGACTTCCATAAATAACAGCGACTTCCATAAATCACGAGACTTCCATAAATCACGAGACTTCCATAAATCACAGAGACTTCCCTAAATCACGAGACTTCCATAAATCACGAGACTTCCATAAATCACCGCGACTTCCATAAATCACTGAGACTTCCATAAATCACCGCGACTTCCATAAATCACAGAGACTTCCATAAATCACCGAGACTTCCCTAAATCACTGAGACTTCCATAAATCACAGAGACTTCCATAAATCACTGAGACTTCCATAAATCACAGAGACTTCCATAAATCACTGAGACGTCCATAAATCACAGAGACTTCCATAAATCACAGAGACTTCCATAAATCACAGAGACTTCCATAAATCACGAGACTTCCATAAATCACAGAGACTTCCATAAATCACAGAGACTTCCATAAATCACAGCGACTTCCATAAATCACAGCGACTTCCATAAATCACCGAGATTTCCATAAATCACAGCGACTTCCATAAATCACTGAGACTTCCATAAATCACCGAGACTTCCATAAATCACAGAGACTTCCATAAATCACTGAGACTTCCATAAATCACAGCGACTTCCATAAATCGCAGAGACTTCCCTAAATCACAGCGACTTCCATAAATCACTGAGACTTCCACAAATCACCGCGACTTCCATAAATCACCGAGATTTCCATAAATCACAGCGACTTCCATAAATCACTGAGACTTCCATAAATCACAGAGACTTCCCTAAATCACAGAGACTTCCATAAATCACAGAGACTTCCATAAATCACCGTGATTTCCATAAAGCACAGCGACTTCCATAAATCACTGAGACTTCCATAAATCACAGCGACTTCCATAAATCGCAGAGACTTCCCTAAATCACAGCGACTTCCATAAATCACAGAGACTTCCTTAAATCACCGCGACTTCCATAAATCACCGAGATTTCCATAAATCACAGCGACTTCCATAAATCACTGAGACTTCCATAAATCACAGAGACTTCCCTAAATCACAGAGACTTCCATAAATCACAGAGACTTCCATAAATCACCGTGATTTCCATAAAGCACAGCGACTTCCATAAATCACTGAGACTTCCATAAATCACAGAGACTTCCATAAATCACAGAGACTTCCATAAATCACCGCGACTTCCATAAATCACGAGACTTCCATAAATCACAGAGACTTCCATAAATCACGAGACTTCCATAATTCACTGAGACTTCCATAAATCACAGAGACTTCCATAAATCACTGTGACTTCCATAAATCACGAGACTTTCATAAATCACAGAGACTTCCATAAATCACGAGACTTCCATAATTCACTGAGACTTCCATAAATCACGAGACTTCCATAAATCACAGAGACTTCCATAAATCACGAGACTTCCATAATTCACCGAGACTTCCATAAATCACTGAGATTTCCATAAATCACAGCGACTTCCATAAATCGCAGAGACTTCCTTAAATCACAGCGACTTCCATAAATCACTGAGACTTCCATAAATCACCGAGACTTCCATAAATCACAGAGACTTCCATAAATCACCGAGACTTCCATAAATCACAGAGACTTCCATAAATCACCGCGACTTCCATAAATCACGAGACTTCCATAAATCACAGAGACTTCCATAAATCACCAGACTTCCATAATTCACTGAGTTTTCCATAAATCACCGAGACTTCCATAAATCACAGAGACTTCCATAAATCACAGCAACTTCCATAAATCACGAGACTTCCATAAATCACAGAGACTTCCCTAAATCACAGCGACTTCCATAAATCACTGAGACTTCCATAAATCACGAGACTTCCATAAATCACGAGACTTCCATAATTCACTGAGACTTCCATAAATCACCGAGACTTCCATAAATCACAGAGACTTGCATAAATCACAGCAACTTCCATAAATCACGGGACTTCCATAAATCACAGAGACTTCCATAAATCACGAGACTTCCATAAATCACGAGACTTCCATAATTCACTGAGACTTCCATAAATCACTGAGACTTCCATAAATCACTGAGACTTCCATAAATCACAGAGACTTCCATAAATCACGAGACTTCCATAATTCACTGAGACTTCCATAAATCACGAGACTTCCATAAATCACGAGACTTCCATAAATCACTGAGACTTCCATAAATCACAGAGACTTCCCTAAATCACAGCGACTTCCATAAATCACAGCGACTTCCATAAATCACAGCAACTTCCATAAATCACGAGACTTCCATAAATCACCGAGACTTCCATAAATCACAAGACTTCCATAATTCACTGAGACTTCCATAAATCACTGAGACTTCCATAAATCACGAGACTTCCATAAATCACGAGACTTCCATAAATCACAGAGACTTCCATAAATCACAGCAACTTCCATAAATCACGAGACTTCCATAAATCACGAGACTTCCATAAATCACGAGACTTCTATAAATCACGAGACTTCCATAAATCACAGAGACTTCCATAAATCACAGCGACTTCCATAAATCACTGAGACTTCCATAAATCACGAGACTTCCATAATTCACTGAGACTTCCATAAATCACAGCGACTTCCATAAATCACAGAGACTTCCATAAATCACGAGACTTCCATAAATCACGAGACTTCTATAAATCACGAGGCTTCCATAAATCACAGAGACTTCCATAAATCACAGCGACTTCCATAAATCACAGAGACTTCCATAAATCACCGCGACTTCCATAAATCACAGCGACTTCCATAAATCACAGTGACTTCCATAAATCACTGAGACTTCCATAAATCACAGCGACTTCCATAAATCGCAGAGACTTCCCTAAATCACAGCGACTTCCATAAATCACTGAGACTTCCATAAATCACAGAGACTTCCATAAATCACAGAGACTTCCATAAATCACCGCGACTTCCATAAATCACGAGACTTCCATAAATCACAGAGACTTCCATAAATCACGAGACTTCCATAATTCACTGAGACTTCCATAAATCACCGAGACTTCCATAAATCACAGAGACTTCCATAAATCACAGCAACTTCCATAAATCACGAGACTTCCATAAATCACAGAGACTTCCCTAAATCACAGCGACTTCCATAAATCACTGAGACTTCCATAAATCACGAGACTTCCATAAATCACGAGACTTCCATAATTCACTGAGACTTCCATAAATCACCGAGACTTCCATAAATCACAGAGACTTCCATAAATCACAGCAACTTCCATAAATCACGAGACTTCCATAAATCACCGAGACTTCCATAAATCACGAGACTTCCATAAATCACGAGACTTCCATAATTCACTGAGACTTCCATAAATCACTGAGACTTCCATAAATCACAGAGACTTCCCTAAATCACAGTGACTTCCATAAATCACAGTGACTTCCATAAATCACAGCAACTTCCATAAATCACAGCAACTTCCATAAATCACCGAGACTTCCATAAATCACAAGACTTCCATAAATCACGAGACTTTCATAATTCACTGAGACTTCCATAAATCACTGAGACTTCCATAAATCACGAGACTTCCATAAATCACGAGACTTCCATAAATCACAGAGACTTCCATAAATCACAGCAACTTCCATAAATCACGAGACTTCCATAAATCACGAGACTTCCATAAATTACAGCGACTTCCATAAATCACTGAGACTTCCATAAATCACGAGACTTCCATGAATCACGAGACTTCCATAATTCACTGAGACTTCCATAAATCACAGAGACTTCCATAAATCACAGCGACTTCCATAAATCACAGAGACTTCCATAAATCACAGCAACTTCCATAAATCACGAGACTTCCATAAATCACAGAGACTTCCATAAATCACAGCGACTTCAATAAATCACAGAGACTTCCATAAATCACGAGACTTCCATAAATCACAGAGACTTCCATAAATCACAGAGACTTCCATAAATCACAGCGACTTCCATAAATCACAGAGACTTCCATAAATCACAGCAACTTCCATAAATCACGAGACTTCCATAAATCACAGAGACTTCCATAAATCACAGCGACTTCAATAAATCACAGAGACTTCCATAAATCACAGAGACTTCCATAAATCACAGAGACTTCCATAAATCACAGCAACTTCCATAAATCACCGAGACTTCCATAAATCACAGAGACTTCCATAAATCACCGCGACTTCCATAAATCACGAGACTTCCATAAATCACAGAGACTTCCATAAATCACGAGACTTCCATAATTCACTGAGACTTCCATAAATCACCGAGACTTCCATAAATCACAGAGACTTCCATAAATCACAGCAACTTCCATAAATCACGAGACTTCCATAAATCACAGAGACTTCCCTAAATCACAGCGTTTTCCATGAATCACAGCGACTTCCATAAATCATAGCAACTTCCATAAATCACGAGACTTCCATAAATCACCGAGACTTCCATAAATCACAAGACTTCCATAAATCACGAGACTTCCATAATTCACTGAGACTTCCATAAATCACTGAGACTTCCATAAATCACAAGACTTCCATAAATCACGAGACTTCCATAAATCACAGAGACTTCCATAAATCACAGCAACTTCCATAAATCACGAGACTTCCATAAATCACGAGACTTCCATAAATCACGAGACTTCTATAAATCCCGAGACTTCCATAAATCACAGAGACTTCCATAAATCACAGCGACTTCCATAAATCACTGAGACTTCCATAAATCACGAGACTTCCATAAATCACGAGACTTCCATAATTCACTGAGACTTCCATAAATCACCGCGACTTCCATAAATCACAGAGACTTCCATAAATCACTGAGACTTCCATAAATCACAGAGACTTCCATAAATCACCGCGACTTCCATAAATCACAGCGACTTCCATAAATCACAGCGACTTCCATAAATCACTGAGACTTCCATAAATCACAGCGACTTCCATAAATCACAGAGACTTCCCTAAATCACAGCGACTTCCATAAATCACTGAGACTTCCATAAATCACCGAGACTTCCATAAATCACAGAGACTTCCATAAATCACCGCGACTTCCATAAATCACGAGACTTCCATAAATCACAGAGACTTCCATAAATCACGAGACTTCCAGAATTCACTGAGACTTCCATAAATCACCGAGACTTCCATAAATCACAGAGACTTCCATAAATCACAGCAACTTCCATAAATCACAGAGACTTCCATAAATCACAGAGACTTCCATAAATCACCGCGACTTCCATAAATCACGAGACTTCCATAAATCACAGAGACTTCCATAAATCACGAGACTTCCATAATTCACTGAGACTTCCATAAATCACCGAGTCTTCCATAAATCACAGAGACTTCCATAAATCACAGCAACTTCCATAAATCACGAGACTTCCATAAATCACAGAGACTTCCCTAAATCACAGTGACTTCCATAAATCACGAGACTTCAATAATTCACTGAGACTTCCATAAATCACTGAGACTTCCATAAATCACTGAGACTTCCATAAATCACAGAGACTTCCATAATTCACTGAGACTTCCATAAATCACTGAGACTTCCATAAATCACAGAGACTTCCCTAAATCACAGTGACTTCCATAAATCACGAGACTTCCATAAATCACAGCAACTTCCATAAATCACGAGACTTCCATAAATCACCGAGACTTCCATAAATCACAAGACTTCCATAAATCACGAGACTTCCATAATTCACTGAGACTTCCATAAATCACAGAGACTTCCATAAATCACAGCAACTTCCATAAATCACGAGACTTCCATAAATCACGAGACTTCCATAAATCACGAGACTTCTATAAATCACGAGACTTCCATAAATCACAGAGACTTCCATAAATCACAGCGACTTCCATAAATCACTGAGACTTCCATAAATCACGAGACTTCCATAAATCACGAGACTTCCATAATTCACTGAGACTTCCATAAATCACCGCGACTTCCATAAATCACAGAGACTTCCATAAATCACGAGACTTCCATAAATCACTGAGACTTCCATAAATCACAGAGACTTCCATAAATCACCGCGACTTCCATAAATCACAGCGACTTCCATAAATCACAGCGACTTCCATAAATCACTGAGACTTCCATAAATCACAGCGACTTCCATAAATCACAGAGACTTCCCTAAATCACAGCGACTTCCATAAATCACTGAGACTTCCATAAATCACTGAGACTTCCATAAATCACAGAGACTTCCATAAATCACCGCGACTTCCATAAATCACGAGCCTTCCATAAATCACAGAGACTTCCATAAATCACGAGACTTCCATAATTCACTGAGACTTCCATAAATCACCGAGACTTCCATAAATCACAGAGACTTCCATAAATCACAGCAACTTCCATAAATCACCGAGACTTCCATAAATCACAGAGACTTCCATAAATCACCGCGACTTCCATAAATCACGAGACTTCCATAAATCACAGAGACTTCCATAAATCACGAGACTTCCATAATTCACTGAGACTTCCATAAATCACCGAGACTTCCATAAATCACAGAGACTTCCATAAATCACAGCAACTTCCATAAATCACGAGACTTCCATAAATCACAGAGACTTCCCTAAATCACAGCGACTTCCATGAATCACAGCGACTTCCATAAATCACAGCAACTTCCATAAATCACGAGACTTCCATAAATCACCGAGACTTCCATAAATCACAAGACTTCCATAAATCACGAGACTTCCATAATTCACTGAGACTTCCATAAATCACTGAGACTTCCATAAATCACAAGACTTCCATAAATCACGAGACTTCCATAAATCACAGAGACTTCCATAAATCACAGCAACTTCCATAAATCACGAGACTTCCATAAATCACGAGACTTCTATAAATCACGAGACTTCCATAAATCACAGAGACTTCCATAAATCACAGCGACTTCCATAAATCACTGAGACTTCCATAAATCACGAGACTTCCATAAATCACGAGACTTCCATAATTCACTGAGACTTCCATAAATCACCGCGACTTCCATAAATCACAGAGACTTCCATAAATCACTGAGACTTCCATAAATCACAGAGACTTCCATAAATCACCGCGACTTCCATAAATCACAGCGACTTCCATAAATCACAGTGACTTCCATAAATCACTGAGACTTCCATAAATCACAGCGACTTCCATAAATCACAGAGACTTCCCTAAATCACAGCGACTTCCATAAATCACTGAGACTTCCATAAATCACCGAGACTTCCATAAATCACAGAGACTTCCATAAATCACCGCGACTTCCATAAATCACGAGACTTCCATAAATCACAGAGACTTCCATAAATCACGAGACTTCCATAATTCACTGAGACTTCCATAAATCACCGAGACTTCCATAAATCACAGAGACTTCCATAAATCACAGCAACTTCCATAAATCACCGAGACTTCCATAAATCACAGAGACTTCCATAAATCACCGCGACTTCCATAAATCACGAGACTTCCATAAATCACAGAGACTTCCATAAATCACGAGACTTCCATAATTCACTGAGACTTCCATAAATCACCGAGACTTCCATAAATCACAGAGACTTCCATAAATCACAGCAACTTCCATAAATCACAGAGACTTCCCTAAATCACAGTGACTTCCATAAATCACGAGACTTCCATAATTCACTGAGACTTCCATAAATCACTGAGACTTCCATAAATCACTGAGACTTCCATAAATCACAGAGACTTCCATAAATCACGAGACTTCCATAAATCACGAGACTTCCATAATTCACTGAGACTTCCATAAATCACTGAGACTTCCATAAATCACTGAGACTTCCATAAATCACAGAGACTTCCATAAATCACGAGACTTCCATAAATCACGAGACTTCCATAATTCACTGAGACTTCCATAAATCACAGAGACTTCCCTAAATCACAGCGACTTCCATAAATCACAGCGACTTCCATAAATCACAGCAACTTCCATAAATCACGAGACTTCCATAAATCACCGAGACTTCCATAAATCACAAGACTTCCATAAATCACGAGACTTCCATAATTCACTGAGACTTCCATAAATCACTGAGACTTCCATAAATCACGAGACTTCCATAAATCACAGAGACTTCCATAAATCACAGCAACTTCCATAAATCACGAGACTTCCATAAATCACGAGACTTCCATAAATCACGAGACTTCCATAAATCACAGCGACTTCCATAAATCACTGAGACTTCCATAAATCACAAGACTTCCATAAATCACGAGACTTCCATAATTCACAGAGACTTCCATAAATCACAGAGACTTCCATAAATCACGAGACTTCCATAAATCACAGAGACTTCCATAAATCACAGAGACTTCCATAAATCACAGCGACTTCCATAAATCACAGAGACTTCCATAAATCACTGCAACTTCCATAAATCACGAGACTTCCATAAATCACAGAGACTTCCATAAATCACAGAGACTTCCATAAATCACAGCGACTTCCATAAATCACTGAGACTTCCATAAATCACTGAGACTTCAATAAATCACGAGACTTCCATAAATCACGAGACTTCCATAATTCACTGAGACTTCCATAAATCACAGAGACTTCCATAAATCTTGAGACTTCCATAAATCACCGAGACTTCCATAAATCACAGAGACTTCCATAAATCACAGCGACTTCCATAAATCACAGAGACTTCCATAAATCACAGCAACTTCCATAAATCACGAGACTTCCATAAATCACGAGACTTCCATAAATCACAGAGACTTCCATAAATCACTGAGACTTCCATAAATCACAGAGACTTCCATAAATCACAGAGACTTCCATAAATCACAGCGACTTCTATAAATCACTTAGACTTCCATAAATCACGAGACTTCCATAAATCACAGAGACTTCCATAAATCACCGCGACTTCCATAAATCACGAGACTTCCATAAATCACGAGACTTCCATAATTCACAGCGACTTCCATAAATCACTGAGACTTCCATAAATCACAGAGACTTCCATAAATCACAGCAACTTCCATAAATCACGAGACTTCCATAAATCACTGAGACTTCCATAAATCACAGCAACTTCCATAAATCACAGAGACTTCCATAAATCACAGACACTTCCATAAATCACAGCAACTTCCATAAATCACCGCGACTTCCATAAATCACAGAGGCTTCCATAAATCACAGAGACCCTCCATAAATCACAGAGACTTCCATAAATCACAGAGACTTTCATAAATCACCGCGACTTCCATAAATCACCGAGACTTCCATGAATCACTGAGAATTCCCTAAATCACTGAGACTTCCATAAATCACAGCGACTTCCATAAATCGCAGAGGCTTCCCTAAATCACAGCGACTTCCATAAATCACGAGACTTCCCTAAATCACTGCGACTTCCATAAATCACGAGACTTCCATAAATCACAGAGACTTCCATAAATCACCGAGACTTCCATAAATCACAGCGACTTCCATAAATCACAGCGACTTCCATAAATCACGAGACTTCCATAAATCACAGAGACTTCCATAATTCACTGAGACTTCCATAAATCACTGAGACTTCCATAAATCACAGCGACTTCCATAAATCACAGAGATTTCCATAAATCACCGAGACTTCCATAAATCACGAGACTTCCATAAATCACAGAGACTTCCATAAATCACAGCGACTTCCATAATTCACTGAGACTTCCATAAATCACAGAGACTTCCATAAATCACAGCGACTTCCATAAATCACAGAGACTTCCATAATTCACTGAGACTTCCATAAATCACAGAGACTTCCATAAATCACTGAGACTTCCATAATTCACTGAGACTTCCATAAATCACAGAGACTTCCATAAATCACAGCAACTTCCATAAATCACAGCGACTTCCATAATTCACTGAGACTTCCATAAATCACAGAGACTTCCATAAATCACAGCGACTTCCATAAATCACAGAGACTTCCATAATTCACTGAGACTTCCATAAATCACAGAGACTTCCATAAATCACAGAGACTTCCATAAATCACAGAGACTTCCATAAATCACTGAGACTTCCATAAATCACTGAGACTTCCATAAATCACAGAGACTTCCATGAATCACAGAGACTTCCATAAATCACTGAGACTTCCATAATTCACTGAGACTTCCATAAATCACAGAGACTTCCATAAATTACAGCGACTTCCATAAATCACAGAGACTTCCATAAATCACAGCGACTTCCATAAATCACAGCGACTTCCATAAATCACCGAGATTTCCATAAATCACCGAGACTTCCATAAATCACGAGACTTCCATAAATCACAGAGACTTCCATAAATCACAGCGACTTCCATAATTCACTGAGACTTCCATAAATCACAGAGACTTCCATAAATCACCGAGACTTCTATAAATCACCGAGACTTCCATAAATCACTGAGACTTCCATAAATCACCGCGACTTCCATAAATCACCGAGACTTCCATAAATCACCGAGACTTCCATAAATCACTGAGACTTCCATAAATCACTGAGACTTCCATAAATCACAGAGACTTTCATAAATCACCGCAACTTCCATAAATCACAGAGACTTCCATAAATCACAGAGACTTCCATAAATCACAGAGACTTCCATAAATCACTGAGACTTCCATAATTCACTGAGACTTCCATAATTCACTGAGACTTCCATAAATCACAGAGACTTCCATAAATAACAGCGACTTCCATAAATCACGAGACTTCCATAAATCACGAGACTTCAATAAATCACAGAGACTTCCCTAAATCACGAGACTTTCATAAATCACGAGACTTCCATAAATCACCGCGACTTCCATAAATCACTGAGACTTCCATAAATCACCGCGACTTCCATAAATCACAGAGACTTCCATAAATCACCGAGACTTCCCTAAATCACTGAGACTTCCATAAATCACAGAGACTTCCATAAATCACTGAGACTTCCATAAATCACAGAGACTTCCATAAATCACTGAGACTTCCATAAATCACAGAGACTTCCATAAATCACAGAGACTTCCATAAATCACAGAGACTTCCATAAATCACGAGACTTCCATAAATCACAGAGACTTCCATAAATCACAGAGACTTCCATAAATCACAGCGACTTCCATAAATCACAGAGACTTCCATAAATCACAGCGACTTCCATAAATCACAGCGACTTCCATAAATCACAGAGATTTCCATAAATCACAGCGACTTCCATAAATCACTGAGACTTCCATAAATCACCGAGACTTCCATAAATCACAGAGACTTCCATAAATCACTGAGACTTCCATAAATCACAGCGACTTCCATAAATTGCAGAGACTTCCCTAAATCACAGCGACTTCCATAAATCACTGAGACTTCCACAAATCACCGAGACTTCCATAAATCACAGAGACTTCCTTAAATCACCGCGACTTCCATAAATCACCGAGATTTCCATAAATCACAGTGACTTCCATAAATCACTGAGACTTCCATAAATCACAGAGACTTCCCTAAATCACAGAGACTTCCATAAATCACAGAGACTTCCATAAATCACCGTGATTTCCATAAAGCACAGCGACTTCCATAAATCACTGAGACTTCCATAAATCACAGAGACTTCCATAAATCACAGAGACTTCCATAAATCACCGCGACTTCCATAAATCACGAGACTTCCATAAATCACAGAGACTTCCATAAATCACGAGACTTCCATAATTCACTGAGACTTCCATAAATCACAGAGACTTCCATAAATCACTGTGACTTCCATAAATCACGAGACTTCCATAAATCACAGAGACTTCCATAAATCACGAGACTTCCATAATTCACTGAGACTTCCATAAATCACGAGACTTCCATAAATCACAGAGACTTCCATAAATCACGAGACTTCCATAATTCACCGAGACTTCCATAAATCACTGAGATTTCCATAAATCACAGCGACTTCCATAAATCGCAGAGACTTCCCTAAATCACAGCGACTTCCATAAATCACTGAGACTTCAATAAATCACCGAGACTTCCATAAATCACAGAGACTTCCATAAATCACCGCGACTTCCATAAATCACGAGACTTCCATAAATCACAGAGACTTCCATAAATCACCAGACTTCCATAATTCACTGAGTTTTCCATAAATCACCGAGACTTCCATAAATCACAGAGACTTCCATAAATCACAGCAACTTCCATAAATCACGAGACTTCCATAAATCACAGAGACTTCCCTAAATCACAGCGACTTCCATAAATCACTGAGACTTCCATAAATCACGAGACTTCCATAAATGACGAGACTTCCATAATTCACTGAGACTTCCATAAATCACGAGACTTCCATAATTCACTGAGACTTCCATAAATCACGAGACTTCCATAAATCACGAGACTTCCATAAATCACTGAGACTTCCATAAATCACAGAGACTTCCCTAAATCACAGCGACTTCCATAAATCACAGCGACTTCCATAAATCACAGCAACTTCCATAAATCACGAGACTTCCATAAATCACCGAGACTTCCATAAATCACAAGACTTCCATAAATCACGAGACTTCCATAATTCACTGAGACTTCCATAAATCACTGAGACTTCCATAAATCACGAGACTTCCATAAATCACAGAGACTTCCATAAATCACAGCAACTTCCATAAATCACGAGACTTCCATAAATCACGAGACTTCCATAAATCACGAGACTTCTATAAATCACGAGACTTCCATAAATCACAGAGACTTCCATAAATCACAGCGACTTCCATAAATCACTGAGACTTCCATAAATCACGAGACTTCCATAATTCACTGAGACTTCCATAAATCACCGCGACTTCCATAAATCACAGAGACTTCCATAAATCACGAGACTTCCATAAATCACCGCGACTTCCATAAATCACGAGACTTCCATAAATCACAGAGACTTCCATAAATCACGAGACTTCCATAATTCAATGAGACTTCCATAAATCACCGAGACTTCCATAAATCACAGAGACTTCCATAAATCACAGCAACTTCCATAAATCACGAGACTTCCATAAATCACGAGACTTCCATAATTCACTGAGACTTCCCTAAATCACAGTGACTTCCATAAATCACAGTGACTTCCATAAATCACAGCAACTTCCATAAATCACAGCAACTTCCATAAATCACCGAGACTTCCATAAATCACAAGACTTCCATAAATCACGAGACTTTCATAATTCACTGAGACTTCCATAAATCACTGAGACTTCCATAAATCACGAGACTTCCATAAATCACGAGACTTCCATAAATCACAGAGACTTCCATAAATCACAGCAACTTCCATAAATCACAAGACTTCCATAAATCACGAGACTTCCATAAATCACAGCGACTTCCATAAATCACAGAGACTTCCATAAATCACGAGACTTCCATGAATCACGAGACTTCCATAATTCACTGAGACTTCCATAAATCACAGAGACTTCCATAAATCACAGCGACTTCCATAAATCACAGAGACTTCCATAAATCACAGCAACTTCCATAAATCACGAGACTTCCATAAATCACAGAGACTTCCATAAATCACAGCGACTTCAATAAATCACAGAGACTTCCATAAATCACGAGACTTCCATAAATCACTGAGACTTCCATAAATCACTGAGACTGCCATAAATCACAGAGACTTCCATAAATCACGAGACTTCCATAAATCACGAGACTTCCATAATTCACTGAGACTTCCATAAATCACGAGACTTCCATAAATCACGAGACTTCCATAAATCACAGAGACTTCCATAAATCACAGCAACTTCCATAAATCACGAGACTTCCATAAATCACGAGACTTCCATAAATCTCGAGACTTCTATAAATCACGAGACTTCCATAAATCACAGACTTCCATAAATCACAGCGACTTCCATAAATCACTGAGACTTCCATAAATCACGAGACTTCCATAAATCACGAGACTTCCATAATTCACTGAGACTTCCATAAATCACCGCAACTTCCATAAATCACAGAGACTTCCATAAATCATGAGACTTCCATAAATCACTGAGACTTCCATAAATCACAGAGACTTCCATAAATCACCGCGACTTCCATAAATCACAGCGACTTCCATAAATCACAGTGACTTCCATAAATCACTGAGACTTCCATAAATCACAGCGACTTCCATAAATCGCAGAGACTTCCCTAAATCACAGCGACTTCCATAAATCACTGAGACTTCCATAAATCACCGAGACTTCCATAAATCACAGAGACTTCCATAAATCACCGCGACTTCCATAAATCACGAGACTTCCATAATTCACTGAGACTTCCATAAATCACCGAGACTTCCATAAATCACAGAGACTTCTATAAATTACAGCAACTTCCATAAATCACGAGACTTCCATAAATCACAGAGACTTCCCTAAATCACAGCGACTTCCATAAATCACTGAGACTTCCATAAATCACGAGACTTCCATAAATGACGAGACTTCCATAATTCACTGAGACTTCCATAAATCACGAGACTTCCATAATTCACTGAGACTTCCATAAATCACGAGACTTCCATAAATCACGAGACTTCCATAAATCACTGAGACTTCCATAAATCACAGAGACTTCCCTAAATCACAGCGACTTCCATAAATCACAGCGACTTCCATAAATCACAGCAACTTCCATAAATCACGAGACTTCCATAAATCACCGAGACTTCCATAAATCACAAGACTTCCATAAATCACGAGACTTCCATAATTCACTGAGACTTCCATAAATCACTGAGACTTCCATAAATCACGAGACTTCCATAAATCACAGAGACTTCCATAAATCACAGCAACTTCCATAAATCACGAGACTTCCATAAATCACGAGACTTCCATAAATCACGAGACTTCTATAAATCACGAGACTTCCATAAATCACAGAGACTTCCATAAATCACAGCGACTTCCATAAATCACTGAGACTTCCATAAATCACGAGACTTCCATAATTCACTGAGACTTCCATAAATCACCGCGACTTCCATAAATCACAGAGACTTCCATAAATCACGAGACTTCCATAAATCACCGCGACTTCCATAAATCACGAGACTTCCATAAATCACAGAGACTTCCATAAATCACGAGACTTCCATAATTCACTGAGACTTCCATAAATCACCGAGACTTCCATAAATCACAGAGACTTCCATAAATCACAGCAACTTCCATAAATCACGAGACTTCCATAAATCACAGAGACTTCCCTAAATCACAGCGACTTCCATAAATCACTGAGACTTCCATAAATCACGAGACTTCCATAAATCACGAGACTTCCATAATTCACTGAGACTTCCATAAATCACCGAGACTTCCATAAATCACAGAGACTTCCATAAATCACAGCAACTTCCATAAATCACGAGACTTCCATAAATCACCGAGACTTCCATAAATCACGAGACTTCCATAAATCACGAGACTTCCATAATTCACTGAGACTTCCATAAATCACTGAGACTTCCATAAATCACAGAGACTTCCCTAAATCACAGTGACTTCCATAAATCACAGTGACTTCCATAAATCACAGCAACTTCCATAAATCACAGCAACTTCCATAAATCACCGAGACTTCCATAAATCACAAGACTTCCATAAATCACGAGACTTTCATAATTCACTGAGACTTCCATAAATCACTGAGACTTCCATAAATCACGAGACTTCCATAAATCACGAGACTTCCATAAATCACAGAGACTTCCATAAATCACAGCAACTTCCATAAATCACAAGACTTCCATAAATCACGAGACTTCCATAAATCACAGCGACTTCCATAAATCACTGAGACTTCCATAAATCACGAGACTTCCATGAATCACGAGACTTCCATAATTCACTGAGACTTCCATAAATCACAGAGACTTCCATAAATCACAGCGACTTCCATAAATCACAGAGACTTCCATAAATCACAGCAACTTCCATAAATCACGAGACTTCCATAAATCACAGAGACTTCCATAAATCACAGCGACTTCAATAAATCACAGAGACTTCCATAAATCACGAGACTTCCATAAATCACAGAGACTTCCATAAATCACAGAGACTTCCATAAATCACAGCGACTTCCATAAATCACAGAGACTTCCATAAATCACAGCAACTTCCATAAATCACGAGACTTCCATAAATCACAGAGACTTCCATAAATCACAGCGACTTCTATAAATCACTGAGACTTCCATAAATCACCGAGACTTCCATAAATCACCGAGACTTCCATAAATCACAGAGACTTCCATAAATCACCGCGACTTCCATAAATCACGAGACTTCCATAAATCACAGAGACTTCCATAAATCACGAGACTTCCATAATTCACTGAGACTTCCATAAATCACCGAGACTTCCATAAATCACAGAGACTTCCATAAATCACAGCAACTTCCATAAATCACGAGACTTCCATAAATCACAGAGACTTCCATAAATCACAGCGACTTCCATAAATCACTGAGACTTCCATAAATCACGAGACTTCCATAAATCACGAGACTTCCATAATTCACTGAGACTTCCATAAATCACCGAGACTTCCATAAATCACAGAGACTTCCATAAATCACAGCAACTTCCATAAATCACGAGACTTCCATAAATCACAGAGACATCCATAAATCACGAGACTTCCATAAATCACGAGACTTCCATAATTCACTGAGACTTCCATAAATCACGAGACTTCCATAATTCACTGAGACTTCCATAAATCACGAGACTTCCATAAATCACAGAGACTTCCATAAATCACGAGACTTCCATAATTCACCGAGACTTCCATAAATCACTGAGATTTCCATAAATCACAGCGACTTCCATAAATCGCAGAGACTTCCCTAAATCACAGCGACTTCCATAAATCACTGAGACTTCCATAAATCACCGAGACTTCCATAAATCACAGAGACTTCCATAAATCACCGCGACTTCCATAAATCACGAGACTTCCATAAATCACAGAGACTTCCATAAATCACGAGACTTCCATAATTCACTGAGACTTCCATAAATCACAGAGACTTCCATAAATCACAGAGACTTCCATAAATCACAGCAACTTCCATAAATCACGAGACTTCCATAAATCACAGAGACTTCCCTAAATCACAGCGACTTCCATAAATCACTGAGACTTCCATAAATCACGAGACTTCCATAAATCACGAGACTTCCATAATTCACTGAGACTTCCATAAATCACGGAGACTTCCATAAATCACAGAGACTTCCACAAATCACAGCAACTTCCATAAATCACGAGACTTCCATAAATCACAGAGACATCCATAAATCACGAGACTTCCATAAATCACGAGACTTCCATAATTCACTGAGACTTCCATAAATCACTGAGACTTCCATAAATCACTGAGACTGCCATAAATCACAGAGACTTCCATAAATCACGAGACTTCCATAAATCACGAGACTTCCATAATTCACTGAGACTTCCATAAATCACGAGACTTCCATAAATCACGAGACTTCCATAAATCACGAGACTTCCATAAATCACAGAGACTTCCATAAATCACCGAGACTTCCATAAATCACCGAGACTTCCATAAATCACAGAGACTTCCATAAATCACCGCGACTTCCATAAATCACGAGACTTCCATAAATCACAGAGACTTCCATAAATCACAGAGACTTCCATAATTCACTGAGACTTCCATAAATCACCGAGACTTCCATAAATCACAGAGACTTCCATAAATCACAGCAACTTCCATAAATCACGAGACTTCCATAAATCACAGAGACTTCCCTAAATCACAGCGACTTCCATAAATCACTGAGACTTCCATAAATCACGAGACTTCCATAATTCACTGAGACTTCCATAAATCACCGAGACTTCCATAAATCACAGAGACTTCCATAAATCACAGCAACTTCCATAAATCACGAGACTTCCATAAATCACAGAGACATCCATAAATCACGAGACTTCCATAAATCACGAGACTTCCATAATTCACTGAGACTTCCATAAATCACGAGACTTCCATAATTCACTGAGACTTCCATAAATCACGAGACTTCCATAAATCACAGAGACTTCCATAAATCACGAGACTTCCATAATTCACCGAGACTTCCATAAATCACTGAGATTTCCATAAATCACAGCGACTTCCATAAATCGCAGAGACTTCCCTAAATCACAGCGACTTCCATAAATCACTGAGACTTCCATAAATCACCGAGACTTCCATAAATCACAGAGACTTCCATAAATCACTGCGACTTCCATAAATCACGAGACTTCCATAAATCACAGAGACTTCCATAAATCACGAGACTTCCATAATTCACTGAGACTTCCATAAATCACCGAGACTTCCATAAATCACAGAGACTTCCATAAATCACAGCAACTTCCATAAATCACGAGACTTCCATAAATCACAGAGACTTCCCTAAATCACAGCGACTTCCATAAATCACTGAGACTTCCATAAATCACGAGACTTCCATAAATCACGAGACTTCCATAATTCACTGAGACTTCCATAAATCACGGAGACTTCCATAAATCACAGAGACTTCCACAAATCACAGCAACTTCCATAAATCACAAGACTTCCATAAATCACAGAGACATCCATAAATCACGAGACTTCCATAAATCACGAGACTTCCATAATTCACTGAGACTTCCATAAATCACTGAGACTTCCATAAATCACTGAGACTGCCATAAATCACAGAGACTTCCATAAATCACGAGACTTCCATAAATCACGAGACTTCCATAATTCACTGAGACTTCCATAAATCACGAGACTTCCATAAATCACGAGACTTCCATAAATCACAGAGACTTCCATAAATCACAGCAACTTCCATAAATCACGAGACTTCCATAAATCACGAGACTTCCATAAATCTCGAGACTTCTATAAATCACGAGACTTCCATAAATCACAGAGACTTCCATAAATCACAGCGACTTCCATAAATCACTGAGACTTCCATAAATCACGAGACTTCCATAAATCACGAGACTTCCATAATTCACTGAGACTTCCATAAATCACCGCAACTTCCATAAATCACAGAGACTTCCATAAATCATGAGACTTCCATAAATCACTGAGACTTCCATAAATCACAGAGACTTCCATAAATCACCGCGACTTCCATAAATCACAGCGACTTCCATAAATCACAGCGACTTCCATAAATCACTGAGACTTCCATAAATCACAGCGACTTCCATAAATCGCAGAGACTTCCCTAAATCACAGCGACTTCCATAAATCACTGAGACTTCCATAAATCACCGAGACTTCCATAAATCACAGAGACTTCCATAAATCACCGCGACTTCCATAAATCACGAGACTTCCATAAATCACAGAGACTTCCATAAATCACGAGACTTCCATAATTCACTGAGACTTCCATAAATCACCGAGACTTCCATAAATCACAGAGACTTCTATAAATTACAGCAACTTCCATAAATCACGAGACTTCCATAAATCACAGAGACTTCCCTAAATCACAGCGACTTCCATAAATCACTGAGACTTCCATAAATCACGAGACTTCCATAAATGACGAGACTTCCATAATTCACTGAGACTTCCATAAATCACCGAGACTTCCATAAATCACAGAGACTTCCATAAATCACAGCAACTTCCATAAATCACGAGACTTCCATAAATCACCGAGACTTCCATAAATCACGAGACTTCCATAAATCACGAGACTTCCATAATTCACTGAGACTTCCATAAATCACTGAGACTTCCATAAATCACTGAGACTTCCATAAATCACAGAGACTTCCATAAATCACGAGACTTACATAAATCACGAGACTTCCATAATTCACTGAGACTTCCATAAATCACTGAGACTTCCATAAATCACAGAGACTTCCCTAAATCACAGTGACTTCCATAAATCACAGCGACTTCCATAAATCACTGAGACTTCCATAAATCACGAGACTTCCATAAATCACCGAGACTTCCATAAATCACAAGACTTCCATAAATCACGAGACTTTCATAATTCACTGAGACTTCCATAAATCACGAGACTTCCATAAATCACGAGACTTCCATAAATCACAGAGACTTCCATAAATCACAGCAACTTCCATAAATCACGAGACTTCCATAAATCACGAGACTTCCATAAATCACAGCGACTTCCATAAATCACTGAGACTTCCATAAATCACGAGACTTCCATAAATCACTAGACTTCCATAATTCACTGAGACTTCCATAAATCACAGAGACTTCCATAAATCATGAGACTTCCATAAATCACCGAGACTTCCATAAATCACAGAGACTTCCATAAATCACAGCGACTTCCATAAATCACAGAGACTTCCATAAATCACAGCAACTTCCATAAATCACGAGACTTCCATAAATCACAGAGACTTCCATAAATCACAGCGACTTCTATAAATCACAGAGACTTCCATAAATCACGAGACTTCCATAAATCACCGAGACTTCCATAAATCACAGAGACTTCCATAAATCACAGCGACTTCCATAAATCACAGAGACTTCCATAAATCACAGCAACTTCCATAAATCACGAGACTTCCATAAATCACAGAGACTTCCATAAATTACAGCGACTTCTATAAATCACTGAGACTTCCATAAATCACGAGACTTCCATAAATCACCGCGACTTCCATAAATCACGAGACTTCCATAAATCACAGAGACTTCCATAAATCACGAGACTTCCATAATTCACTGAGACTTCCATAAATCACAGCGACTTCCATAAATCACGAGACTTCCATAAATCACAGAGACTTCCATAAATCCCGAGACTTCCATAATTCACTGAAACTTCCATAAATCACGAGACTCCCATAAATCACAGAGACTTCCATAAATCACGAGACTTCCATAATTCACTGAGACTTCCATAAATCACTGAGATTTCCATAAATCACAGCGACTTCCATAAATCGCAGAGACTTCCCTAAATCACAGCGACTTCCATAAATCACTGAGACTTCCATAAATCACCGAGACTTCCATAAATCACAGAGACTTCCATAAATCACCGCGACTTCCATAAATCACGAGACTTCCATAAATCACAGAGACTTCCATAAATCACGAGACTTCCATAATTCACTGAGACTTCCATAAATCACCGAGACTTCCATAAATCACAGAGACTTCCATAAATCACAGCAACTTCCATAAATCACGAGACTTCCATAAATCACAGAGACTTCCCTAAATCACAGCGACTTCCATAAATCACTGAGACTTCCATAAATCACAGCAACTTCCATAAATCACGAGACTTCCATAATTCACTGAGACTTCCATAAATCACCGAGACTTCCATAAATCACAGAGACTTCCATAAATCACAGCAACTTCCATAAATCACGAGACTTCCATAAATCACCGAGACTTCCATAAATCACGAGACTTCCATAAATCACGAGACTTCCATAATTCACTGAGACTTCCATAAATCACTGAGACTTCCATAAATCACTGAGACTTCCATAAATCACAGAGACTTCCATAAATCACGAGACTTCCATAAATCACGAGACTTCCATAATTCACTGAGACTTCCATAAATCACTGAGACTTCCATAAATCACAGAGACTTCCCTAAATCACAGCGACTTCCATAAATCACAGCATCTTCCATAAATCACAGCAACTTCCATAAATCACGAGACTTCCATAAATCACCGAGACTTCCATAAATCACAAGACTTCCATAAATCACGAGACTTCCATAATTCACTGAGACTTCCATAAATCACAGAGACTTCCATAAATCACAGCAACTTCCATAAATCACGAGACTTCCATAAATCACGAGACTTCCATAAATCACGAGACTTCTATAAATCACGAGACTTCCATAAATCACAGAGACTTCCATAAATCACAGCGACTTCCATAAATCACTGAGACTTCCATAAATCACGAGACTTCCATAAATCACGAGACTTCCATAATTCACTGAGACTTCCATAAATCACCGCGACTTCCATAAATCACAGAGACTTCCATAAATCACGAGACTTCCATAAATCACTGAGACTTCCATAAATCACAGAGACTTCCATAAATCACCGCGACTTCCATAAATCACAGCGACTTCCATAAATCACAGCGACTTCCATAAATCACTGAGACTTCCATAAATCACAGCGACTTCCATAAATCACAGAGACTTCCCTAAATCACAGCGACTTCCATAAATCACTGAGACTTCCATAAATCACAGAGACTTCCATAAATCACCGCGACTTCCATAAATCACGAGACTTCCATAAATCTCAGAGACTTCCATAAATCACGAGACTTCCATAATTCACTGAGACTTCCATAAATCACTGAGACTTCCATAAATCACAGAGACTTCCATAAATCACAGCAACTTCCATAAATCACCGAGACTTCCATAAATCACAGAGACTTCCATAAATCACCGCGACTTCCATAAATCACGAGACTTCCATAAATCACAGAGACTTCCATAAATCACGAGACTTCCATAATTCACTGAGACTTCCATAAATCACCGAGACTTCCATAAATCACAGAGACTTCCATAAATCACAGCAACTTCCATAAATCACGAGACTTTCATAAATCACAGAGACTTCCCTAAATCACAGCGACTTCCATGAATCACAGCGACTTCCATAAATCACAGCAACTTCCATAAATCACGAGACTTCCATAAATCACCGAGACTTCCATAAATCACAAGACTTCCATAAATCACGAGACTTCCATAATTCACTGAGACTTCCATAAATCACTGAGACTTCCATAAATCACGAGACTTCCATAAATCACAGAGACTTCCATAAATCACAGCAACTTCCATAAATCACGAGACTTCCATAAATCACGAGACTTCCATAAATCACGAGACTTCTATAAATCACGAGACTTCCATAAATCACAGAGACTTCCATAAATCACAGCGACTTCCATAAATCACTGAGACTTCCATAAATCAAGAGACTTCCATAAATCACGAGACTTCCATAATTCACTGAGACTTCCATAAATCACCGCGACTTCCATAAATCACAGAGACTTCCATAAATCACTGAGACTTCCATAAATCACAGAGACTTCCATAAATCACCGCGACTTCCATAAATCACAGCGACTTCCATAAATCACAGCGACTTCCATAAATCACTGAGACTTCCATAAATCACAGCGACTTCCATAAATCACAGAGACTTCCCTAAATCACAGCGACTTCCATAAATCACTGAGACTTCCATAAATCACCGAGACTTCCATAAATCACAGAGACTTCCATAAATCACCGCGACTTCCATAAATCACGAGACTTCCATAAATCACAGAGACTTCCATAAATCACGAGACTTCCATAATTCACTGAGACTTCCATAAATCACCGAGACTTCCATAAATCACAGAGACTTCCATAAATCACAGCAACTTCCATAAATCACCGAGACTTCCATAAATCACAGAGACTTCCATAAATCACCGCGACTTCCATAAATCACGAGACTTCCATAAATCACAGAGACTTCCATAAATCACGAGACTTCCATAATTCACTGAGACTTCCATAAATCACCGAGACTTCCATAAATCACAGAGACTTCCATAAATCACAGCAACTTCCATAAATCATGAGACTTCCATAAATCACAGAGACTTCCCTAAATCACAGTGACTTCCATAAATCACGAGACTTCCATAATTCACTGAGACTTCCATAAATCACTGAGACTTCCATAAATCACAGAGACTTCCATAAATCACGAGACTTCCATAAATCACGAGACTTCCATAATTCACTGAGACTTCCATAAATCACTGAGACTTCCATAAATCACAGAGACTTCCATAAATCACGAGACTTCCATAATTCACTGAGACTTCCATAAATCACTGAGACTTCCATAAATCACGAGACTTCCATAAATCACGAGACTTCCATAAATCACAAGACTTCCATAAATCACGAGACTTCCATAATTCACTGAGACTTCCATAAATCACTGAGACTTCCATAAATCACGAGACTTCCATAATTCACAGAGACTTCCATAAATCACAGAGACTTCCATAAATCACAGCGACTTCCATAAATCACTGAGACTTCCATAAATCACAGAGACTTCCATAAATCACAGAGACTTCCATAAATCACCGCGACTTCCATAAATCACGAGACTTCCATAAATCACAGAGACTTCCATAAATCACCGCGACTTCCATAAATCGCAGAGACTTCCCTAAATCACAGCGACTTCCATAAATCACTGAGACTTCCATAAATCACCGAGACTTCCATAAATCACAGAGACTTCCATAAATCACCGCGACTTCCATAAATCACGAGACTTCCATAAATCACAGAGACTTCCATAAATCACGAGACTTCCATAATTCACTGAGACTTCCATAAATCACCGAGACTTCCATAAATCACAGAGACTTCTATAAATCACAGCAACTTCCATAAATCACGAGACTTCCATAAATCACAGAGACTTCCCTAAATCACAGCGACTTCCATAAATCACTGAGACTTCCATAAATCACGAGACTTCCATAAATGACGAGACTTCCATAATTCACTGAGACTTCCATAAATCACCGAGACTTCCATAAATCACAGAGACTTCCATAAATCACAGCAACTTCCATAAATCACGAGACTTCCATAAATCACGAGACTTCCATAAATCACGAGACTTCCATAATTCACTGAGACTTCCATAAATCACTGAGACTTCCATAAATCACTGAGACTTCCATAAATCACAGAGACTTCCATAATTCACTGAGACTTCCATAAATCACTGAGACTTCCATAAATCACAGAGACTTCCCTAAATCACAGCGACTTCCATAAATCACAGCGACTTCCATAAATCAGAGCAACTTCCATAAATCACGAGACTTCCATAAATCACCGAGACTTCCATAAATCACAAGACTTCCACAAATCACGAGACTTTCATAATTCACTGAGACTTCCATAAATCACGAGACTTCCATAAATCACGAGACTTCCATAAATCACAGAGACTTCCATAAATCACAGCAACTTCCATAAATCACGAGACTTCCATAAATCACGAGACTTCCATAAATCACGAGACTTCCATAAATCACAGCGACTTCCATAAATCACTGAGACTTCCATAAATCACGAGACTTCCATAAATCACTAGACTTCCATAATTCACTGAGACTTCCATAAATCACAGAGACTTCCATAAATCACGAGACTTCCATAAATCACCGAGACTTCCATAAATCACAGAGACTTCCATAAATCACAGCGACTTCCATAAATCACAGAGACTTCCATAAATCACAGCAACTTCCATAAATCACGAGACTTCCATAAATCACAGAGACTTCCATAAATCACAGCGACTTCTATAAATCACAGAGACTTCCATAAATCACGAGACTTCCATAAATCACAGAGACTTCCATAAATCACAGCGACTTCCATAAATCACAGAGACTTCCATAAATCACAGCAACTTCCATAAATCACGAGACTTCCATAAATCACAGAGACTTCCATAAATCACAGCGACTTCTATAAATCACTGAGACTTCCATAAATCACGAGACTTCCATAAATCACCGCGACTTCCATAAATCACGAGACTTCCATAAATCACAGAGACTTCCATAAATCACGAGACTTCCATAATTCACTGAGACTTCCATAAATCACAGAGACTTCCATAAATCACTGCGACTTCCATAAATCACGAGACTTCCATAAATCACAGAGACTTCCATAAATCCCGAGACTTCCATAATTCACTGAAACTTCCATAAATCACGAGACTCCCATAAATCACAGAGACTTCCATAAATCACGAGACTTCCATAATTCACTGAGACTTCCATAAATCACTGAGATTTCCATAAATCACAGCGACTTCCATAAATCGCAGAGACTTCCCTAAATCACAGCGACTTCCATAAATCACTGAGACTTCCATAAATCACCGAGACTTCCATAAATCACAGAGACTTCCATAAATCACCGCGACTTCCATAAATCACGAGACTTCCATAAATCACAGAGACTTCCATAAATCACGAGACTTCCATAATTCACTGAGACTTCCATAAATCACCGAGACTTCCATAAATCACAGAGACTTCCATAAATCACAGCAACTTCCATAAATCACGAGACTTCCATAAATCACAGAGACTTCCCTAAATCACAGCGACTTCCATAAATCACTGAGACTTCCATAAATCACGAGACTTCCATAAATCACGAGACTTCCATAATTCACTGAGACTTCCATAAATCACCGAGACTTCCATAAATCACAGAGACTTCCATAAATCACAGCAACTTCCATAAATCACGAGACTTCCATAAATCACCGAGACTTCCATAAATCACGAGACTTCCATAAATCACGAGACTTCCATAATTCACTGAGACTTCCATAAATCACTGAGACTTCCATAAATCACAGCGACTTCCATAAATCACAGCGACTTCCATAAATCAGAGCAACTTCCATAAATCACGAGACTTCCATAAATCACCGAGACTTCCATAAATCACAAGACTTCCATAAATCACGAGACTTTCATAATTCACTGAGACTTCCATAAATCACGAGACTTCCATAAATCACGAGACTTCCATAAATCACAGAGACTTCCATAAATCACAGCAACTTCCATAAATCACGAGACTTCCATAAATCACGAGACTTCCATAATTCACAGAGACTTCCATAAATCACAGAGACTTCCATAAATCACAGCGACTTCCATAAATCACAGCAACTTCCATAAATCACAGAGACTTCCATAAATCACAGCAACTTCCATAAATCACGAGACTTCCATAAATCACAGAGACTTCCATAAATCACAGCAACTTCCATAAATCACTGAGACTTCCATAAATCACGAGACTTCCATAATTCACAGAGACTTCCATAAATCACCGAGACTTCCATAAATCACAGCGACTTCCATAAATCACTGAGACTTCCATAAATCACAGAGACTTCCATAAATCACAGAGACTTCTATAAATCACAGCAACTTCCATAAATCACGAGACTTCCATAAATCACAGAGACTTCCCTAAATCACAGCGACTTCCATAAATCACTGAGACTTCCATAAATCACGAGACTTCCATAAATGACGAGACTTCCATAATTCACTGAGACTTCCATAAATCACCGAGACTTCCATAAATCACAGAGACTTCCATAAATCACAGCAACTTCCATAAATCACGAGACTTCCATAAATCACGAGACTTCCATAAATCACGAGACTTCCATAATTCACTGAGACTTCCATAAATCACTGAGACTTCCATAAATCACTGAGACTTCCATAAATCACAGAGACTTCCATAATTCACTGAGACTTCCATAAATCACTGAGACTTCCATAAATCACAGAGACTTCCCTAAATCACAGCGACTTCCATAAATCACAGCGACTTCCATAAATCAGAGCAACTTCCATAAATCACGAGACTTCCATAAATCACCGAGACTTCCATAAATCACAAGACTTCCACAAATCACGAGACTTTCATAATTCACTGAGACTTCCATAAATCACGAGACTTCCATAAATCACGAGACTTCCATAAATCACAGAGACTTCCATAAATCACAGCAACTTCCATAAATCACGAGACTTCCATAAATCACGAGACTTCCATAAATCACGAGACTTCCATAAATCACAGCGACTTCCATAAATCACTGAGACTTCCATAAATCACGAGACTTCCATAAATCACTAGACTTCCATAATTCACTGAGACTTCCATAAATCACAGAGACTTCCATAAATCACGAGACTTCCATAAATCACCGAGACTTCCATAAATCACAGAGACTTCCATAAATCACAGCGACTTCCATAAATCACAGAGACTTCCATAAATCACAGCAACTTCCATAAATCACGAGACTTCCATAAATCACAGAGACTTCCATAAATCACAGCGACTTCTATAAATCACAGAGACTTCCATAAATCACGAGACTTCCATAAATCACAGAGACTTCCATAAATCACAGCGACTTCCATAAATCACAGAGACTTCCATAAATCACAGCAACTTCCATAAATCACGAGACTTCCATAAATCACAGAGACTTCCATAAATCACAGCGACTTCTATAAATCACTGAGACTTCCATAAATCACGAGACTTCCATAAATCACCGCGACTTCCATAAATCACGAGACTTCCATAAATCACAGAGACTTCCATAAATCACGAGACTTCCATAATTCACTGAGACTTCCATAAATCACAGAGACTTCCATAAATCACTGCGACTTCCATAAATCACGAGACTTCCATAAATCACAGAGACTTCCATAAATCCCGAGACTTCCATAATTCACTGAAACTTCCATAAATCACGAGACTCCCATAAATCACAGAGACTTCCATAAATCACGAGACTTCCATAATTCACTGAGACTTCCATAAATCACTGAGATTTCCATAAATCACAGCGACTTCCATAAATCGCAGAGACTTCCCTAAATCACAGCGACTTCCATAAATCACTGAGACTTCCATAAATCACCGAGACTTCCATAAATCACAGAGACTTCCATAAATCACCGCGACTTCCATAAATCACGAGACTTCCATAAATCACAGAGACTTCCATAAATCACGAGACTTCCATAATTCACTGAGACTTCCATAAATCACCGAGACTTCCATAAATCACAGAGACTTCCATAAATCACAGCAACTTCCATAAATCACGAGACTTCCATAAATCACAGAGACTTCCCTAAATCACAGCGACTTCCATAAATCACTGAGACTTCCATAAATCACGAGACTTCCATAAATCACGAGACTTCCATAATTCACTGAGACTTCCATAAATCACCGAGACTTCCATAAATCACAGAGACTTCCATAAATCACAGCAACTTCCATAAATCACGAGACTTCCATAAATCACCGAGACTTCCATAAATCACGAGACTTCCATAAATCACGAGACTTCCATAATTCACTGAGACTTCCATAAATCACTGAGACTTCCATAAATCACAGCGACTTCCATAAATCACAGCGACTTCCATAAATCAGAGCAACTTCCATAAATCACGAGACTTCCATAAATCACCGAGACTTCCATAAATCACAAGACTTCCATAAATCACGAGACTTTCATAATTCACTGAGACTTCCATAAATCACGAGACTTCCATAAATCACGAGACTTCCATAAATCACAGAGACTTCCATAAATCACAGCAACTTCCATAAATCACGAGACTTCCATAAATCACGAGACTTCCATAATTCACAGAGACTTCCATAAATCACAGAGACTTCCATAAATCACAGCGACTTCCATAAATCACAGCAACTTCCATAAATCACAGAGACTTCCATAAATCACAGCAACTTCCATAAATCACGAGACTTCCATAAATCACAGAGACTTCCATAAATCACAGCAACTTCCATAAATCACTGAGACTTCCATAAATCACGAGACTTCCATAATTCACAGAGACTTCCATAAATCACCGAGACTTCCATAAATCACAGCGACTTCCATAAATCACTGAGACTTCCATAAATCACAGAGACTTCCATAAATCACAGAGACTTCCATAAATCACCGCGACTTCCATAAATCACGAGACTTCCATAAATCACAGAGACTTCCATAAATCACCGCGACTTCCATAAATCGCAGAGACTTCCCTAAATCACAGCGACTTCCATAAATCACTGAGACTTCCATAAATCACCGAGACTTCCATAAATCACAGAGACTTCCATAAATCACGAGACTTCCATAATTCACTGAGACTTCCATAAATCACCGAGACTTCCATAAATCACAGAGACTTCTATAAATCACAGCAACTTCCATAAATCACGAGACTTCCATAAATCACAGAGACTTCCCTAAATCACAGCGACTTCCATAAATCACTGAGACTTCCATAAATCACGAGACTTCCATAAATGACGAGACTTCCATAATTCACTGAGACTTCCATAAATCACCGAGACTTCCATAAATCACAGAGACTTCCATAAATCACAGCAACTTCCATAAATCACGAGACTTCCATAAATCACCGAGACTTCCATAAATCACGAGACTTCCATAAATCACGAGACTTCCATAATTCACTGAGACTTCCATAAATCACTGAGACTTCCATAAATCACTGAGACTTCCATAAATCACAGAGACTTCCATAAATCACGAGACTTACATAAATCACGAGACTTCCATAATTCACTGAGACTTCCATAAATCACTGAGACTTCCATAAATCACAGAGACTTCCCTAAATCACAGCGACTTCCATAAATCACAGCGACTTCCATAAATCAGAGCAACTTCCATAAATCACGAGACTTCCATAAATCAACTAGACTTCCATAAATCACAAGACTTCCATAAATCACGAGACTTTCATAATTCACTGAGACTTCCATAAATCACGAGACTTCCATAAATCACAGAGACTTCCATAAATCACAGCAACTTCCATAAATCACGAGACTTCCATAAATCACGAGACTTCCATAAATCACGAGACTTCCATAAATCACAGCGACTTCCATAAATCACTGAGACTTCCATAAATCACGAGACTTCCATAAATCACTAGACTTCCATAATTCACTGAGACTTCCATAAATCACAGAGACTTCCATAAATCACGAGACTTCCATAAATCACCGAGACTTCCATAAATCACAGAGACTTCCATAAATCACAGCGACTTCCATAAATCACAGAGACTTCCATAAATCACAGCAACTTCCATAAATCACGAGACTTCCATAAATCACAGAGACTTCCATAAATCACAGCGACTTCTATAAATCACAGAGACTTCCATAAATCACGAGACTTCCATAAATCACCGAGACTTCCATAAATCACAGAGACTTCCATAAATCACAGCGACTTCCATAAATCACAGAGACTTCCATAAATCACAGCAACTTCCATAAATCACGAGACTTCCATAAATCACAGAGACTTCCATAAATCACAGCGACTTCTATAAATCACTGAGACTTCCATAAATCACGAGACTTCCATAAATCACCGCGACTTCCATAAATCACGAGACTTCCATAAATCACAGAGACTTCCATAAATCACGAGACTTCCATAATTCACTGAGACTTCCATAAATCACAGAGACTTCCATAAATCACTGCGACTTCCATAAATCACGAGACTTCCATAAATCACAGAGACTTCCATAAATCCCGAGACTTCCATAATTCACTGAAACTTCCATAAATCACGAGACTCCCATAAATCACAGAGACTTCCATAAATCACGAGACTTCCATAATTCACTGAGACTTCCATAAATCACTGAGATTTCCATAAATCACAGCGACTTCCATAAATCGCAGAGACTTCCCTAAATCACAGCGACTTCCATAAATCACTGAGACTTCCATAAATCACCGAGACTTCCATAAATCACAGAGACTTCCATAAATCACCGCGACTTCCATAAATCACGAGACTTCCATAAATCACAGAGACTTCCATAAATCACGAGACTTCCATAATTCACTGAGACTTCCATAAATCACCGAGACTTCCATAAATCACAGAGACTTCCATAAATCACAGCAACTTCCATAAATCACGAGACTTCCATAAATCACAGAGACTTCCCTAAATCACAGCGACTTCCATAAATCACTGAGACTTCCATAAATCACGAGACTTCCATAAATCACGAGACTTCCATAATTCACTGAGACTTCCATAAATCACCGAGACTTCCATAAATCACAGAGACTTCCATAAATCACAGCAACTTCCATAAATCACGAGACTTCCATAAATCACCGAGACTTCCGTAAATCACGAGACTTCCATAAATCACGAGACTACCATAATTCACTGAGACTTCCATAAATCAATGAGACTTCCATAAATCACTGAGACTTCCATAAATCACAGAGACTTCCATAAATCACGAGACTTCCATAAATCACGAGACTTCCATAATTCACTGAGACTTCCATAAATCACTGAGACTTCCATAAATCACAGAGACTTCCCTAAATCACAGCGACTTCCATAAATCACAGCGACTTCCATAAATCACAGCAACTTCCATAAATCACGAGACTTCCATAAATCACCGAGACTTCCATAAATCACAAGACTTCCATAAATCACGAGACTTCCATAATTCACTGAGACTTCCATAAATCACAGAGACTTCCATAAATCACAGCAACTTCCATAAATCACGAGACTTCCATAAATCACGAGACTTCCATAAATCACGAGACTTCTATAAATCACGAGACTTCCATAAATCACAGAGACTTCCATAAATCACAGCGACTTCCATAAATCACTGAGACTTCCATAAATCACGAGACTTCCATAAATCACGAGACTTCCATAATTCACTGAGACTTCCATAAATCACCGCGACTTCCATAAATCACAGAGACTTCCATAAATCACGAGACTTCCATAAATCACTGAGACTTCCATAAATCACAGAGACTTCCATAAATCACCGCGACTTCCATAAATCACAGCGACTTCCATAAATCACAGCGACTTCCATAAATCACTGAGACTTCCATAAATCACAGCGACTTCCATAAATCACAGAGACTTCCCTAAATCACAGCGACTTCCATAAATCACTGAGACTTCCATAAATCACAGAGACTTCCATAAATCACCGCGACTTCCATAAATCACGAGACTTCCATAAATCACAGAGACTTCCATAAATCACGAGACTTCCATAATTCACTGAGACTTCCATAAATCACTGAGACTTCCATAAATCACAGAGACTTCCATAAATCACAGCAACTTCCATAAATCACCGAGACTTCCATAAATCACAGAGACTTCCATAAATCACCGCGACTTCCATAAATCACGAGACTTCCATAAATCACAGAGACTTCCATAAATCACGAGACTTCCATAATTCACTGAGACTTCCATAAATCACCGAGACTTCCATAAATCACAGAGACTTCCATAAATCACAGCAACTTCCATAAATCACGAGACTTCCATAAATCACAGAGACTTCCCTAAATCACAGCGACTTCCATGAATCACAGCGACTTCCATAAATCACAGCAACTTCCATAAATCACGAGACTTCCATAAATCACCGAGACTTCCATAAATCACAAGACTTCCATAAATCACGAGACTTCCATAATTCACTGAGACTTCCATAAATCACTGAGACTTCCATAAATCACGAGACTTCCATAAATCACAGAGACTTCCATAAATCACAGCAACTTCCATAAATCACGAGACTTCCATAAATCACGAGACTTCCATAAATCACGAGACTTCTATAAATCACGAGACTTCCATAAATCACAGAGACTTCCATAAATCACAGCGACTTCCATAAATCACTGAGACTTCCATAAATCAAGAGACTTCCATAAATCACGAGACTTCCATAATTCACTGAGACTTCCATAAATCACCGCGACTTCCATAAATCACAGAGACTTCCATAAATCACTGAGACTTCCATAAATCACAGAGACTTCCATAAATCACCGCGACTTCCATAAATCACAGCGACTTCCATAAATCACAGCGACTTCCATAAATCACTGAGACTTCCATAAATCACAGCGACTTCCATAAATCACAGAGACTTCCCTAAATCACAGCGACTTCCATAAATCACTGAGACTTCCATAAATCACCGACACTTCCATAAATCACAGAGACTTCCATAAATCACCGCGACTTCCATAAATCACGAGACTTCCATAAATCACAGAGACTTCCATAAATCACGAGACTTCCATAATTCACTGAGACTTCCATAAATCACCGAGACTTCCATAAATCACAGAGACTTCCATAAATCACAGCAACTTCCATAAATCACCGAGACTTCCATAAATCACAGAGACTTCCATAAATCACCGCGACTTCCATAAATCACGAGACTTCCATAAATCACAGAGACTTCCATAAATCACGAGACTTCCATAATTCACTGAGACTTCCATAAATCACCGAGACTTCCATAAATCACAGAGACTTCCATAAATCACAGCAACTTCCATAAATCACGAGACTTCCATAAATCACAGAGACTTCCCTAAATCACAGTGACTTCCATAAATCACGAGACTTCCATAATTCACTGAGACTTCCATAAATCACTGAGACTTCCATAAATCACTGAGACTTCCATAAATCACAGAGACTTCCATAAATCACGAGACTTCCATAAATCACGAGACTTCCATAATTCACTGAGACTTCCATAAATCACTGAGACTTCCATAAATCACAGAGACTTCCATAAATCACGAGACTTCCATAATTCACTGAGACTTCCATAAATCACTGAGACTTCCATAAATCACGAGACTTCCATAAATCACGAGACTTCCATAAATCACAAGACTTCCATAAATCACGAGACTTCCATAATTCACTGAGACTTCCATAAATCACTGAGACTTCCATAAATCACGAGACTTCCATAAATCATGAGACTTCCATAAATCACAGAGACTTCCATAAATCACAGCAACTTCCATAAATCACGAGACTTCCATAAATCACGAGACTTCCATAAATCACAGCGACTTCCATAAATCACTGAGACTTCCATAAATCACAAGACTTCCATAAATCACGAGACTTCCATAATTCACAGAGACTTCCATAAATCACAGAGACTTCCATAAATCACAGCGACTTCCATAAATCACTGAGACTTCCATAAATCACAGAGACTTCCATAAATCACAGAGACTTCCATAAATCACCGCGACTTCCATAAATCTCGAGACTTCCATAAATCACAGAGACTTCCATAAATCACCGCGACTTCCATAAATCACGAGACTTCCATAAATCACAGAGACTTCCATAAATCACGAGACTTCCATAATTCACTGAGACTTCCATAAATCACCGAGACTTCCATAAATCACAGAGACTTCCATAAATCACAGCAACTTCCATAAATCACGAGACTTCCATAAATCACAGAGACTTCCCTAAATCACAGCGACTTCCATAAATCACTGAGACTTCCATAAATCACGAGACTTCCATAAATCACGAGACTTCCATAATTCACTGAGACTTCCATAAATCACCGAGACTTCCATAAATCACAGAGACTTCCATAAATCACAGCAACTTCCATAAATCACGAGACTTCCATAAATCACCGAGACTTCCATAAATCACGAGACTTCCATAAATCACGAGACTTCCATAATTCACTGAGACTTCCATAAATCACTGAGACTTCCATAAATCACTGAGACTTCCATAAATCACAGAGACTTCCATAAATCACGAGACTTCCATAAATCACGAGACTTCCATAATTCACTGAGACTTCCATAAATCACTGAGACTTCCATAAATCACAGAGACTTCCCTAAATCACAGCGACTTCCATAAATCACAGCGACTTCCATAAATCACAGCAACTTCCATAAATCACGAGACTTCCATAAATCACCGAGACTTCCATAAATCACAAGACTTCCATAAATCACGAGACTTCCATAATTCACTGAGACTTCCATAAATCACAGAGACTTCCATAAATCACAGCAACTTCCATAAATCACAAGACTTCCATAAATCACGAGACTTCCATAAATCACGAGACTTCTATAAATCACGAGACTTCCATAAATCACAGAGACTTCCATAAATCACAGCGACTTCCATAAATCACTGAGACTTCCATAAATCACGAGACTTCCATAAATCACGAGACTTCCATAATTCACTGAGACTTCCATAAATCACCGCGACTTCCATAAATCACAGAGACTTCCATAAATCACGAGACTTCCATAAATCACTGAGACTTCCATAAATCACAGAGACTTCCATAAATCACCGCGACTTCCATAAATCACAGTGACTTCCATAAATCACAGCGACTTCCATAAATCACTGAGACTTCCATAAATCACAGCGACTTCCATAAATCACAGAGACTTCCCTAAATCACAGCGACTTCCATAAATCACTGAGACTTCCATAAATCACTGAGACTTCCATAAATCACAGAGACTTCCATAAATCACCGCGACTTCCATAAATCACGAGACTTCCATAAATCACAGAGACTTCCATAAATCACGAGACTTCCATAATTCACTGAGACTTCCATAAATCACCGAGACTTCCATAAATCACAGAGACTTCCATAAATCACAGCAACTTCCATAAATCACCGAGACTTCCATAAATCACAGAGACTTCCATAAATCACCGCGACTTCCATAAATCACGAGACTTCCATAAATCACAGAGACTTCCATAAATCACGAGACTTCCATAATTCACTGAGACTTCCATAAATCACCGAGACTTCCATAAATCACAGAGACTTCCATAAATCACAGCAACTTCCATAAATCATGAGACTTCCATAAATCACAGAGACTTCCCTAAATCACAGCGACTTCCATGAATCACAGCGACTTCCATAAATCACAGCAACTTCCATAAATCACGAGACTTCCATAAATCACCGAGACTTCCATAAATCACAAGACTTCCATAAATCACGAGACTTCCATAATTCACTGAGACTTCCATAAATCACTGAGACTTCCATAAATCACAAGACTTCCATAAATCACGAGACTTCCATAAATCACAGAGACTTCAATAAATCACAGCAACTTCCATAAATCACGAGACTTCCATAAATCACGAGACTTCCATAAATCACGAGACTTCTATAAATCACGAGACTTCCATAAATCACAGAGACTTCCATAAATCACAGCGACTTCCATAAATCACTGAGACTTCCATAAATCACGAGACTTCCATAAATCACGAGACTTCCATAATTCACTGAGACTTCCATAAATCACCGCGACTTCCATAAATCACAGAGACTTCCATAAATCACTGAGACTTCCATAAATCACAGAGACTTCCATAAATCACCGCGACTTCCATAAATCACAGCGACTTCCATAAATCACAGCGACTTCCATAAATCACTGAGACTTCCATAAATCACAGCGACTTCCATAAATCACAGAGACTTCCCTAAATCACAGCGACTTCCATAAATCACTGAGACTTCCATAAATCACCGAGACTTCCATAAATCACAGAGACTTCCATAAATCACCGCGACTTCCATAAATCACGAGATTTCCATAAATCACAGAGACTTCCATAAATCACGAGACTTCCATAATTCACTGAGACTTCCATAAATCACAGAGACTTCCATAAATCACAGAGACTTCCATAAATCACAGCAACTTCCATAAATCACCGAGACTTCCATAAATCACAGAGACTTCCATAAATCACCGCGACTTCCATAAATCACGAGACTTCCATAAATCACAGAGACTTCCATAAATCACGAGACTTCCATAATTCACTGAGACTTCCATAAATCACCGAGACTTCCATAAATCACAGAGACTTCCATAAATCACAGCAACTTCCATAAATCACGAGACTTCCATAAATCACAGAGACTTCCCTAAATCACAGTGACTTCCATAAATCACGAGACTTCCATAATTCACTGAGACTTCCATAAATCACTGAGACTTCCATAAATCACTGAGACTTCCATAAATCACAGAAACTTCCATAATTCACTGAGACTTCCATAAATCACAGCGACTTCCATAAATCACAGCAACTTCCATAAATCACGAGACTTCCATAAATCACCGAGACTTCCATAAATCACAAGACTTCCATAAATCACGAGACTTCCATAATTCACTGAGACTTCCATAAATCACAGAGACTTCCATAAATCACAGCAACTTCCATAAATCACGAGACTTCCATAAATCACGAGACTTCCATAAATCACGAGACTTCTATAAATCACAAGACTTCCATAAATCACAGAGACTTCCATAAATCACAGCGACTTCCATAAATCACTGAGACTTCCATAAATCACGAGACTTCCATAAATCACGAGACTTCCATAATTCACTGAGACTTCCATAAATCACCGCGACTTCCATAAATCACAGAGACTTCCATAAATCACGAGACTTCCATAAATCACTGAGACTTCCATAAATCACAGAGACTTCCATAAATCACCGCGACTTCCATAAATCACAGCGACTTCCATAAATCACTGAGACTTCCATAAATCACAGCGACTTCCATAAATCACAGAGACTTCCCTAAATCACAGCGACTTCCATAAATCACTGAGACTTCCATAAATCACTGAGACTTCCATGAATCACAGAGACTTCCATAAATCACCGCGACTTCCATAAATCACGAGACTTCCATAAATCACAGAGACTTCCATAAATCACGAGACTTCCATAATTCACTGAGACTTCCATAAATCACCGAGACTTCCATAAATCACAGAGACTTCCATAAATCACAGCAACTTCCATAAATCACCGAGACTTCCATAAATCACAGAGACTTCCATAAATCACCGCGACTTCCATAAATCACGAGACTTCCATAAATCACAGAGACTTCCATAAATCACGAGACTTCCATAATTCACTGAGACTTCCATAAATCACCGAGACTTCCATAAATCACAGAGACTTCCATAAATCACAGCAACTTCCATAAATCACGAGACTTCCATAAATCACAGAGACTTCCCTAAATCACAAGACTTCCATAAATCACG
Source organism: Rana muscosa (assembly GCA_029206835.1). Classification (NCBI taxonomy): domain Eukaryota; kingdom Metazoa; phylum Chordata; class Amphibia; order Anura; family Ranidae; genus Rana; species Rana muscosa. Next base: position 222,794,035 of record JARGYO010005626.1, on the reverse strand, counting down.
AGACTTCCATAATTCACTGAGACTTCCATAAATCACTGAGACTTCCATAAATCACAAGACTTCCATAAATCACGAGACTTCCATAAATCACAGAGACTTCCATAAATCACAGCAACTTCCATAAATCACGAGACTTCCATAAATCACGAGACTTCCATAAATCACGAGACTTCTATAAATCACGAGACTTCCATAAATCACAGAGACTTCCATAAATCACAGCGACTTCCATAAATCACTGAGACTTCCATAAATCACGAGACTTCCATAATTCACTGAGACTTCCATAAATCACCGCGACTTCCATGAATCACAGAGACTTCCATAAATCACTGAGACTTCCATAAATCACAGAGACTTCCATAAATCACCGCGACTTCCATAAATCACAGCGACTTCCATAAATCACAGCGACTTCCATAAATCACTGAGACTTCCATAAATCACAGCGACTTCCATAAATCACAGAGACTTCCCTAAATCACAGCGACTTCCATAAATCACTGAGACTTCCATAAATCACCGAGACTTCCATAAATCACAGAGACTTCCATAAATCACCGCGACTTCCATAAATCACGAGACTTCCATAAATCACAGAGACTTCCATAAATCACGAGACTTCCATAATTCACTGAGACTTCCATAAATCACCGAGACTTCCATAAATCACAGAGACTTCCATAAATCACAGCAACTTCCATAAATCACCGAGACTTCCATAAATCACAGAGACTTCCATAAATCACCGCGACTTCCATAAATCACGAGACTTCCATAAATCACAGAGACTTCCATAAATCACGAGACTTCCATAATTCACTGAGACTTCCATAAATCACCGAGACTTCCATAAATCACTGAGACTTCCATAAATCACAGCGACTTCCATAAATCACAGAGACTTCCCTAAATCACAGCGACTTCCATAAATCACTGAGACTTCCATAAATCACAGAGACTTCCATAAATCACCGCGACTTCCATAAATCACGAGACTTCCATAAATCACAGAGACTTCCATAAATCACGAGACTTCCATAATTCACTGAGACTTCCATAAATCACTGAGACTTCCATAAATCACAGAGACTTCCATAAATCACAGCAACTTCCATAAATCACCGAGACTTCCATAAATCACCGCGACTTCCATAAATCACGAGACTTCCATAAATCACAGAGACTTCCATAAATCACGAGACTTCCATAATTCACTGAGACTTCCATAAATCACCGAGACTTCCATAAATCACAGAGACTTCCATAAATCACAGCAACTTCCATAAATCACGAGACTTCCATAAATCACAGAGACTTCCCTAAATCACAGCGACTTCCATGAATCACAGCGACTTCCATAAATCACAGCAACTTCCATAAATCACGAGACTTCCATAAATCACCGAGACTTCCATAAATCACAAGACTTCCATAAATCACGAGACTTCCATAATTCACTGAGACTTCCATAAATCACTGAGACTTCCATAAATCACGAGACTTCCATAAATCACAGAGACTTCCATAAATCACAGCAACTTCCATAAATCACGAGACTTCCATAAATCACAAGACTTCCATAAATCACGAGACTTCTATAAATCACGAGACTTCCATAAATCACAGAGACTTCCATAAATCACAGCGACTTCCATAAATCACTGAGACTTCCATAAATCAAGAGACTTCCATAAATCACGAGACTTCCATAATTCACTGAGACTTCCATAAATCACCGCGACTTCCATAAATCACAGAGACTTCCATAAATCACTGAGACTTCCATAAATCACAGAGACTTCCATAAATCACCGCGACTTCCATAAATCACAGCGACTTCCATAAATCACAGCGACTTCCATAAATCACTGAGACTTCCATAAATCACAGCGACTTCCATAAATCACAGAGACTTCCCTAAATCACAGCGACTTCCATAAATCACTGAGACTTCCATAAATCACGACACTTCCATAAATCACAGAGACTTCCATAAATCACCGCGACTTCCATAAATCACGAGACTTCCATAAATCACAGAGACTTCCATAAATCACGAGACTTCCATAATTCACTGAGACTTCCATAAATCACCGAGACTTCCATAAATCACAGAGACTTCCATAAATCACAGCAACTTCCATAAATCACCGAGACTTCCATAAATCACAGAGACTTCCATAAATCACCGCGACTTCCATAAATCACGAGACTTCCATAAATCACAGAGACTTCCATAAATCACGAGACTTCCATAATTCACTGAGACTTCCATAAATCACCGAGACTTCCATAAATCACAGAGACTTCCATAAATCACAGCAACTTCCATAAATCACGAGACTTCCATAAATCACAGAGACTTCCCTAAATCACAGTGACTTCCATAAATCACGAGACTTCCATAATTCACTGAGACTTCCATAAATCACTGAGACTTCCATAAATCACTGAGACTTCCATAAATCACAGAGACTTCCATAAATCACGAGACTTCCATAAATCACGAGACTTCCATAATTCACTGAGACTTCCATAAATCACTGAGACTTCCATAAATCACAGAGACTTCCATAAATCACGAGACTTCCATAATTCACTGAGACTTCCATAAATCACTGAGACTTCCATAAATCACGAGACTTCCATAAATCACGAGACTTCCATAAATCACAAGACTTCCATAAATCACGAGACTTCCATAATTCACTGAGACTTCCATAAATCACTGAGACTTCCATAAATCACGAGACTTCCATAAATCATGAGACTTCCATAAATCACAGAGACTTCCATAAATCACAGCAACTTCCATAAATCACGAGACTTCCATAAATCACGAGACTTCCATAAATCACAGCGACTTCCATAAATCACTGAGACTTCCATAAATCACAAGACTTCCATAAATCACGAGACTTCCATAATTCACAGAGACTTCCATAAATCACAGAGACTTCCATAAATCACAGCGACTTCCATAAATCACTGAGACTTCCATAAATCACAGAGACTTCCATAAATCACAGAGACTTCCATAAATCACCGCGACTTCCATAAATCTCGAGACTTCCATAAATCACAGAGACTTCCATAAATCACCGCGACTTCCATAAATCACGAGACTTCCATAAATCACAGAGACTTCCATAAATCACGAGACTTCCATAATTCACTGAGACTTCCATAAATCACCGAGACTTCCATAAATCACAGAGACTTCCATAAATCACAGCAACTTCCATAAATCACGAGACTTCCATAAATCACAGAGACTTCCCTAAATCACAGCGACTTCCATAAATCACTGAGACTTCCATAAATCACGAGACTTCCATAAATCACGAGACTTCCATAATTCACTGAGACTTCCATAAATCACCGAGACTTCCATAAATCACAGAGACTTCCATAAATCACAGCAACTTCCATAAATCACGAGACTTCCATAAATCACCGAGACTTCCATAAATCACGAGACTTCCATAAATCACGAGACTTCCATAATTCACTGAGACTTCCATAAATCACTGAGACTTCCATAAATCACTGAGACTTCCATAAATCACAGAGACTTCCATAAATCACGAGACTTCCATAAATCACGAGACTTCCATAATTCACTGAGACTTCCATAAATCACTGAGACTTCCATAAATCACAGAGACTTCCCTAAATCACAGCGACTTCCATAAATCACAGCGACTTCCATAAATCACAGCAACTTCCATAAATCACGAGACTTCCATAAATCACCGAGACTTCCATAAATCACAAGACTTCCATAAATCACGAGACTTCCATAATTCACTGAGACTTCCATAAATCACAGAGACTTCCATAAATCACAGCAACTTCCATAAATCACAAGACTTCCATAAATCACGAGACTTCCATAAATCACGAGACTTCTATAAATCACGAGACTTCCATAAATCACAGAGACTTCCATAAATCACAGCGACTTCCATAAATCACTGAGACTTCCATAAATCACGAGACTTCCATAAATCACGAGACTTCCATAATTCACTGAGACTTCCATAAATCACCGCGACTTCCATAAATCACAGAGACTTCCATAAATCACGAGACTTCCATAAATCACTGAGACTTCCATAAATCACAGAGACTTCCATAAATCACCGCGACTTCCATAAATCACAGTGACTTCCATAAATCACAGCGACTTCCATAAATCACTGAGACTTCCATAAATCACAGCGACTTCCATAAATCACAGAGACTTCCCTAAATCACAGCGACTTCCATAAATCACTGAGACTTCCATAAATCACTGAGACTTCCATAAATCACAGAGACTTCCATAAATCACCGCGACTTCCATAAATCACGAGACTTCCATAAATCACAGAGACTTCCATAAATCACGAGACTTCCATAATTCACTGAGACTTCCATAAATCACCGAGACTTCCATAAATCACAGAGACTTCCATAAATCACAGCAACTTCCATAAATCACAGAGACTTCCATAAATCACAGAGACTTCCATAAATCACCGCGACTTCCATAAATCACGAGACTTCCATAAATCACAGAGACTTCCATAAATCACGAGACTTCCATAATTCACTGAGACTTCCATAAATCACCGAGACTTCCATAAATCACAGAGACTTCCATAAATCACAGCAACTTCCATAAATCATGAGACTTCCATAAATCACAGAGACTTCCCTAAATCACAGCGACTTCCATGAATCACAGCGACTTCCATAAATCACAGCAACTTCCATAAATCACGAGACTTCCATAAATCACCGAGACTTCCATAAATCACAAGACTTCCATAAATCACGAGACTTCCATAATTCACTGAGACTTCCATAAATCACTGAGACTTCCATAAATCACAAGACTTCCATAAATCACGAGACTTCCATAAATCACAGAGACTTCAATAAATCACAGCAACTTCCATAAATCACGAGACTTCCATAAATCACGAGACTTCCATAAATCACGAGACTTCTATAAATCACGAGACTTCCATAAATCACAGAGACTTCCATAAATCACAGCGACTTCCATAAATCACTGAGACTTCCATAAATCACGAGACTTCCATAAATCACGAGACTTCCATAATTCACTGAGACTTCCATAAATCACCGCGACTTCCATAAATCACAGAGACTTCCATAAATCACTGAGACTTCCATAAATCACAGAGACTTCCATAAATCACCGCGACTTCCATAAATCACAGCGACTTCCATAAATCACAGCGACTTCCATAAATCACTGAGACTTCCATAAATCACAGCGACTTCCATAAATCACAGAGACTTCCCTAAATCACAGCGACTTCCATAAATCACTGAGACTTCCATAAATCACCGAGACTTCCATAAATCACAGAGACTTCCATAAATCACCGCGACTTCCATAAATCACGAGATTTCCATAAATCACAGAGACTTCCATAAATCACGAGACTTCCATAATTCACTGAGACTTCCATAAATCACAGAGACTTCCATAAATCACAGAGACTTCCATAAATCACAGCAACTTCCATAAATCACCGAGACTTCCATAAATCACAGAGACTTCCATAAATCACCGCGACTTCCATAAATCACGAGACTTCCATAAATCATAGAGACTTCCATAAATCACGAGACTTCCATAATTCACTGAGACTTCCATAAATCACCGAGACTTCCATAAATCACAGAGACTTCCATAAATCACAGCAACTTCCATAAATCACGAGACTTCCATAAATCACAGAGACTTCCCTAAATCACAGTGACTTCCATAAATCACGAGACTTCCATAATTCACTGAGACTTCCATAAATCACTGAGACTTCCATAAATCACTGAGACTTCCATAAATCACAGAAACTTCCATAATTCACTGAGACTTCCATAAATCACAGCGACTTCCATAAATCACAGCAACTTCCATAAATCACGAGACTTCCATAAATCACCGAGACTTCCATAAATCACAAGACTTCCATAAATCACGAGACTTCCATAATTCACTGAGACTTCCATAAATCACAGAGACTTCCATAAATCACAGCAACTTCCATAAATCACGAGACTTCCATAAATCACGAGACTTCCATAAATCACGAGACTTCTATAAATCACAAGACTTCCATAAATCACAGAGACTTCCATAAATCACAGCGACTTCCATAAATCACTGAGACTTCCATAAATCACGAGACTTCCATAAATCACGAGACTTCCATAATTCACTGAGACTTCCATAAATCACCGCGACTTCCATAAATCACAGAGACTTCCATAAATCACGAGACTTCCATAAATCACTGAGACTTCCATAAATCACAGAGACTTCCATAAATCACCGCGACTTCCATAAATCACAGCGACTTCCATAAATCACTGAGACTTCCATAAATCACAGCGACTTCCATAAATCACAGAGACTTCCCTAAATCACAGCGACTTCCATAAATCACTGAGACTTCCATAAATCACTGAGACTTCCATGAATCACAGAGACTTCCATAAATCACCGCAACTTCCATAAATCACGAGACTTCCATAAATCACAGAGACTTCCATAAATCACGAGACTTCCATAATTCACTGAGACTTCCATAAATCACCGAGACTTCCATAAATCACAGAGACTTCCATAAATCACAGCAACTTCCATAAATCACCGAGACTTCCATAAATCACAGAGACTTCCATAAATCACCGCGACTTCCATAAATCACGAGACTTCCATAAATCACAGAGACTTCCATAAATCACGAGACTTCCATAATTCACTGAGACTTCCATAAATCACCGAGACTTCCATAAATCACAGAGACTTCCATAAATCACAGCAACTTCCATAAATCACGAGACTTCCATAAATCACAGAGACTTCCCTAAATCACAAGACTTCCATAAATCACGAGACTTCCATAATTCACTGAGACTTCCATAAATCACTGAGACTTCCATAAATCACAAGACTTCCATAAATCACGAGACTTCCATAAATCACAGAGACTTCCATAAATCACAGCAACTTCCATAAATCACGAGACTTCCATAAATCACGAGACTTCCATAAATCACGAGACTTCTATAAATCACGAGACTTCCATAAATCACAGAGACTTCCATAAATCACAGCGACTTCCATAAATCACTGAGACTTCCATAAATCACGAGACTTCCATAATTCACTGAGACTTCCATAAATCACCGCGACTTCCATGAATCACAGAGACTTCCATAAATCACTGAGACTTCCATAAATCACAGAGACTTCCATAAATCACCGCGACTTCCATAAATCACAGCGACTTCCATAAATCACAGCGACTTCCATAAATCACTGAGACTTCCATAAATCACAGCGACTTCCATAAATCACAGAGACTTCCCTAAATCACAGCGACTTCCATAAATCACTGAGACTTCCATAAATCACCGAGACTTCCATAAATCACAGAGACTTCCATAAATCACCGCGACTTCCATAAATCACGAGACTTCCATAAATCACAGAGACTTCCATAAATCACGAGACTTCCATAATTCACTGAGACTTCCATAAATCACCGAGACTTCCATAAATCACAGAGACTTCCATAAATCACAGCAACTTCCATAAATCACCGAGACTTCCATAAATCACAGAGACTTCCATAAATCACCGCGACTTCCATAAATCACGAGACTTCCATAAATCACAGAGACTTCCATAAATCACGAGACTTCCATAATTCACTGAGACTTCCATAAATCACCGAGACTTCCATAAATCACAGAGACTTCCATAAATCACAGCAACTTCCATAAATCACGAGACTTCCATAAATCACAGAGACTTCCCTAAATCACAGTGACTTCCATAAATCACGAGACTTCCATAATTCACTGAGACTTCCATAAATCACTGAGACTTCCATAAATCACTGAAACTTCCATAAATCACAGAGACTTCCATAAATCACGAGACTTCCATAAATCACGAGACTTCCATAATTCACTGAGACTTCCATAAATCACTGAGACTTCCATAAATCACAGAGACTTCCCTAAATCACAGCGACTTCCATAAATCACAGCGACTTCCATAAATCACAGCAACTTCCATAAATCACGAGACTTCCATAAATCACCGAGACTTCCATAAATCACAAGACTTCCATAAATCACGAGACTTCCATAATTCACTGAGACTTCCATAAATCACTGAGACTTCCATAAATCACGAGACTTCCATAAATCACGAGACTTCCATAAATCACAGAGACTTCCATAAATCACAGCAACTTCCATAAATCACGAGACTTCCATAAATCACGAGACTTCCATAAATCACAAGACTTCCATAAATCACAGCGACTTCCATAAATCACTGAGACTTCCATAAATCACAAGACTTCCATAAATCACGAGACTTCCATAATTCACAGAGACTTCCATAAATCACAGAGACTTCCATAAATCACGAGACTTCCATAAATCACAGAGACTTCCATAAATCACAGCGACTTCCATAAATCACAGAGACTTCCATAAATCACTGCAACTTCCATAAATCACGAGACTTCCATAAATCACAGAGACTTCCATAAATCACAGAGACTTCCATAAATCACAGCGACTTCCATAAATCACTGAGACTTCCATAAATCACTGAGACTTCAATAAATCACAAGACTTCCATAAATCACGAGACTTCCATAATTCACTGAGACTTCCATAAATCACAGAGACTTCCATAAATCTTGAGACTTCCATAAATCACCGAGACTTCCATAAATCACAGAGACTTCCATAAATCACAGCGACTTCCATAAATCACAGAGACTTCCATAAATCACAGCAACTTCCATAAATCACGAGACTTCCATAAATCACGAGACTTCCATAAATCACGAGACTTCCATAAATCACAGAGACTTCCATAAATCACTGAGACTTCCATAAATCACAGAGACTTCCATAAATCACAGAGACTTCCATAAATCACAGCGACTTCTATAAATCACTTAGACTTCCATAAATCACGAGACTTCCATAAATCACAGAGACTTCCATAAATCACCGCGACTTCCATAAATCACAAGACTTCCATAAATCACGAGACTTCCATAATTCACAGCGACTTCCATAAATCACTGAGACTTCCATAAATCACAGAGACTTCCATAAATCACAGCAACTTCCATAAATCACGAGACTTCCATAAATCACTGAGACTTCCATAAATCACAGCAACTTCCATAAATCACAGAGACTTCCATAAATCACAGAGACTTCCATAAATCACAGCAACTTCCATAAATCACCGTGACTTCCATAAATCACAGAGGCTTCCATAAATCACAGAGACTTCCATAAATCACAGAGACTTCCATAAATCATAGAGACTTCCATAAATCACCACGACTTCCATAAATCACCGAGACTTCCATGAATCACTGAGAATTCCCTAAATCACTGAGACTTCCATAAATCACAGCGACTTCCATAAATCGCAGAGACTTCCCTAAATCACAGCGACTTCCATAAATCACGAGACTTCCCTAAATCACTGCGACTTCCATAAATCACGAGACTTCCATAAATCACAGAGACTTCCATAAATCACCGAGACTTCCATAAATCACAGCGACTTCCATAAATCACAGCGACTTCCATAAATCACGAGACTTCCATAAATCACAGAGACTTCCATAATTCACTGAGACTTCCATAAATCACTGAGACTTCCATAAATCACAGCGACTTCCATAAATCACAGAGATTTCCATAAATCACCGAGACTTCCATAAATCACGAGACTTCCATAAATCACAGAGACTTCCATAAATCACAGCGACTTCCATAATTCACTGAGACTTCCATAAATCACAGAGACTTCCATAAATCACAGCGACTTCCATAAATCACAGAGACTTCCATAATTCACTGAGACTTCCATAAATCACAGAGACTTCCATAAATCACTGAGACTTCCATAATTCACTGAGACTTCCATAAATCACAGAGACTTCCATAAATCACAGCAACTTCCATAAATCACAGCGACTTCCATAATTCACTGAGACTTCCATAAATCACAGAGACTTCCATAAATCACAGCGACTTCCATAAATCACAGAGACTTCCATAATTCACTGAGACTTCCATAAATCACAGAGACTTCCATAAATCACAGAGACTTCCATAAATCACAGAGACTTCCATAAATCACTGAGACTTCCATAAATCACTGAGACTTCCATAAATCACAGAGACTTCCATAAATCACAGAGACTTCCATAAATCACTGAGACTTCCATAATTCACTGAGACTTCCATAACTCACAGAGACTTCCATAATTCACAGCGACTTCCATAAATCACAGAGACTTCCATAAATCACAGCGACTTCCATAAATCACAGCGACTTCCATAAATCACCGAGATTTCCATAAATCACCGAGACTTCCATAAATCACGAGACTTCCATAAATCACAGAGACTTCCATAAATCACAGCGACTTCCATAATTCACTGAGACTTCCATAAATCACAGAGACTTCCATAAATCACCGAGACTTCTATAAATCACCGAGACTTCCATAAATCACTGAGACTTCCATAAATCACCGCGACTTCCATAAATCACCGAGACTTCCATAAATCACCGAGACTTCCATAAATCACCGAGACTTCCATAAATCACTGAGACTTCCATAAATCACAGAGACTTTCATAAATCACCGCAACTTCCATAAATCACAGAGACTTCCATAAATCACAGAGACTTCCATAAATCACAGAGACTTCCATAAATCACTGAGACTTCCATAATTCACTGAGACTTCCATAATTCACTGAGACTTCCATAAATCACAGAGACTTCCATAAATCACAGCGACTTCCATAAATCACGAGACTTCCATAAATCACGAGACTTCCATAAATCACAGAGACTTCCCTAAATCACGAGACTTCCATAAATCACGAGACTTCCATAAATCACCGCGACTTCCATAAATCACTGAGACTTCCATAAATCACCGCAACTTCCATAAATCACAGAGACTTCCATAAATCACAGAGACTTCCCTAAATCACTGAGACTTCCATAAATCACAGAGACTTCCATAAATCACTGAGACTTCCATAAATCACAGAGACTTCCATAAATCACTGAGACTTCCATAAATCACAGAGACTTCCATAAATCACAGAGACTTCCATAAATCACAGAGACTTCCATAAATCACGAGACTTCCATAAATCACAGAGACTTCCATAAATCACAGCGACTTCCATAAATCACAGCGACTTCCATAAATCACCGAGATTTCCATAAATCACAGCGACTTCCATAAATCACTGAGACTTCCATAAATCACCGAGACTTCCATAAATCACAGAGACTTCCATAAATCACTGAGACTTCCATAAATCACAGCGACTTCCATAAATCGCAGAGACTTCCTTAAATCACCGCGACTTCCATAAATCACCGAGATTTCCATAAATCACAGCGACTTCCATAAATCACTGAGACTTCCATAAATCACAGAGACTTCCCTAAATCACAGAGACTTCCATAAATCACAGAGACTTCCATAAATCACCGTGATTTCCATAAAGCACAGCGACTTCCATAAATCACTGAGACTTCCATAAATCACAGAGACTTCCATAAATCACAGAGACTTCCATAAATCACCGTGACTTCCATAAATCACGAGACTTCCATAAATCACAGAGACTTCCATAAATCACGAGACTTCCATAATTCACTGAGACTTCCATAAATCACAGAGACTTCCATAAATCACTGCGACTTCCATAAATCACGAGACTTCCATAAATCACAGAGACTTCCATAAATCACGAGACTTCCATAATTCATGGGAGAAAAAGAAACCCTGGACTGCCGCACTCTGTATAGACAGTTATTTATTCCAAAATTTCAGGTAAAAAATCCAAATTCAAAATAAATCCATAAATCCAAAACAACAAATGCAGATGGTGTGCATGCAGGGAAGGGTGGCTAACGCGTTTCACGTCACGAATTGACGCTTACTCACTGAGACTTCCATAAATCACGAGACTTCCATAAATCACAGAGACTTCCATAAATCACGAGACTTCCATAATTCACCGAGACTTCCATAAATCACTGAGATTTCCATAAATCACAGCGACTTCCATAAATCGCAGAGACTTCCCTAAATCACAGCGACTTCCATAAATCACTGAGACTTCCATAAATCACGAGACTTCCATAAATCACGAGACTTCCATAAATCACAGAGACTTCCATAAATCACAGCAACTTCCATAAATCACGAGACTTCCATAAATCACGAGACTTCCATAAATCACGAGACTTCCATAAATCACAGCGACTTCCATAAATCACTGAGACTTCCATAAATCACTGAGACTTCAATAAATCACGAGACTTCCATAAATCACGAGACTTCCATAATTCACTGAGACTTCCATAAATCACAGAGACTTCCATAAATCTTGAGACTTCCATAAATCACCGAGACTTCCATAAATCACAGAGACTTCCATAAATCACAGCGACTTCCATAAATCACAGAGACTTCCATAAATCACAGCAACTTCCATAAATCACGAGACTTCCATAAATCACGAGACTTCCATAAATCACGAGACTTCCATAAATCACAGAGACTTCCATAAATCACTGAGACTTCCATAAATCACAGAGACTTCCATAAATCACAGAGACTTCCATAAATCACAGCGACTTCTATAAATCACTTAGACTTCCATAAATCACGAGACTTCCATAAATCACAGAGACTTCCATAAATCACCGCGACTTCCATAAATCACGAGACTTCCATAAATCACGAGACTTCCATAATTCACAGCGACTTCCATAAATCACTGAGACTTCCATAAATCACAGAGACTTCCATAAATCACAGCAACTTCCATAAATCACGAGACTTCCATAAATCACTGAGACTTCCATAAATCACAGCAACTTCCATAAATCACAGAGACTTCCATAAATCACAGAGACTTCCATAAATCACAGCAACTTCCATAAATCACCGTGACTTCCATAAATCACAGAGGCTTCCATAAATCACAGAGACTTCCATAAATCACAGAGACTTCCATAAATCATAGAGACTTCCATAAATCACCGCGACTTCCATAAATCACCGAGACTTCCATGAATCACTGAGAATTCCCTAAATCACTGAGACTTCCATAAATCACAGCGACTTCCATAAATCGCAGAGACTTCCCTAAATCACAGCGACTTCCATAAATCACGAGACTTCCCTAAATCACTGCGACTTCCATAAATCACGAGACTTCCATAAATCACAGAGACTTCCATAAATCACAGAGACTTCCATAAATCACAGCGACTTCCATAAATCACAGCGACTTCCATAAATCACGAGACTTCCATAAATCACAGAGACTTCCATAATTCACTGAGACTTCCATAAATCACTGAGACTTCCATAAATCACAGCGACTTCCATAAATCACAGAGATTTCCATAAATCACCGAGACTTCCATAAATCACGAGACTTCCATAAATCACAGAGACTTCCATAAATCACAGCGACTTCCATAATTCACTGAGACTTCCATAAATCACAGAGACTTCCATAAATCACAGCGACTTCCATAAATCACAGAGACTTCCATAATTCACTGAGACTTCCATAAATCACAGAGACTTCCATAAATCACAGAGACTTCCATAAATCACAGAGACTTCCATAAATCACTGAGACTTCCATAATTCACTGAGACTTCCATAATTCACTGAGACTTCCATAAATCACAGAGACTTCCATAAATCACAGCGACTTCCGTAAATCACGAGACTTCCATAAATCACGAGACTTCCATAAATCACAGAGACTTCCCTAAATCACGAGACTTCCATAAATCACGAGACTTCCATAAATCACCGCGACTTCCATAAATCACTGAGACTTCCATAAATCACCGCAACTTCCATAAATCACAGAGACTTCCATAAATCACCGAGACTTCCCTAAATCACTGAGACTTCCATAAATCACAGAGACTTCCATAAATCACTGAGACTTCCATAAATCACAGAGACTTCCATAAATCACTGAGACTTCCATAAATCACAGAGACTTCCATAAATCACAGAGACTTCCATAAATCACAGAGACTTCCATAAATCACGAGACTTCCATAAATCACAGAGACTTCCATAAATCACAGCGACTTCCATAAATCACAGCGACTTCCATAAATCACCGAGATTTCCATAAATCACAGCGACTTCCATAAATCACTGAGACTTCCATAAATCACCGAGACTTCCATAAATCACAGAGACTTCCATAAATCACTGAGACTTCCATAAATCACAGCGACTTCCATAAATCGCAGAGACTTCCTTAAATCACCGCGACTTCCATAAATCACCGAGATTTCCATAAATCACAGCGACTTCCATAAATCACTGAGACTTCCATAAATCACAGAGACTTCCCTAAATCACAGAGACTTCCATAAATCACAGAGACTTCCATAAATCACCGTGATTTCCATAAAGCACAGCGACTTCCATAAATCACTGAGACTTCCATAAATCACAGAGACTTCCATAAATCACAGAGACTTCCATAAATCACCGTGACTTCCATAAATCACGAGACTTCCATAAATCACAGAGACTTCCATAAATCACGAGACTTCCATAATTCACTGAGACTTCCATAAATCACAGAGACTTCCATAAATCACTGCGACTTCCATAAATCACGAGACTTCCATAAATCACAGAGACTTCCATAAATCACGAGACTTCCATAATTCATGGGAGAAAAAGAAACCCTGGACTGCCGCACTCTGTATAGACAGTTATTTATTCCAAAATTTCAGGTAAAAAATCCAAATTCAAAATAAATCCATAAATCCAAAACAACAAATGCAGATGGTGTGCATGCAGGGAAGGGTGGCTAACGCGTTTCACGTCACGAATTGACGCTTACTCACTGAGACTTCCATAAATCACGAGACTTCCATAAATCACAGAGACTTCCATAAATCACGAGACTTCCATAATTCACCGAGACTTCCATAAATCACTGAGATTTCCATAAATCACAGCGACTTCCATAAATCGCAGAGACTTCCCTAAATCACAGCGACTTCCATAAATCACTGAGACTTCCATAAATCACGAGACTTCCATAAATCACGAGACTTCCATAAATCACAGAGACTTCCATAAATCACAGCAACTTCCATAAATCACGAGACTTCCATAAATCACGAGACTTCCATAAATCACGAGACTTCCATAAATCACAGCGACTTCCATAAATCACTGAGACTTCCATAAATCACTGAGACTTCAATAAATCACGAGACTTCCATAAATCACGAGACTTCCATAATTCACTGAGACTTCCATAAATCACAGAGACTTCCATAAATCTTGAGACTTCCATAAATCACCGAGACTTCCATAAATCACAGAGACTTCCATAAATCACAGCGACTTCCATAAATCACAGAGACTTCCATAAATCACAGCAACTTCCATAAATCACGAGACTTCCATAAATCACGAGACTTCCATAAATCACGAGACTTCCATAAATCACAGAGACTTCCATAAATCACTGAGACTTCCATAAATCACAGAGACTTCCATAAATCACAGAGACTTCCATAAATCACAGCGACTTCTATAAATCACTTAGACTTCCATAAATCACGAGACTTCCATAAATCACAGAGACTTCCATAAATCACCGCGACTTCCATAAATCACGAGACTTCCATAAATCACGAGACTTCCATAATTCACAGCGACTTCCATAAATCACTGAGACTTCCATAAATCACAGAGACTTCCATAAATCACAGCAACTTCCATAAATCACGAGACTTCCATAAATCACTGAGACTTCCATAAATCACAGCAACTTCCATAAATCACAGAGACTTCCATAAATCACAGAGACTTCCATAAATCACAGCAACTTCCATAAATCACCGTGACTTCCATAAATCACAGAGGCTTCCATAAATCACAGAGACTTCCATAAATCACAGAGACTTCCATAAATCATAGAGACTTCCATAAATCACCGCGACTTCCATAAATCACCGAGACTTCCATGAATCACTGAGAATTCCCTAAATCACTGAGACTTCCATAAATCACAGCGACTTCCATAAATCGCAGAGACTTCCCTAAATCACAGCGACTTCCATAAATCACGAGACTTCCCTACATCACTGCGACTTCCATAAATCACGAGACTTCCATAAATCACAGAGACTTCCATAAATCACAGCGACTTCCATAAATCACAGCGACTTCCATAAATCACGAGACTTCCATAAATCACAGAGACTTCCATAATTCACTGAGACTTCCATAAATCACTGAGACTTCCATAAATCACAGCGACTTCCATAAATCACAGAGATTTCCATAAATCACCGAGACTTCCATAAATCACGAGACTTCCATAAATCACAGAGACTTCCATAAATCACAGCGACTTCCATAATTCACTGAGACTTCCATAAATCACAGAGACTTCCATAAATCACAGCGACTTCCATAAATCACAGAGACTTCCATAATTCACTGAGACTTCCATAAATCACAGAGACTTCCATAAATCACTGAGACTTCCATAATTCACTGAGACTTCCATAAATCACAGAGACTTCCATAAATCACAGCAACTTCCATAAATCACAGCGACTTCCATAATTCACTGAGACTTCCATAAATCACAGAGACTTCCATAAATCACAGCGACTTCCATAAATCACAGAGACTTCCATAATTCACTGAGACTTCCATAAATCACAGAGACTTCCATAAATCACAGAGACTTCCATAAATCACAGAGACTTCCATAAATCACAGAGACTTCCATAAATCACTGAGACTTCCATAAATCACAGAGACTTCCATAAATCACTGAGACTTCCATAATTCACTGAGACTTCCATAACTCACAGAGACTTCCATAATTCACAGCGACTTCCATAAATCACAGAGACTTCCATAAATCACAGCGACTTCCATAAATCACAGCGACTTCCATAAATCACCGAGATTTCCATAAATCACCGAGACTTCCATAAATCACGAGACTTCCATAAATCACAGAGACTTCCATAAATCACAGCGACTTCCATAATTCACTGAGACTTCCATAAATCACAGAGACTTCCATAAATCACCGAGACTTCTATAAATCACCGAGACTTCCATAAATCACTGAGACTTCCATAAATCACCGCGACTTCCATAAATCACCGAGACTTCCATAAATCACCGAGACTTCCATAAATCACCGAGACTTCCATAAATCACTGAGACTTCCATAAATCACAGAGACTTTCATAAATCACCGCAACTTCCATAAATCACAGAGACTTCCATAAATCACAGAGACTTCCATAAATCACAGAGACTTCCATAAATCACTGAGACTTCCATAATTCACTGAGACTTCCATAATTCACTGAGACTTCCATAAATCACAGAGACTTCCATAAATCACAGCGACTTCCATAAATCACGAGACTTCCATAAATCACGAGACTTCCATAAATCACAGAGACTTCCCTAAATCACGAGACTTCCATAAATCACGAGACTTCCATAAATCACCGCGACTTCCATAAATCACTGAGACTTCCATAAATCACCGCGACTTCCATAAATCACAGAGACTTCCATAAATCACCGAGACTTCCCTAAATCACTGAGACTTCCATAAATCACAGAGACTTCCATAAATCACTGAGACTTCCATAAATCACAGAGACTTCCATAAATCACTGAGACTTCCATAAATCACAGAGACTTCCATAAATCACAGAGACTTCCATAAATCACAGAGACTTCCATAAATCACGAGACTTCCATAAATCACAGAGACTTCCATAAATCACAGCGACTTCCATAAATCACAGCGACTTCCATAAATCACCGAGATTTCCATAAATCACAGCGACTTCCATAAATCACTGAGACTTCCATAAATCACCGAGACTTCCATAAATCACAGAGACTTCCATAAATCACTGAGACTTCCATAAATCACAGCGACTTCCATAAATCGCAGAGACTTCCTTAAATCACCGCGACTTCCATAAATCACCGAGATTTCCATAAATCACAGCGACTTCCATAAATCACTGAGACTTCCATAAATCACAGAGACTTCCCTAAATCACAGAGACTTCCATAAATCACAGAGACTTCCATAAATCACCGTGATTTCCATAAAGCACAGCGACTTCCATAAATCACTGAGACTTCCATAAATCACAGAGACTTCCATAAATCACAGAGACTTCCATAAATCACCGCGACTTCCATAAATCACGAGACTTCCATAAATCACAGAGACTTCCATAAATCACGAGACTTCCATAATTCACTGAGACTTCCATAAATCACAGAGACTTCCATAAATCACTGCGACTTCCATAAATCATGAGACTTCCATAAATCACAGAGACTTCCATAAATCACGAGACTTCCATAATTCATGGGAGAAAAAGAAACCCTGGACTGCCGCACTCTGTATAGACAGTTATTTATTCCAAAATTTCAGGTAAAAAATCCAAATTCAAAATAAATCCATAAATCCAAAACAACAAATGCAGATGGTGTGCATGCAGGGAAGGGTGGCTAACGCGTTTCACGTCACGAATTGACGCTTACTCACTGAGACTTCCATAAATCACGAGACTTCCATAAATCACAGAGACTTCCATAAATCACGAGACTTCCATAATTCACCGAGACTTCCATAAATCACTGAGATTTCCATAAATCACAGAAACTTCCATAAATCGCAGAGACTTCCCTAAATCACAGCGACTTCCATAAATCACTGAGACTTCCATAAATCACGAGACTTCCATAAATCACGAGACTTCCATAAATCACAGAGACTTCCATAAATCACAGCAACTTCCATAAATCACGAGACTTCCATAAATCACAAGACTTCCATAAATCACGAGACTTCCATAAATCACAGCGACTTCCATAAATCACTGAGACTTCCATAAATCACAAGACTTCCATAAATCACGAGACTTTCATAATTCACAGAGACTTCCATAAATCACAGAGACTTCCATAAATCACGAGACTTCCATAAATCACCGAGACTTCCATAAATCACAGAGACTTCCATAAATCACAGCAACTTCCATAAATCACAGAGACTTCCATAAATCACTGCAACTTCCATAAATCACGAGACTTCCATAAATCACAGAGACTTCCATAAATCACAGAGACTTCCATAAATCACAGCGACTTCCATAAATCACTGAGACTTCCATAAATCACTGAGACTTCAATAAATCACGAGACTTCCATAAATCACGAGACTTCCATAATTCACTGAGACTTCCATAAATCACAGAGACTTCCATAAATCTTGAGACTTCCATAAATCACCGAGACTTCCATAAATCACAGAGACTTCCATAAATCACAGCGACTTCCATAAATCACAGAGACTTCCATAAATCACAGCAACTTCCATAAATCACGAGACTTCCATAAATCACGAGACTTCCATAAATCACGAGACTTCCATAAATCACAGACTTCCATAAATCACTGAGACTTCCATAAATCACAGAGACTTCCATAAATCACAGAGACTTCCATAAATCACAGCGACTTCTATAAATCACTTAGACTTCCATAAATCACGAGACTTCCATAAATCACAGAGACTTCCATAACTCACCGCGACTTCCATAAATCACGAGACTTCCATAAATCACGAGACTTCCATAATTCACAGCGACTTCCATAAATCACTGAGACTTCCATAAATCACAGAGACTTCCATAAATCACAGCAACTTCCATAAATCACGAGACTTCCATAAATCACTGAGACTTCCATAAATCACAGCAACTTCCATAAATCACAGAGACTTCCATAAATCACAGAGACTTCCATAAATCACAGCAACTTCCATAAATCACCGCGACTTCCATAAATCACAGAGGCTTCCATAAATCACAGAGACTTCCATAAATCACAGAGACTTCCATAAATCACCGCGACTTCCATAAATCACCGAGACTTCCATGAATCACTGAGAATTCCCTAAATCACTGAGACTTCCATAAATCACAGCGACTTCCATAAATCGCAGAGACTTCCCTAAATCACAGCGACTTCCATAAATCACGAGACTTTCCTAAATCACTGCGACTTCCATAAATCACGAGACTTCCATAAATCACAGAGACTTCCATAAATCACCGAGACTTCCATAAATCACAGCGACTTCCATAAATCACAGCGACTTCCATAAATCACGAGACTTCCATAAATCACAGAGACTTCCATAATTCACTGAGACTTCCATAAATCACTGAGACTTCCATAAATCACAGCGACTTCCATAAATCACAGAGATTTCCATAAATCACCGAGATTTCCATAAATCACAGCGACTTCCATAAATCACTGAGACTTCCATAAATCACCGAGACTTCCATAAATCACAGAGACTTCCATAAATCACTGAGACTTCCATAAATCACAGCGACTTCCATAAATCGCAGAGACTTCCTTAAATCACCGCGACTTCCATAAATCACCGAGATTTCCATAAATCACAGCGACTTCCATAAATCACTGAGACTTCCATAAATCACAGAGACTTCCCTAAATCACAGAGACTTCCATAAATCACAGAGACTTCCATAAATCACCGTGATTTCCATAAAGCACAGCGACTTCCATAAATCACTGAGACTTCCATAAATCACAGAGACTTCCATAAATCACAGAGACTTCCATAAATCACCGCGACTTCCATAAATCACGAGACTTCCATAAATCACAGAGACTTCCATAAATCACGAGACTTCCATAATTCACTGAGACTTCCATAAATCACAGAGACTTCCATAAATCACTGCGACTTCCATAAATCATGAGACTTCCATAAATCACAGAGACTTCCATAAATCACGAGACTTCCATAATTCATGGGAGAAAAAGAAACCCTGGACTGCCGCACTCTGTATAGACAGTTATTTATTCCAAAATTTCAGGTAAAAAATCCAAATTCAAAATAAATCCATAAATCCAAAACAACAAATGCAGATGGTGTGCATGCAGGGAAGGGTGGCTAACGCGTTTCACGTCACGAATTGACGCTTACTCACTGAGACTTCCATAAATCACGAGACTTCCATAAATCACAGAGACTTCCATAAATCACGAGACTTCCATAATTCACCGAGACTTCCATAAATCACTGAGATTTCCATAAATCACAGAAACTTCCATAAATCGCAGAGACTTCCCTAAATCACAGCGACTTCCATAAATCACTGAGACTTCCATAAATCACGAGACTTCCATAAATCACGAGACTTCCATAAATCACAGAGACTTCCATAAATCACAGCAACTTCCATAAATCACGAGACTTCCATAAATCACGAGACTTCCATAAATCACGAGACTTCCATAAATCACAGCGACTTCCATAAATCACTGAGACTTCCATAAATCACAAGACTTCCATAAATCACGAGACTTCCATAATTCACAGAGACTTCCATAAATCACAGAGACTTCCATAAATCACGAGACTTCCATAAATCACCGAGACTTCCATAAATCACAGAGACTTCCATAAATCACAGCGACTTCCATAAATCACAGAGACTTCCATAAATCACTGCAACTTCCATAAATCACGAGACTTCCATAAATCACAGAGACTTCCATAAATCACAGAGACTTCCATAAATCACAGCGACTTCCATAAATCACTGAGACTTCCATAAATCACTGAGACTTCAATAAATCACGAGACTTCCATAAATCACGAGACTTCCATAATTCACTGAGACTTCCATAAATCACAGAGACTTCCATAAATCTTGAGACTTCCATAAATCACAGAGACTTCCATAAATCACAGAGACTTCCATAAATCACAGCGACTTCCATAAATCACAGAGACTTCCATAAATCACAGCAACTTCCATAAATCACGAGACTTCCATAAATCACGAGACTTCCATAAATCACGAGACTTCCATAAATCACAGACTTCCATAAATCACTGAGACTTCCATAAATCACAGAGACTTCCATAAATCACAGAGACTTCCATAAATCACAGCGACTTCTATAAATCACTTAGACTTCCATAAATCACGAGACTTCCATAAATCACAGAGACTTCCATAACTCACCGCGACTTCCATAAATCACGAGACTTCCATAAATCACGAGACTTCCATAATTCACAGCGACTTCCATAAATCACTGAGACTTCCATAAATCACAGAGACTTCCATAAATCACAGCAACTTCCATAAATCACGAGACTTCCATAAATCACTGAGACTTCCATAAATCACAGCAACTTCCATAAATCACAGAGACTTCCATAAATCAGAGACTTCCATAAATCACAGCAACTTCCATAAATCACCGCGACTTCCATAAATCACAGAGGCTTCCATAAATCACAGAGACTTCCATAAATCACAGAGACTTCCATAAATCACCGCGACTTCCATAAATCACCGAGACTTCCATGAATCACTGAGAATTCCCTAAATCACTGAGACTTCCATAAATCACAGCGACTTCCATAAATCGCAGAGACTTCCCTAAATCACAGCGACTTCCATAAATCACGAGACTTCCCTAAATCACTGCGACTTCCATAAATCACGAGACTTCCATAAATCACAGAGACTTCCATAAATCACCGAGACTTCCATAAATCACAGCGACTTCCATAAATCACAGCGACTTCCATAAATCACGAGACTTCCATAAATCACAGAGACTTCCATAATTCACTGAGACTTCCATAAATCACTGAGACTTCCATAAATCACAGCGACTTCCATAAATCACAGAGATTTCCATAAATCACCGAGACTTCCATAAATCACGAGACTTCCATAAATCACAGAGACTTCCATAAATCACAGCGACTTCCATAATTCACTGAGACTTCCATAAATCACAGAGACTTCCATAAATCACAGCGACTTCCATAAATCACAGAGACTTCCATAATTCACTGAGACTTCCATAAATCACAGAGACTTCCATAAATCACTGAGACTTCCATAATTCACTGAGACTTCCATAAATCACAGAGACTTCCATAAATCACAGCAACTTCCATAAATCACGAGACTTCCATAAATCACGAGACTTCCATAAATCACGAGACTTCCATAAATCACAGACTTCCATAAATCACTGAGACTTCCATAAATCACAGAGACTTCCATAAATCACAGAGACTTCCATAAATCACAGCGACTTCTATAAATCACTTAGACTTCCATAAATCACGAGACTTCCATAAATCACAGAGACTTCCATAAATCACCGCGACTTCCATAAATCACGAGACTTCCATAAATCACGAGACTTCCATAATTCACAGCGACTTCCATAAATCACTGAGACTTCCATAAATCACAGAGACTTCCATAAATCACAGCAACTTCCATAAATCACGAGACTTCCATAAATCACTGAGACTTCCATAAATCACAGCAACTTCCATAAATCACAGAGACTTCCATAAATCACAGAGACTTCCATAAATCACAGCAACTTCCATAAATCACCGCGACTTCCATAAATCACAGAGGCTTCCATAAATCACAGAGACTTCCATAAATCACAGAGACTTCCATAAATCACAGAGACTTCCATAAATCACCGCGACTTCCATAAATCACCGAGACTTCCATGAATCACTGAGAATTCCCTAAATCACTGAGACTTCCATAAATCACAGCGACTTCCATAAATCGCAGAGACTTCCCTAAATCACAGCGACTTCCATAAATCACGAGACTTCCCTAAATCACTGCGACTTCCATAAATCACGAGACTTCCATAAATCACAGAGACTTCCATAAATCACCGAGACTTCCATAAATCACAGCGACTTCCATAAATCACAGCGACTTCCATAAATCACGAGACTTCCATAAATCACAGAGACTTCCATAATTCACTGAGACTTCCATAAATCACTGAGACTTCCATAAATCACAGCGACTTCCATAAATCACAGAGATTTCCATAAATCACCGAGACTTCCATAAATCACGAGACTTCCATAAATCACAGAGACTTCCATAAATCACAGCGACTTCCATAATTCACTGAGACTTCCATAAATCACAGAGACTTCCATAAATCACAGCGACTTCCATAAATCACAGAGACTTCCATAATTCACTGAGACTTCCATAAATCACAGAGACTTCCATAAATCACTGAGACTTCCATAATTCACTGAGACTTCCATAAATCACAGAGACTTCCATAAATCACAGCAACTTCCATAAATCACAGCGACTTCCATAATTCACTGAGACTTCCATAAATCACAGAGACTTCCATAAATCACAGCGACTTCCATAAATCACAGAGACTTCCATAATTCACTGAGACTTCCATAAATCACAGAGACTTCCATAAATCACAGAGACTTCCATAAATCACAGAGACTTCCATAAATCACTGAGACTTCCATAAATCACTGAGACTTCCATAAATCACAGAGACTTCCATAAATCACAGAGACTTCCATAAATCACTGAGACTTCCATAATTCACTGAGACTTCCATAAATCACAGAGACTTCCATAATTCACAGCGACTTCCATAAATCACAGAGACTTCCATAAATCACAGCGACTTCCATAAATCACAGCGACTTCCATAAATCACCGAGATTTCCATAAATCACCGAGACTTCCATAAATCACGAGACTTCCATAAATCACAGAGACTTCCATAAATCACAGCGACTTCCATAATTCACTGAGACTTCCATAAATCACAGAGACTTCCATAAATCACCGAGACTTCTATAAATCACTGAGACTTCCATAATTCACTGAGACTTCCATAATTCACTGAGACTTCCATAAATCACAGAGACTTCCATAAATCACAGCGACTTCCATAAATCACGAGACTTCCATAAATCACGAGACTTCCATAAATCACAGAGACTTCCCTAAATCACGAGACTTCCATAAATCACGAGACTTCCATAAATCACCGCGACTTCCATAAATCACTGAGACTTCCATAAATCACCGCGACGTCCATAAATTACAGAGACTTCCATAAATCACCGAGACTTCCCTAAATCACTGAGACTTCCATAAATCACAGAGACTTCCATAAATCACTGAGACTTCCATAAATCACAGAGACTTCCATAAATCACTGAGACTTCCATAAATCACAGAGACTTCCATAAATCACAGAGACTTCCATAAATCACAGAGACTTCCATAAATCACGAGACTTCCATAAATCACAGAGACTTCCATAAATCACAGCGACTTCCATAAATCACAGCGACTTCCATAAATCACCGAGATTTCCATAAATCACAGCGACTTCCATAAATCACTGAGACTTCCATAAATCACCGAGACTTCCATAAATCACAGAGACTTCCATAAATCACTGAGACTTCCATAAATCACAGCGACTTCCATAAATCGCAGAGACTTCCTTAAATCACCGCGACTTCCATAAATCACCGAGATTTCCATAAATCACAGCGACTTCCATAAATCACTGAGACTTCCATAAATCACAGAGACTTCCCTAAATCACAGAGACTTCCATAAATCACAGAGACTTCCATAAATCACCGTGATTTCCATAAAGCACAGCGACTTCCATAAATCACAGAGACTTCCATAAATCACGAGACTTCCATAATTCACTGAGACTTCCATAAATCACAGAGACTTCCATAAATCACTGCGACTTCCATAAATCATGAGACTTCCATAAATCACAGAGACTTCCATAAATCACGAGACTTCCATAATTCATGGGAGAAAAAGAAACCCTGGACTGCCGCACTCTGTATAGACAGTTATTTATTCCAAAATTTCAGGTAAAAAATCCAAATTCAAAATAAATCCATAAATCCAAAACAACAAATGCAGATGGTGTGCATGCAGGGAAGGGTGGCTAACGCGTTTCACGTCACGAATTGACGCTTACTCACTGAGACTTCCATAAATCACGAGACTTCCATAAATCACAGAGACTTCCATAAATCACGAGACTTCCATAATTCACCGAGACTTCCATAAATCACTGAGATTTCCATAAATCACAGAAACTTCCATAAATCGCAGAGACTTCCCTAAATCACAGCGACTTCCATAAATCACTGAGACTTCCATAAATCACGAGACTTCCATAAATCACGAGACTTCCATAAATCACAGAGACTTCCATAAATCACAGCAACTTCCATAAATCACGAGACTTCCATAAATCACGAGACTTCCATAAATCACGAGACTTCCATAAATCACAGCGACTTCCATAAATCACTGAGACTTCCATAAATCACAAGACTTCCATAAATCACGAGACTTCCATAATTCACAGAGACTTCCATAAATCACAGAGACTTCCATAAATCACGAGACTTCCATAAATCACGAGACTTCCATAAATCACAGAGACTTCCATAAATCACAGCGACTTCCATAAATCACAGAGACTTCCATAAATCACTGCAACTTCCATAAATCACGAGACTTCCATAAATCACAGAGACTTCCATAAATCACAGAGACTTCCATAAATCACAGCGACTTCCATAAATCACTGAGACTTCCATAAATCACTGAGACTTCAATAAATCACGAGACTTCCATAAATCACGAGACTTCCATAATTCACTGAGACTTCCATAAATCACAGAGACTTCCATAAATCTTGAGACTTCCATAAATCACCGAGACTTCCATAAATCACAGAGACTTCCATAAATCACAGCGACTTCCATAAATCACAGAGACTTCCATAAATCACAGCAACTTCCATAAATCACGAGACTTCCATAAATCACGAGACTTCCATAAATCACGAGACTTCCATAAATCACAGACTTCCATAAATCACTGAGACTTCCATAAATCACAGAGACTTCCATAAATCACAGAGACTTCCATAAATCACAGCGACTTCTATAAATCACTTAGACTTCCATAAATCACGAGACTTCCATAAATCACAGAGACTTCCATAACTCACCGCGACTTCCATAAATCACGAGACTTCCATAATTCACAGCGACTTCCATAAATCACTGAGACTTCCATAAATCACAGAGACTTCCATAAATCACAGCAACTTCCATAAATCACGAGACTTCCATAAATCACTGAGACTTCCATAAATCACAGCAACTTCCATAAATCACAGAGACTTCCATAAATCACAGAGACTTCCATAAATCACAGCAACTTCCATAAATCACCGCGACTTCCATAAATCACAGAGGCTTCCATAAATCACAGAGACTTCCATAAATCACAGAGACTTCCATAAATCACAGAGACTTCCATAAATCACCGCGACTTCCATAAATCACCGAGACTTCCATGAATCACTGAGAATTCCCTAAATCACTGAGACTTCCATAAATCACAGCGACTTCCATAAATCGCAGACTTCCCTAAATCACAGCGACTTCCATAAATCACGAGACTTCCCTAAATCACTGCGACTTCCATAAATCACGAGACTTCCATAAATCACAGAGACTTCCATAAATCACCGAGACTTCCATAAATCACAGCGACTTCCATAAATCACAGCGACTTCCATAAATCACGAGACTTCCATAAATCACAGAGACTTCCATAATTCACTGAGACTTCCATAAATCACTGAGACTTCCATAAATCACAGCGACTTCCATAAATCACAGAGATTTCCATAAATCACCGAGACTTCCATAAATCACGAGACTTCCATAAATCACAGAGACTTCCATAAATCACAGCGACTTCCATAATTCACTGAGACTTCCATAAATCACAGAGACTTCCATAAATCACAGCGACTTCCATAAATCACAGAGACTTCCATAATTCACTGAGACTTCCATAAATCACAGAGACTTCCATAAATCACTGAGACTTCCATAATTCACTGAGACTTCCATAAATCACAGAGACTTCCATAAATCACAGCAACTTCCATAAATCACGAGACATCCATAAATCACGAGACTTCCATAAATCACGAGACTTCCATAAATCACAGACTTCCATAAATCACTGAGACTTCCATAAATCACAGAGACTTCCATAAATCACAGAGACTTCCATAAATCACAGCGACTTCTATAAATCACTTAGACTTCCATAAATCACGAGACTTCCATAAATCACAGAGACTTCCATAAATCACCGCGACTTCCATAAATCACGAGACTTCCATAAATCACGAGACTTCCATAATTCACAGCGACTTCCATAAATCACTGAGACTTCCATAAATCACAGAGACTTCCATAAATCACAGCAACTTCCATAAATCACGAGACTTCCATAAATCACTGAGACTTCCATAAATCACAGCAACTTCCATAAATCACAGAGACTTCCATAAATCACAGAGACTTCCATAAATCACAGCAACTTCCATAAATCACCGCGACTTCCATAAATCACAGAGGCTTCCATAAATCACAGAGACTTCCATAAATCACAGAGACTTCCATAAATCACCGCGACTTCCATAAATCACCGAGACTTCCATGAATCACTGAGAATTCCCTAAATCACTGAGACTTCCATAAATCACAGCGACTTCCATAAATCGCAGAGACTTCCCTAAATCACAGCGACTTCCATAAATCACGAGACTTCCCTAAATCACTGCGACTTCCATAAATCACGAGACTTCCATAAATCACAGAGACTTCCATAAATCACCGAGACTTCCATAAATCACAGCGACTTCCATAAATCACAGCGACTTCCATAAATCACGAGACTTCCATAAATCACAGAGACTTCCATAATTCACTGAGACTTCCATAAATCACTGAGACTTCCATAAATCACAGCGACTTCCATAAATCACAGAGATTTCCATAAATCACCGAGACTTCCATAAATCACGAGACTTCCATAAATCACAGAGACTTCCATAAATCACAGCGACTTCCATAATTCACTGAGACTTCCATAAATCACAGAGACTTCCATAAATCACAGCGACTTCCATAAATCACAGAGACTTCCATAATTCACTGAGACTTCCATAAATCACAGAGACTTCCATAAATCACTGAGACTTCCATAATTCACTGAGACTTCCATAAATCACAGAGACTTCCATAAATCACAGCAACTTCCATAAATCACAGCGACTTCCATAATTCACTGAGACTTCCATAAATCACAGAGACTTCCATAAATCACAGCGACTTCCATAAATCACAGAGACTTCCATAATTCACTGAGACTTCCATAAATCACAGAGACTTCCATAAATCACAGAGACTTCCATAAATCACAGAGACTTCCATAAATCACTGAGACTTCCATAAATCACTGAGACTTCCATAAATCACAGAGACTTCCATAAATCACAGAGACTTCCATAAATCACTGAGACTTCCATAATTCACTGAGACTTCCATAAATCACAGAGACTTCCATAATTCACAGCGACTTCCATAAATCACAGAGACTTCCATAAATCACAGCGACTTCCATAAATCACAGCGACTTCCATAAATCACCGAGATTTCCATAAATCACCGAGACTTCCATAAATCACGAGACTTCCATAAATCACAGAGACTTCCATAAATCACAGCGACTTCCATAATTCACTGAGACTTCCATAAATCACAGAGACTTCCATAAATCACCGAGACTTCTATAAATCACCGAGACTTCCATAAATCACTGAGACTTCCATAAATCACCGCGACTTCCATAAATCACCGAGACTTCCATAAATCACCGAGACTTCCATAAATCACCGAGACTTCCATAAATCACTGAGACTTCCATAAATCACAGAGACTTTCATAAATCACCGCAACTTCCATAAATCACAGAGACTTCCATAAATCACAGAGACTTCCATAAATCACTGAGACTTACATAATTCACTGAGACTTCCATAATTCACTGAGACTTCCATAAATCACAGAGACTTCCATAAATCACAGCGACTTCCATAAATCACGAGACTTCCATAAATCACGAGACTTCCATAAATCACAGAGACTTCCCTAAATCACGAGACTTCCATAAATCACGAGACTTCCATAAATCACCGCGACTTCCATAAATCACTGAGACTTCCATAAATCACCGCGACTTCCATAAATCACAGAGACTTCCATAAATCACCGAGACTTCCCTAAATCACTGAGACTTCCATAAATCACAGAGACTTCCATAAATCACTGAGACTTCCATAAATCACAGAGACTTCCATAAATCACTGAGACTTCCATAAATCACAGAGACTTCCATAAATCACAGAGACTTCCATAAATCACAGAGACTTCCATAAATCACGAGACTTCCATAAATCACAGAGACTTCCATAAATCACAGCGACTTCCATAAATCACAGCGACTTCCATAAATCACCGAGATTTCCATAAATCACAGCGACTTCCATAAATCACTGAGACTTCCATAAATCACCGAGACTTCCATAAATCACAGAGACTTCCATAAATCACTGAGACTTCCATAAATCACAGCGACTTCCATAAATCGCAGAGACTTCCCTAAATCACAGCGACTTCCATAAATCACTGAGACTTCCACAAATCACCGAGACTTCCATAAATCACAGAGACTTCCTTAAATCACCGCGACTTCCATAAATCACCGAGATTTCCATAAATCACAGCGACTTCCATAAATCACTGAGACTTCCATAAATCACAGAGACTTCCCTAAATCACAGAGACTTCCATAAATCACAGAGACTTCCATAAATCACCGTGATTTCCATAAAGCACAGCGACTTCCATAAATCACTGAGACTTCCATAAATCACAGAGACTTCCATAAATCACAGAGACTTCCATAAATCACCGCGACTTCCATAAATCACGAGACTTCCATAAATCACAGAGACTTCCATAAATCACGAGACTTCCATAATTCACTGAGACTTCCATAAATCACAGAGACTTCCATAAATCACTGCGACTTCCATAAATCACGAGACTTCCATAAATCACAGAGACTTCCATAAATCACGAGACTTCCATAATTCACTGAGACTTCCATAAATCACGAGACTTCCATAAATCACAGAGACTTCCATAAATCACGAGACTTCAATAATTCACCGAGACTTCCATAAATCACTGAGATTTCCATAAATCACAGCGACTTCCATAAATCGCAGAGACTTCCCTAAATCACAGCGACTTCCATAAATCACTGAGACTTCCATAAATCACCGAGACTTCCATAAATCACAGAGACTTCCATAAATCACCGCGACTTCCATAAATCACGAGACTTCCATAAATCACAGAGACTTCCATAAATCACCAGACTTCCATAATTCACTGAGACTTCCATAAATCACCGAGACTTCCATAAATCACAGAGACTTCCCTAAATCACAGCGACTTCCATAAATCACTGAGACTTCCATAAATCACGAGACTTCCATAAATCACGAGACTTCCATAATTCACTGAGACTTCCATAAATCACCGCGACTTCCATAAATCACGAGACTTCCATAAATCACAGAGACTTCCATAAATCACGAGACTTCCATAATTCACTGAGACTTCCATAAATCACCGAGACTTCCATAAATCACAGAGACTTCCATAAATCACAGCAACTTCCATAAATCACCGAGACTTCCATAAATCACAGAGACTTCCATAAATCACCGCGACTTCCATAAATCACGAGACTTCCATAAATCACAGAGACTTCCATAAATCACGAGACTTCCATAATTCACTGAGACTTCCATAAATCACCGAGACTTCCATAAATCACAGAGACTTCCATAAATCACAGCAACTTCCATAAATCACCGAGACTTCCATAAATCACAGAGACTTCCATAAATCACCGCGACTTCCATAAATCACGAGACTTCCATAAATCACAGAGACTTCCATAAATCACGAGACTTCCATAATTCACTGAGACTTCCATAAATCACCGAGACTTCCATAAATCACAGAGACTTCCATAAATCACAGCAACTTCCATAAATCACGAGACTTCCCTAAATCACAGTGACTTCCATAAATCACGAGACTTCCATAATTCACTGAGACTTCCATAAATCACTGAGACTTCCATAAATCACTGAGACTTCCATAAATCACAGAGACTTCCATAATTCACTGAGACTTCCATAAATCACTGAGACTTCCATAAATCACAGAGACTTCCCTAAATCACAGCGACTTCCATAAATCACAGCGACTTCCATAAATCACAGCAACTTCCATAAATCACGAGACTTCCATAAATCACCGAGACTTCCATAAATCACAAGACTTCCATAAATCACGAGACTTCCATAATTCACTGAGACTTCCATAAATCACAGAGACTTCCATAAATCACAGCAACTTCCATAAATCACGAGACTTCCATAAATCACGAGACTTCCATAAATCACGAGACTTCTATAAATCACAAGACTTCCATAAATCACAGAGACTTCCATAAATCACAGCGACTTCCATAAATCACTGAGACTTCCATAAATCACGAGACTTCCATAAATCACGAGACTTCCATAATTCACTGAGACTTCCATAAATCACCGCGACTTCCATAAATCACAGAGACTTCCATAAATCACGAGACTTCCATAAATCACTGAGATTTCCATAAATCACAGAGACTTCCATAAATCACCGCGACTTCCATAAATCACAGCGACGTCCATAAATCACAGCGACTTCCATAAATCACTGAGACTTCCATAAATCACAGCGACTTCCATAAATCACAGAGACTTCCCTAAATCACAGCGACTTCCATAAATCACTGAGACTTCCATAAATCACTGAGACTTCCATGAATCACAGAGACTTCCATAAATCACCGCGACTTCCATAAATCACGAGACTTCCATAAATCACAGAGACTTCCATAAATCACGAGACTTCCATAATTCACTGAGACTTCCATAAATCACCGAGACTTCCATAAATCACAGAGACTTCCATAAATCACAGCAACTTCCATAAATCACCGAGACTTCCATAAATCACAGAGACTTCCATAAATCACCGCGACTTCCATAAATCACGAGACTTCCATAAATCACAGAGACTTCCATAAATCACGAGACTTCCATAATTCACTGAGACTTCCATAAATCACCGAGACTTCCATAAATCACAGAGACTTCCATAAATCACAGCAACTTCCATAAATCACGAGACTTCCATAAATCACAGAGACTTCCCTAAATCACAGCGACTTCCATGAATCACAGCGACTTCCATAAATCACAGCAACTTCCATAAATCACGAGACTTCCATAAATCACCGAGACTTCCATAAATCACAAGACTTCCATAAATCACGAGACTTCCATTATTCACGGAGACTTCCATAAATCACTGAGACTTCCATAAATCACAAGACTTCCATAAATCACGAGACTTCCATAAATCACAGAGACTTCCATAAATCACAGCAACTTCCATAAATCACGAGACTTCCATAAATCACGAGACTTCCATAAATCACGAGACTTCTATAAATCACGAGACTTCCATAAATCACAGAGACTTCCATAAATCACAGCGACTTCCATAAATCACTGAGACTTCCATAAATCATGAGACTTCCATAATTCACTGAGACTTCCATAAATCACCGTGACTTCCATAAATCACAGAGACTTCCATAAATCACTGAGACTTCCATAAATCACAGAGACTTCCATAAATCACCGCGACTTCCATAAATCACAGCGACTTCCATAAATCACAGCGACTTCCATAAATCACTGAGACTTCCATAAATCACAGCGACTTCCATAAATCACAGAGACTTCCCTAAATCACAGCGACTTCCATAAATCACTGAGACTTCCATAAATCACCGAGACTTCCATAAATCACAGAGACTTCCATAAATCACCGCGACTTCCATAAATCACGAGACTTCCATAAATCACAGAGACTTCCATAAATCACGAGACTTCCATAATTCACTGAGACTTCCATAAATCACCGAGACTTCCATAAATCACAGAGACTTCCATAAATCACAGCAACTTCCATAAATCACCGAGACTTCCATAAATCACAGAGACTTCCATAAATCACCGCGACTTCCATAAATCACGAGACTTCCATAAATCACAGAGACTTCCATAAATCACAAGAGTTCCATAATTCACTGAGACTTCCATAAATCACCGAGACTTCCATAAATCACAGAGACTTCCATAAATCACAGCAACTTCCATAAATCACTGAGACTTCCATAAATCACAGAGACTTCCATAAATCACTGAGACTTCCATAAATCACAGAGACTTCCATAAATCACAGAGACTTCCATAAATCACAGAGACTTCCATAAATCACGAGACTTCCATAAATCACAGAGACTTCCATAAATCACAGCGACTTCCATAAATCACAGCGACTTCCATAAATCACCGAGATTTCCATAAATCACAGCGACTTCCATAAATCACTGAGACTTCCATAAATCACCGAGACTTCCATAAATCACAGAGACTTCCATAATTCACTGAGACTTCCATAAATCACAGAGACTTCCATAAATCACAGAGACTTCCATAAATCACAGAGACTTCCATAAATCACTGAGACTTCCAAAAATCACTGAGACTTCCATAAATCACAGAGACTTCCATAAATCACAGAGACTTCCATAAATCACTGAGACTTCCATAATTCACTGAGACTTCCATAAATCACAGAGACTTCCATAATTCACAGCGACTTCCATAAATCACAGAGACTTCCATAAATCACAGCAACTTCCATAAATCACAGCGACTTCCATAAATCACAGAGATTTCCATAAATCACCGAGACTTCCATAAATCACGAGACTTCCATAAATCACAGAGACTTCCATAAATCACAGCGACTTCCATAATTCACTGAGACTTCCATAAATCACAGAGACTTCCATAAATCACCGAGACTTCTATAAATCACCGAGACTTCCATAATTCACTGAGACTTCCATAAATCACCGCGACTTCCATAAATCACCGAGACTTCCATAAAT
This sequence comes from Rana muscosa, assembly GCA_029206835.1. Classification (NCBI taxonomy): domain Eukaryota; kingdom Metazoa; phylum Chordata; class Amphibia; order Anura; family Ranidae; genus Rana; species Rana muscosa. Next base: position 222,758,871 of record JARGYO010005626.1, on the reverse strand, counting down.
CACCGAGACTTCCATAAATCACCGAGACTTCCATAAATCACTGAGACTTCCATAAATCACAGAGACTTTCATAAATCACCGCAACTTCCATAAATCACAGAGACTTCCATAAATCACAGAGACTTCCATAAATCACAGAGACTTCCATAAATCACTGAGACTTCCATAATTCACTGAGACTTCCATAATTCACTGAGACTTCCATAAATCACAGAGACTTCCATAAATCACAGCGACTTCCATAAATCACGAGACTTCCATAAATCACGAGACTTCCATAAATCACAGAGACTTCCCTAAATCACGAGACTTCCATAAATCACGAGACTTCCATAAATCACTGCGACTTCCATAAATCACTGAGACTTCCATAAATCACAGCGACTTCCATAAATCACAGAGACTTCCATAAATCACCGAGACTTCCCTAAATCACTGAGACTTCCATAAATCACAGAGACTTCCATAAATCACTGAGACTTCCATAAATCACAGAGACTTCCATAAATCACTGAGACTTCCATAAATCACAGAGACTTCCATAAATCACAGAGACTTCCATAAATCACAGAGACTTCCATAAATCACGAGACTTCCATAAATCACAGAGACTTCCATAAATCACAGCGACTTCCATAAATCACAGCGACTTCCATAAATCACCGAGATTTCCCTAAATCACAGCGACTTCCATAAATCACTGAGACTTCCATAAATCACCGAGACTTCCATAAATCACAGAGACTTCCATAAATCACTGAGACTTCCATAAATCACAGCGACTTCCATAAATCGCAGAGACTTCCCTAAATCACAGCGACTTCCATAAATCACTGAGACTTCCACAAATCACCGAGACTTCCATAAATCACAGAGACTTCCTTAAATCACCGCGACTTCCATAAATCACCGAGATTTCCATAAATCACAGCGACTTCCATAAATCACTGAGACTTCCATAAATCACAGAGACTTCCCTAAATCACAGAGACTTCCATAAATCACAGAGACTTCCATAAATCACCGTGATTTCCATAAAGCACAGCGACTTCCATAAATCACTGAGACTTCCATAAATCACAGAGACTTCCATAAATCACAGAGACTTCCATAAATCACTGCGACTTCCATAAATCACGAGACTTCCATAAATCACAGAGACTTCCATAAATCACGAGACTTCCATAATTCACTGAGACTTCCATAAATCACAGAGACTTCCATAAATCACTGCGACTTCCATAAATCACGAGACTTCCATAAATCACAGAGACTTCCATAAATCACGAGACTTCCATAATTCACTGAGACTTCCATAAATCACGAGACTTCCATAAATCACCGAGACTTCCATAAATCACGAGACTTCCATAATTCACCGAGACTTCCATAAATCACTGAGATTTCCATAAATCACAGCGACTTCCATAAATCGCAGAGACTTCCCTAAATCACAGCGACTTCCATAAATCACTGAGACTTCCATAAATCACCGAGACTTCCATAAATCACAGAGACTTCCATAAATCACCGCGACTTCCATAAATCACGAGACTTCCATAAATCACAGAGACTTCCATAAATCACCAGACTTCCATAATTCACTGAGACTTCCATAAATCACCGAGACTTCCATAAATCACAGAGACTTCCATAAATCACAGCAACTTCCATAAATCACGAGACTTCCATAAATCACAGAGACTTCCCTAAATCACAGCGACTTCCATAAATCACTGAGACTTCCATAAATCACGAGACTTCCATAAATCACGAGACTTCCATAATTCACTGAGACTTCCATAAATCACCGCGACTTCCATAAATCACGAGACTTCCATAAATCACAGAGACTTCCATAAATCACGAGACTTCCATAATTCACTGAGACTTCCATAAATCACCGAGACTTCCATAAATCACAGAGACTTCCATAAATCACAGCAACTTCCATAAATCACCGAGACTTCCATAAATCACAGAGACTTCCATAAATCACCGCGACTTCCATAAATCACGAGACTTCCATAAATCACAGAGACTTCCATAAATCACGAGACTTCCATAATTCACTGAGACTTCCATAAATCACCGAGACTTCAATAAATCACAGAGACTTCCATAAATCACAGCAACTTCCATAAATCACCGAGACTTCCATAAATCACAGAGACTTCCATAAATCACCGCGACTTCCATAAATCACGAGACTTCCATAAATCACAGAGACTTCCATAAATCACGAGACTTCCATAATTCACTGAGACTTCCATAAATCACCGAGACTTCCATAAATCACAGAGACTTCCATAAATCACAGCAACTTCCATAAATCACGAGACTTCCATAAATCACAGAGACTTCCCTAAATCACAGTGACTTCCATAAATCACGTGACTTCCATAATTCACTGAGACTTCCATAAATCACTGAGACTTCCATAAATCACTGAGACTTCCATAAATCACAGAGACTTCCATAATTCACTGAGACTTCCATAAATCACTGAGACTTCCATAAATCACAGAGACTTCCCTAAATCACAGCGACTTCCATAAATCACAGCGACTTCCATAAATCACAGCAACTTCCATAAATCACGAGACTTCCATAAATCACCGAGACTTCCATAAATCACAAGACTTCCATAAATCACGAGACTTCCATAATTCACTGAGACTTCCATAAATCACAGAGACTTCCATAAATCACAGCAACTTCCATAAATCACGAGACTTCCATAAATCACGAGACTTCCATAAATCACGAGACTTCTATAAATCACAAGACTTCCATAAATCACAGAGACTTCCATAAATCACAGCAACTTCCATAAATCACTGAGACTTCCATAAATCACGAGACTTCCATAATTCACTGAGACTTCCATAAATCACCGCGACTTCCATAAATCACAGAGACTTCCATAAATCACGAGACTTCCATAAATCACTGAGACTTCCATAAATCACAGAGACTTCCATAAATCACCGCGACTTCCATAAATCACAGCGACTTCCATAAATCACAGCGACTTCCATAAATCACTGAGACTTCCATAAATCACAGCGACTTCCATAAATCACAGAGACTTCCCTAAATCACAGCGACTTCCATAATTCACTGAGACTTCCATAAATCACCGAGACTTCCATAAATCACAGAGACTTCCATAAATCACAGCAACTTCCATAAATCACCGAGACTTCCATAAATCACAGAGACTTACATAAATCACCGCGACTTCCATAAATCACGAGACTTCCATAAATCACGAGACTTCCATAAATCACAGAGACTTCCCTAAATCACGAGACTTCCATAAATCACGAGACTTCCATAAATCACCGCGACTTCCATAAATCACTGAGACTTCCATAAATCACAGCGACTTCCATAAATCACAGAGACTTCCATAAATCACCGAGACTTCCCTAAATCACTGAGACTTCCATAAATCACAGAGACTTCCATAAATCACTGAGACTTCCATAAATCACAGAGACTTCCATAAATCACAGCGACTTCCATAAATCACAGAGACTTCCATAAATCACAGCAACTTCCATAAATCACGAGACTTCCATAAATCACGAGACTTCCATAAATCACGAGACTTCCATAATTCACTGAGACTTCCATAAATCACAGAGACTTCCATAAATCACAGCAACTTCCATAAATCACGAGACTTCCATAAATCACGAGACTTCCATAAATCACGAGACTTCTATAAATCACAAGACTTCCATAAATCACAGAGACTTCCATAAATCACAGCGACTTCCATAAATCACTGAGACTTCCATAAATCACGAGACTTCCATAAATCACGAGACTTCCATAATTCACTGAGACTTCCATAAATCACCGCGACTTCCATAAATCACAGAGACTTCCATAAATCACGAGACTTCCATAAATCACTGAGACTTCCATAAATCACAGAGACTTCCATAAATCACCGCGACTTCCATAAATCACAGCGACTTCCATAAATCACAGCGACTTCCATAAATCACTGAGACTTCCATAAATCACAGCGACTTCCATAAATCACAGAGACTTCCCTAAATCACAGCGACTTCCATAATTCACTGAGACTTCCATAAATCACCGAGACTTCCATAAATCACAGAGACTTCCATAAATCACAGCAACTTCCATAAATCACCGAGACTTCCATAAATCACAGAGACTTACATAAATCACCGCGACTTCCATAAATCACGAGACTTCCATAAATCACGAGACTTCCATAAATCACAGAGACTTCCCTAAATCACGAGACTTCCATAAATCACGAGACTTCCATAAATCACCGCGACTTCCATAAATCACTGAGACTTCCATAAATCACAGCGACTTCCATAAATCACAGAGACTTCCATAAATCACCGAGACTTCCCTAAATCACTGAGACTTCCATAAATCACAGAGACTTCCATAAATCACTGAGACTTCCATAAATCACAGAGACTTCCATAAATCACTGAGACTTCCATAAATCACAGAGACTTCCATAAATCACAGAGACTTCCATAAATCACAGAGACTTCCATAAATCACGAGACTTCCATAAATCACAGAGACTTCCATAAATCACAGCGACTTCCATAAATCACAGCGACTTCCATAAATCACCGAGATTTCCATAAATCACAGCGACTTCCATAAATCACTGAGACTTCCATAAATCACCGAGACTTCCATAAATCACAGAGACTTCCATAAATCACTGAGACTTCCATAAATCACAGCGACTTCCATAAATCGCAGAGACTTCCCTAAATCACAGCGACTTCCATAAATCACTGAGACTTCCACAAATCACCGAGACTTCCATAAATCACAGAGACTTCCTTAAATCACCGCGACTTCCATAAATCACCGAGATTTCCATAAATCACAGCGACTTCCATAAATCACTGAGACTTCCATAAATCACAGAGACTTCCCTTAATCACAGAGACTTCCATAAATCACAGAGACTTCCATAAATCACTGTGATTTCCATAAAGCACAGCGACTTCCATAAATCACTGAGACTTCCATAAATCACAGAGACTTCCATAAATCACAGAGACTTCCATAAATCACTGCGACTTCCATAAATCACGAGACTTCCATATATCACAGAGACTTCCATAAATCACGAGACTTCCATAATTCACTGAGACTTCCATAAATCACAGAGACTTCCATAAATCACTGCGACTTCCATAAATCACGAGACTTCCATAAATCACAGAGACTTCCATAAATCACGAGACTTCCATAATTCACTGAGACTTCCATAAATCACGAGACTTCCATAAATCACAGAGACTTCCATAAATCACGAGACTTCCATAATTCACCGAGACTTCCATAAATCACTGAGATTTCCATAAATCACAGCGACTTCCATAAATCGCAGAGACTTCCCTAAATCACAGCGACTTCCATAAATCACTGAGACTTCCATAAATCACCGAGACTTCCATAAATCACAGAGACTTCCATAAATCACCGCGACTTCCATAAATCACGAGACTTCCATAAATCACAGAGACTTCCATAAATCACCAGACTTCCATAATTCACTGAGACTTCCATAAATCACCGAGACTTCCATAAATCACAGAGACTTCCATAAATCACAGCAACTTCCATAAATCACGAGACTTCCATAAATCACAGAGACTTCCCTAAATCACAGCGACTTCCATAAATCACTGAGACTTCCATAAATCACGAGACTTCCATAAATCACGAGACTTCCATAATTCACTGAGACTTCCATAAATCACCGCGACTTCCATAAATCACGAGACTTCCATAAATCACAGAGACTTCCATAAATCACGAGACTTCCATAATTCACTGAGACTTCCATAAATCACCGAGACTTCCATAAATCACAGAGACTTCCATAAATCACAGCAACTTCCATAAATCACCGAGACTTCCATAAATCACAGAGACTTCCATAAATCACCGCGACTTCCATAAATCACGAGACTTCCATAAATCACAGAGACTTCCATAAATCACGAGACTTCCATAATTCACTGAGACTTCCATAAATCACCGAGACTTCAATAAATCACAGAGACTTCCATAAATCACAGCAACTTCCATAAATCACCGAGACTTCCATAAATCACAGAGACTTCCATAAATCACCGCGACTTCCATAAATCACGAGACTTCCATAAATCACAGAGACTTCCATAAATCACGAGACTTCCATAATTCACTGAGACTTCCATAAATCACCGAGACTTCCATAAATCACAGAGACTTCCATAAATCACAGCAACTTCCATAAATCACGAGACTTCCATAAATCACAGAGACTTCCCTAAATCACAGTGACTTCCATAAATCACGTGACTTCCATAATTCACTGAGACTTCCATAAATCACTGAGACTTCCATAAATCACTGAGACTTCCATAAATCACAGAGACTTCCATAATTCACTGAGACTTCCATAAATCACTGAGACTTCCATAAATCACAGAGACTTCCCTAAATCACAGCGACTTCCATAAATCACAGCGACTTCCATAAATCACAGCAACTTCCATAAATCACGAGACTTCCATAAATCACCGAGACTTCCATAAATCACAAGACTTCCATAAATCACGAGACTTCCATAATTCACTGAGACTTCCATAAATCACAGAGACTTCCATAAATCACAGCAACTTCCATAAATCACGAGACTTCCATAAATCACGAGACTTCCATAAATCACGAGACTTCTATAAATCACAAGACTTCCATAAATCACAGAGACTTCCATAAATCACAGCGACTTCCATAAATCACTGAGACTTCCATAAATCACGAGACTTCCATAAATCACGAGACTTCCATAATTCACTGAGACTTCCATAAATCACCGCGACTTCCATAAATCACAGAGACTTCCATAAATCACGAGACTTCCATAAATCACTGAGACTTCCATAAATCACAGAGACTTCCATAAATCACCGCGACTTCCATAAATCACAGCGACTTCCATAAATCACAGCGACTTCCATAAATCACTGAGACTTCCATAAATCACAGCGACTTCCATAAATCACAGAGACTTCCCTAAATCACAGCGACTTCCATAATTCACTGAGACTTCCATAAATCACCGAGACTTCCATAAATCACAGAGACTTCCATAAATCACAGCAACTTCCATAAATCACCGAGACTTCCATAAATCACAGAGACTTACATAAATCACCGCGACTTCCATAAATCACGAGACTTCCATAAATCACAGAGACTTCCATAAATCACGAGACTTCCATAATTCACTGAGACTTCCATAAATCACCGAGACTTCCATAAATCACAGAGACTTCCATAAATCACAGCAACTTCCATAAATCACGAGACTTCCATAAATCACAGAGACTTCCCTAAATCACAGCGACTTCCATGAATCACAGCGACTTCAATAAATCACAGCAACTTCCATAAATCACGAGACTTCCATAAATCACCGAGACTTCCATAAATCACAAGACTTCCATAAATCACGAGACTTCCATAATTCACTGAGACTTCCATAAATCACTGAGACTTCCATAAATCACAAGACTTCCATAAATCACGAGACTTCCATAAATCACAGAGACTTCCATAAATCACAGCAACTTCCATAAATCACGAGACTTCCATAAATCACGAGACTTCCATAAATCACGAGACTTCTATAAATCACGAGACTTCCATAAATCACAGAGACTTCCATAAATCACAGCGACTTCCATAAATCACTGAGACTTCCATAAATCACGAGACTTCCATAATTCACTGAGACTTCCATAAATCACCGTGACTTCCATAAATCACAGAGACTTCCATAAATCACTGAGACTTCCATAAATCACAGAGACTTCCATAAATCACCGCGACTTCCATAAATCACAGCGACTTCCATAAATCACAGCGACTTCCATAAATCACTGAGACTTCCATAAATCACAGCGACTTCCATAAATCACAGAGACTTCCCTAAATCACAGCGACTTCCATAAATCACTGAGACTTCCATAAATCACCGAGACTTCCATAAATCACAGAGACTTCCATAAATCACCGCGACTTCCATAAATCACGAGACTTCCATAAATCACAGAGACTTCCATAAATCACGAGACTTCCATAATTCACTAAGACTTCCATAAATCACCGAGACTTCCATAAATCACAGAGACTTCCATAAATCACAGCAACTTCCATAAATCACCGAGACTTCCATAAATCACAGAGACTTCCATAAATCACCGCGACTTCCATAAATCACGAGACTTCCATAAATCACAGAGACTTCCATAAATCACAGAGACTTCCATAAATCACAGCAACTTCCATAAATCACGAGACTTCCATAAATCACAGAGACTTCCCTAAATCACAGTGACTTCCATAAATCACGAGACTTCCATAATTCACTGAGACTTCCATAAATCACTGAGACTTCCATAAATCACTGAAACTTCCATAAATCACAGAGACTTCCATAAATCACGAGACTTCCATAAATCACGAGACTTCCATAAATCACCGAGACTTCCATAAATCACAAGACTTCCATAAATCACGAGACTTCCATAATTCACTGAGACTTCCATAAATCACTGAGACTTCCATAAATCACGAGACTTCCATAAATCACGAGACTTCCATAAATCACAGAGACTTCTGTAAATCACAGCAACTTCCATAAATCACGAGACTTCCATAAATCACGAGACTTCCATAAATCACGAGACTTCCATAAATCACAGCGACTTCCATAAATCACTGAGACTTCCATAAATCACAAGACTTCCATAAATCACGAGACTTCCATAATTCACAGAGACTTCCATAAATCACAGAGACTTCCATAAATCACGAGACTTCCATAAATCACCGAGACTTCCATAAATCACAGCGACTTCCATAAATCACAGAGACTTCCATAAATCACTGCAACTTCCATAAATCGCAGAGACTTCCCTAAATCACAGCGACTTCCATAAATCACGAGACTTCCCTAAATCACTGCGACTTCCATAAATCACGAGACTTCCATAAATCACAGAGACTTCCATAAATCACCGAGACTTCCATAAATCACAGCGACTTCCATAAATCACAGCGACTTCCATAAATCACGAGACTTCCATAAATCACAGAGACTTCCATAATTCACTGAGACTTCCATAAATCACTGAGACTTCCATAAATCACAGCGACTTCCATAAATCACAGAGATTTCCATAAATCACGAGACTTCCATAAATCACAGAGACTTCCATAAATCACAGCGACTTCCATAATTCACTGAGACTTCCATAAATCACAGAGACTTCCATAAATCACAGCGACTTCCATAAATCACAGAGACTTCCATAATTCACTGAGACTTCCATAAATCACAGAGACTTCCATAAATCACTGAGACTTCCATAATTCACTGAGACTTCCATAAATCACAGAGACTTCCATAAATCACAGCAACTTCCATAAATCACAGCGACTTCCATAATTCACTGAGACTTCCATAAATCACAGAGACTTCCATAAATCACAGCGACTTCCATAAATCACAGAGACTTCCATAATTCACTGAGACTTCCATAAATCACAGAGACTTCCATAAATCACAGAGACTTCCATAAATCACAGAGACTTCCATAAATCACTGAGACTTCCATAAATCACTGAGACTTCCATAAATCACAGAGACTTCCATAAATCACAGAGACTTCCATAAATAACTGAGACTTCCATAATTCACTGAGACTTCCATAAATCACAGAGACTTCCATAATTCACAGCGACTTCCATAAATCACAGAGACTTCCATAAATCACAGCGACTTCCATAAATCACAGCGACTTCCATAAATCACCGAGATTTCCATAAATCACTGAGACTTCCATAAATCACGAGACTTCCATAAATCACAGAGACTTCCATAAATCACAGCGACTTCCATAATTCACTGAGACTTCCATAAATCACAGAGACTTCCATAAATCACCGAGACTTCTATAAATCACCGAGACTTCCATAAATCACTGAGACTTCCATAAATCACCGCGACTTCCATAAATCACCGAGACTTCCATAAATCACCGAGACTTCCATAAATCACCGAGACTTCCATAAATCACTGAGACTTCCATAAATCACAGAGACTTTCATGAATCACCGCAACTTCCATAAATCACAGAGACTTCCATAAATCACAGAGACTTCCATAAATCACTGAGACTTCCATAATTCACTGAGACTTCCATAATTCACTGAGACTTCCATAAATCACAGAGACTTCCATAAATCACAGCGACTTCCATAAATCACGAGACTTCCATAAATCACGAGACTTCCATAAATCACAGAGACTTCCCTAAATCACGAGACTTCCATAAATCACGAGACTTCCATAAATCACCGTGACTTCCATAAATCACTGAGACTTCCATAAATCACCGCGACTTCCATAAATCACAGAGACTTCCATAAATCACCGAGACTTCCCTAAATCACTGAGACTTCCATAAATCACAGAGACTTCCATAAATCACTGAGACTTCCATAAATCACAGAGACTTCCATAAATCACTGAGACTTCCATAAATCACAGAGACTTCCATAAATCACAGAGACTTCCATAAATCACAGAGACTTCCATAAATCACGAGACTTCCATAAATCACAGAGACTTCCATAAATCACAGCGACTTCCATAAATCACAGCGACTTCCATAAATCACCGAGATTTCCATAAATCACAGCGACTTCCATAAATCACTGAGACTTCCATAAATCACCGAGACTTCCATAAATCACAGAGACTTCCATAAATCACAGAGACTTCCATAAATCACTGAGACTTCCAAAAATCACAGAGACTTCCATAAATCACCGAGACTTCTATAAATCACCGAGACTTCCATAAATCACTGAGACTTCCATAAATCACCGCGACTTCCATAAATCACCGAGACTTCCATAAATCACCGAGACTTCCATAAATCACCGAGACTTCCATAAATCACTGAGACTTCCATAAATCACAGAGACTTTCATAAATCACCGCAACTTCCATAAATCACAGAGACTTCCATAAATCACAGCAACTTCCATAAATCACGAGACTTCCATAATTCACTGAGACTTCCATAAATCACCGCGACTTCCATAAATCACAGAGACTTCCATAAATCACGAGACTTCCATAAATCACTGAGACTTCCATAAATCACAGAGACTTCCATAAATCACCGCGACTTCCATAAATCACAGCGACTTCCATAAATCACAGCGACTTCCATAAATCACTGAGACTTCCATAAATCACAGCGACTTCCATAAATCACAGAGACTTCCCTAAATCACAGCGACTTCCATAATTCACTGAGACTTCCATAAATCACCGAGACTTCCATAAATCACAGAGACTTCCATAAATCACAGCAACTTCCATAAATCACCGAGACTTCCATAAATCACAGAGACTTACATAAATCACCGCGACTTCCATAAATCACGAGACTTCCATAAATCACAGAGACTTCCATAAATCACGAGACTTCCATAATTCACTGAGACTTCCATAAATCACCGAGACTTCCATAAATCACAGAGACTTCCATAAATCACAGCAACTTCCATAAATCACGAGACTTCCATAAATCACAGAGACTTCCCTAAATCACAGTGACTTCCATGAATCACAGCGACTTCAATAAATCACAGCAACTTCCATAAATCACGAGACTTCCATAAATCACCGAGACTTCCATAAATCACAAGACTTCCATAAATCACGAGACTTCCATAATTCACTGAGACTTCCATAAATCACTGAGACTTCCATAAATCACAAGACTTCCATAAATCACGAGACTTCCATAAATCACAGAGACTTCCATAAATCACAGCAACTTCCATAAATCACGAGACTTCCATAAATCACGAGACTTCCATAAATCACGAGACTTCTATAAATCACGAGACTTCCATAAATCACAGAGACTTCCATAAATCACAGCGACTTCCATAAATCACTGAGACTTCCATAAATCACGAGACTTCCATAATTCACTGAGACTTCCATAAATCACCGTGACTTCCATAAATCACAGAGACTTCCATAAATCACTGAGACTTCCATAAATCACAGAGACTTCCATAAATCACCGCGACTTCCATAAATCACAGCGACTTCCATAAATCACAGCGACTTCCATAAATCACTGAGACTTCCATAAATCACAGCGACTTCCATAAATCACAGAGACTTCCCTAAATCACAGCGACTTCCATAAATCACTGAGACTTCCATAAATCACCGAGACTTCCATAAATCACAGAGACTTCCATAAATCACCGCGACTTCCATAAATCACGAGACTTCCATAAATCACAGAGACTTCCATAAATCACGAGACTTCCATAATTCACTGAGACTTCCATAAATCACCGAGACTTCCATAAATCACAGAGACTTCCATAAATCACAGCAACTTCCATAAATCACCGAGACTTCCATAAATCACAGAGACTTCCATAAATCACCGCGACTTCCATAAATCACGAGACTTCCATAAATCACAGAGACTTCCATAAATCACAGAGACTTCCATAAATCACAGCAACTTCCATAAATCATGAGACTTCCATAAATCACAGAGACTTCCCTAAATCACAGTGACTTCCATAAATCACGAGACTTCCATAATTCACTGAGACTTCCATAAATCACTGAGACTTCCATAAATCACTGAAACTTCCATAAATCACAGAGACTTCCATAAATCACGAGACTTCCATAAATCACGAGACTTCCATAAATCACCGAGACTTCCATAAATCACAAGACTTCCATAAATCACGAGACTTCCATAATTCACTGAGACTTCCATAAATCACTGAGACTTCCATAAATCACGAGACTTCCATAAATCACGAGACTTCCATAAATCACAGAGACTTCTGTAAATCACAGCAACTTCCATAAATCACGAGACTTCCATAAATCACGAGACTTCCATAAATCACGAGACTTCCATAAATCACAGCGACTTCCATAAATCACTGAGACTTCCATAAATCACAAGACTTCCATAAATCACGAGACTTCCATAATTCACAGAGACTTCCATAAATCACAGAGACTTCCATAAATCACGAGACTTCCATAAATCACCGAGACTTCCATAAATCACAGCGACTTCCATAAATCACAGAGACTTCCATAAATCACTGCAACTTCCATAAATCGCAGAGACTTCCCTAAATCACAGCGACTTCCATAAATCACGAGACTTCCCTAAATCACTGCGACTTCCATAAATCACGAGACTTCCATAAATCACAGAGACTTCCATAAATCACCGAGACTTCCATAAATCACAGCGACTTCCATAAATCACAGCGACTTCCATAAATCACGAGACTTCCATAAATCACAGAGACTTCCATAATTCACTGAGACTTCCATAAATCACTGAGACTTCCATAAATCACAGCGACTTCCATAAATCACAGAGATTTCCATAAATCACCGAGACTTCCATAAATCACGAGACTTCCATAAATCACAGAGACTTCCATAAATCACAGCGACTTCCATAATTCACTGAGACTTCCATAAATCACAGAGACTTCCATAAATCACAGCGACTTCCATAAATCACAGAGACTTCCATAATTCACTGAGACTTCCATAAATCACAGAGACTTCCATAAATCACTGAGACTTCCATAATTCACTGAGACTTCCATAAATCACAGAGACTTCCATAAATCACAGCAACTTCCATAAATCACAGCGACTTCCATAATTCACTGAGACTTCCATAAATCACAGAGACTTCCATAAATCACAGCGACTTCCATAAATCACAGAGACTTCCATAATTCACTGAGACTTCCATAAATCACAGAGACTTCCATAAATCACAGAGACTTCCATAAATCACAGAGACTTCCATAAATCACTGAGACTTCCATAAATCACTGAGACTTCCATAAATCACAGAGACTTCCATAAATCACAGAGACTTCCATAAATCACTGAGACTTCCATAATTCACTGAGACTTCCATAAATCACAGAGACTTCCATAATTCACAGCGACTTCCATAAATCACAGAGACTTCCATAAATCACAGCGACTTCCATAAATCACAGCGACTTCCATAAATCACAGAGATTTCCATAAATCACTGAGACTTCCATAAATCACGAGACTTCCATAAATCACAGAGACTTCCATAAATCACAGCGACTTCCATAATTCACTGAGACTTCCATAAATCACAGAGACTTCCATAAATCACCGAGACTTCTATAAATCCCCGAGACTTCCATAAATCACTGAGACTTCCATAAATCACCGCGACTTCCATAAATCACCGAGACTTCCATAAATCACCGAGACTTCCATAAATCACCGAGACTTCCATAAATCACTGAGACTTCCATAAATCACAGAGACTTTCATGAATCACCGCAACTTCCATAAATCACAGAGACTTCCATAAATCACAGAGACTTCCATAAATCACTGAGACTTCCATAATTCACTGAGACTTCCATAATTCACTGAGACTTCCATAAATCACAGAGACTTCCATAAATCACAGCGACTTCCATAAATCACGAGACTTCCATAAATCACGAGACTTCCATAAATCACAGAGACTTCCCTAAATCACGAGACTTCCATAAATCACGAGACTTCCATAAATCACCGTGACTTCCATAAATCACTGAGACTTCCATAAATCACCGCGACTTCCATAAATCACAGAGACTTCCATAAATCACCGAGACTTCCCTAAATCACTGAGACTTCCATAAATCACAGAGACTTCCATAAATCACTGAGACTTCCATAAATCACAGAGACTTCCATAAATCACTGAGACTTCCATAAATCACAGAGACTTCCATAAATCACAGAGACTTCCATAAATCACAGAGACTTCCATAAATCACGAGACTTCCATAAATCACAGAGACTTCCATAAATCACAGCGACTTCCATAAATCACAGCGACTTCCATAAATCACCGAGATTTCCATAAATCACAGCGACTTCCATAAATCACTGAGACTTCCATAAATCACCGAGACTTCCATAAATCACAGAGACTTCCATAAATCACAGAGACTTCCATAAATCACTGAGACTTCCAAAAATCACTGAGACTTCCATAAATCACAGAGACTTCCATAAATCACAGAGACTTCCATAAATCACTGAGACTTCCATAATTCACTGAGACTTCCATAAATCACAGAGACTTCCATAATTCACAGCGACTTCCATAAATCACAGAGACTTCCATAAATCACAGCGACTTCCATAAATCACCGAGATTTCCATAAATCACCGAGACTTCCATAAATCACGAGACTTCCATAAATCACAGAGACTTCCATAAATCACAGCGACTTCCATAATTCACTGAGACTTCCATAAATCACAGAGACTTCCATAAATCACCGAGACTTCTATAAATCACCGAGACTTCCATAAATCACTGAGACTTCCATAAATCACCGCGACTTCCATAAATCACCGAGACTTCCATAAATCACCGAGACTTCCATAAATCACCGAGACTTCCATAAATCACTGAGACTTCCATAAATCACAGAGACTTTCATAAATCACCGCAACTTCCATAAATCACAGAGACTTCCATAAATCACAGAGACTTCCATAAATCACAGAGACTTCCATAAATCACTGAGACTTCCATAATTCACTGAGACTTCCATAATTCACTGAGACTTCCATAAATCACAGAGACTTCCATAAATCACAGCGACTTCCATAAATCACGAGACTTCCATAAATCACGAGACTTCCATAAATCACAGAGACTTCCCTAAATCACGAGACTTCCATAAATCACGAGACTTCCATAAATCACCGCGACTTCCATAAATCACTGAGACTTCCATAAATCACCGCGACTTCCATAAATTACAGAGACTTCCATAAATCACCGAGACTTCCCTAAATCACTGAGACTTCCATAAATCACAGAGACTTCCATAAATCACTGAGACTTCCATAAATCACAGAGACTTCCATAAATCACTGAGACTTCCATAAATCACAGAGACTTCCATAAATCACAGAGACTTCCATAAATCACAGAGACTTCCATAAATCACGAGACTTCCATAAATCACAGCGACTTCCATAAATCACAGCGACTTCCATAAATCACCGAGATTTCCATAAATCACAGCGACTTCCATAAATCACTGAGACTTCCATAAATCACCGAGACTTCCATAAATCACAGAGACTTCCATAAATCACTGAGACTTCCATAAATCACAGCGACTTCCATAAATCACAGAGACTTCCCTAAATCACAGCGACTTCCATAAATCACTGAGACTTCCACAAATCACCGAGACTTCCATAAATCACAGAGACTTCCTTAAATCACCGCGACTTCCATAAATCACCGAGATTTCCATAAATCACAGCGACTTCCATAAATCACTGAGACTTCCATAAATCACAGAGACTTCCCTAAATCACAGAGACTTCCATAAATCACAGAGACTTCCATAAATCACCGTGATTTCCATAAAGCACAGCGACTTCCATAAATCACTGAGACTTCCATAAATCACAGAGACTTCCATAAATCACAGAGACTTCCATAAATCACCGCGACTTCCATAAATCACGAGACTTCCATAAATCACAGAGACTTCCATAAATCACGAGACTTCCATAATTCACTGAGACTTCCATAAATCACAGAGACTTCCATAAATCACTGCGACTTCCATAAATCACGAGACTTCCATAAATCACAGAGACTTCCATAAATCACGAGACTTCCATAATTCACTGAGACTTCCATAAATCACGAGACTTCCATAAATCACAGAGACTTCCATAAATCACGAGACTTCCATAATTCACCGAGACTTCCATAAATCACTGAGATTTCCATAAATCACAGTGACTTCCATAAATCGCAGAGACTTCCCTAAATCACAGCGACTTCCATAAATCACTGAGACTTCCATAAATCACCGAGACTTCCATAAATCACAGAGACTTCCATAAATCACCGCGACTTCCATAAATCACAAGACTTCCATAAATCACAGAGACTTCCATAAATCACCAGACTTCCATAATTCACTGAGACTTCCATAAATCACCGAGACTTCCATAAATCACAGAGACTTCCATAAATCACAGCAACTTCCATAAATCACTAGACTTCCATAAATCACGAGACTTCCATAAATCACAGAGACTTCCATAAATCACGAGACTTCCATAATTCACTGAGACTTCCATAAATCACAGAGACTTCCATAAATCACTGCGACTTCCATAAATCACGAGACTTCCATAAATCACAGAGACTTCCATAAATCACGAGACTTCCATAATTCACTGAGACTTCCATAAATCACGAGACTTCCATAAATCACAGAGACTTCCATAAATCACGAGACTTCCATAATTCACCGAGACTTCCATAAATCACTGAGATTTCCATAAATCACAGTGACTTCCATAAATCGCAGAGACTTCCCTAAATCACAGCGACTTCCATAAATCACTGAGACTTCCATAAATCACCGAGACTTCCATAAATCACAGAGACTTCCATAAATCACCGCGACTTCCATAAATCACTGAGACTTCCATAAATCACGAGACTTCCATAAATCACGAGACTTCCATAATTCACTGAGACTTCCATAAATCACCGCGACTTCCATAAATCACGAGACTTCCATAAATCACAGAGACTTCCATAAATCACGAGACTTCCATAATTCACTGAGACTTCCATAAATCACCGAGACTTCCATAAATCACAGAGACTTCAATAAATCACAGCAACTTCCATAAATCACCGAGACTTCCATAAATCACAGAGACTTCCATAAATCACCGCGACTTCCATAAATCACGAGACTTCCATAAATCACAGAGACTTCCATAAATCACGAGACTTCCATAATTCACTGAGACTTCCATAAATCACCGAGACTTCCATAAATCACAGAGACTTCCATATATCACAGCAACTTCCATAAATCACCGAGACTTCCATAAATCACAGAGACTTCCATAAATCACCGCGACTTCCATAAATCACGAGACTTCCATAAATCACAGAGACTTCCATAAATCACGAGACTTCCATAATTCACTGAGACTTCCATAAATCACCGAGACTTCCATAAATCACAGAGACTTCCATAAATCACAGCAACTTCCATAAATCACGAGACTTCCATAAATCACAGAGACTTCCCTAAATCACAGTGACTTCCATAAATCACGAGACTTCCATAATTCACTGAGACTTCCATAAATCACTGAGACTTCCATAAATCACTGAGACTTCCATAAATCACAGAGACTTCCATAATTCACTGAGACTTCCATAAATCACAGAGACTTCCCTAAATCACAGCGACTTCCATAAATCACAGCGACTTCCATAAATCACAGCAACTTCCATAAATCACGAGACTTCCATAAATCACCGAGACTTCCATAAATCACAAGACTTCCATAAATCACGAGACTTCCATAATTCACTGAGACTTCCATAAATCACAGAGACTTCCATAAATCACAGCAACTTCCATAAATCACGAGACTTCCATAAATCACGAGACTTCCATAAATCACGAGACTTCTATAAATCACAAGACTTCCATAAATCACAGAGACTTCCATAAATCACAGCGACTTCCATAATTCACTGAGACTTCCATAAATCACGAGACTTCCATAAATCACGAGACTTCCATAATTCACTGAGACTTCCATAAATCACCGCGACTTCCATAAATCACAGAGACTTCCATAAATCACGAGACTTCCATAAATCACTGAGACTTCCATAAATCACAGAGACTTCCATAAATCACCGCGACTTCCATAAATCACAGCGACTTCCATAAATCACAGCGACTTCCATAAATCACTGAGACTTCCATAAATCACAGCGACTTCCATAAATCACAGAGACTTCCCTAAATCACAGCGACTTCCATAAATCACTGAGACTTCCATAAATCACTGAGACTTCCATGAATCACAGAGACTTCCATAAATCACCGCGACTTCCATAAATCACGAGACTTCCATAAATCACAGAGACTTCCATAAATCACGAGACTTCCATAATTCACTGAGACTTCCATAAATCACCGAGACTTCCATAAATCACAGAGACTTCCATAAATCACAGCAACTTCCATAAATCACCGAGACTTCCATAAATCACAGAGACTTCCATAAATCACCGCGACTTCCATAAATCACGAGACTTCCATAAATCACAGAGACTTCCATAAATCACGAGACTTCCATAATTCACTGAGACTTCCATAAATCACCGAGACTTCCATAAATCACAGAGACTTCCATAAATCACAGCAACTTCCATAAATCATGAGACTTCCATAAATCACAGAGACTTCCCTAAATCACAGCGACTTCCATGAATCACAGCGACTTCCATAAATCACAGCAACTTCCATAAATCACGAGACTTCCATAAATCACCGAGACTTCCATAAATCACAAGACTTCCATAAATCACGAGACTTCCATTATTCACTGAGACTTCCATAAATCACTGAGACTTCCATAAATCACAAGACTTCCATAAATCATGAGACTTCCATAAATCACAGAGACTTCCATAAATCACAGCAACTTCCATAAATCACGAGACTTCCATAAATCACGAGACTTCCATAAATCACGAGACTTCTATAAATCACGAGACTTCCATAAATCACAGAGACTTCCATAAATCACAGCAAATTCCATAAATCACTGAGACTTCCATAAATCACGAGACTTCCATAATTCACTGAGACTTCCATAAATCACCGTGACTTCCATAAATCACAGAGACTTCCATGAATCACTGAGACTTCCATAAATCACAGAGACTTCCATAAATCACCGCGACTTCCATAAATCACAGCGACTTCCATAAATCACAGCGACTTCCATAAATCACTGAGACTTCCATAAATCACAGCGACTTCCATAAATCACAGAGACTTCCCTAAATCACAGCGACTTCCATAAATCACTGAGACTTCCATAAATCACCGAGACTTCCATAAATCACAGAGACTTCCATAAATCACCGCGACTTCCATAAATCACGAGACTTCCATAAATCACAGAGACTTCCATAAATCACGAGACTTCCATAATTCACTGAGACTTCCATAAATCACCGAGACTTCCATAAATCACAGAGACTTCCATAAATCACAGCAACTTCCATAAATCACCGAGACTTCCATAAATCACAGAGACTTCCATAAATCACCGCGACTTCCATAAATCACGAGACTTCCATAAATCACAGAGACTTCCATAAATCACGAGAGTTCCATAATTCACTGAGACTTCCATAAATCACCGAGACTTCCATAAATCACAGAGACTTCCATAAATCACAGCAACTTCCATAAATCACTGAGACTTCCATAAATCACAGAGACTTCCATAAATCACTGAGACTTCCATAAATCACAGAGACTTCCATAAATCACAGAGACTTCCATAAATCACAGAGACTTCCATAAATCACGAGACTTCCATAAATCACAGAGACTTCCATAAATCACAGCGACTTCCATAAATCACAGCGACTTCCATAAATCACCGAGATTTCCATAAATCACAGCGACTTCCATAAATCACTGAGACTTCCATAAATCACCGAGACTTCCATAAATCACAGAGACTTCCATAATTCACTGAGACTTCCATAAATCACAGAGACTTCCATAAATCACAGAGACTTCCATAAATCACAGAGACTTCCATAAATCACTGAGACTTCCAAAAATCACTGAGACTTCCATAAATCACAGAGACTTCCATAAATCACAGAGACTTCCATAAATCACTGAGACTTCCATAAATCACAGAGACTTCCATAAATCACTGAGACTTCCATAATTCACTGAGACTTCCATAAATCACAGAGACTTCCATAAATCACAGCAACTTCCATAAATCACAGCGACTTCCATAATTCACTGAGACTTCCATAAATCACAGAGACTTCCATAAATCACAGCGACTTCCATAAATCACAGAGACTTCCATAATTCACTGAGACTTCCATAAATCACAGAGACTTCCATAAATCACAGAGACTTCCATAAATCACAGAGACTTCCATAATTCACAGTGACTTCCATAAATCACAGAGACTTCCATAAATCACAGCGACTTCCATAAATCACAGCGACTTCCATAAATCACCGAGATTTCCATAAATCACTGAGACTTCCATAAATCACGAGACTTCCATAAATCACAGAGACTTCCATAAATCACAGCGACTTCCATAATTCACTGAGACTTCCATAAATCACAGAGACTTCCATAAATCACCGAGACTTCTATAAATCACCGAGACTTCCATAAATCACTGAGACTTCCATAAATCACCGCGACTTCCATAAATCACCGAGACTTCCATAAATCACCGAGACTTCCATAAATCACCGAGACTTCCATAAATCACTGAGACTTCCATAAATCACAGAGACTTTCATGAATCACCGCAACTTCCATAAATCACAGAGACTTCCATAAATCACAGAGACTTCCATAAATCACTGAGACTTCCATAATTCACTGAGACTTCCATAATTCACTGAGACTTCCATAAATCACAGAGACTTCCATAAATCACAGCGACTTCCATAAATCACGAGACTTCCATAAATCACGAGACTTCCATAAATCACAGAGACTTCCCTAAATCACGAGACTTCCATAAATCACGAGACTTCCATAAATCACCGTGACTTCCATAAATCACTGAGACTTCCATAAATCACCGCGACTTCCATAAATCACAGAGACTTCCATAAATCACCGAGACTTCCCTAAATCACTGAGACTTCCATAAATCACAGAGACTTCCATAAATCACTGAGACTTCCATAAATCACAGAGACTTCCATAAATCACTGAGACTTCCATAAATCACAGAGACTTCCATAAATCACAGAGACTTCCATAAATCACAGAGACTTCCATAAATCACGAGACTTCCATAAATCACAGAGACTTCCATAAATCACAGCGACTTCCATAAATCACAGCGACTTCCATAAATCACCGAGATTTCCATAAATCACAGCGACTTCCATAAATCACTGAGACTTCCATAAATCACCGAGACTTCCATAAATCACAGAGACTTCCATAAATCACAGAGACTTCCATAAATCACTGAGACTTCCAAAAATCACTGAGACTTCCATAAATCACAGAGACTTCCATAAATCACAGAGACTTCCATAAATCACTGAGACTTCCATAATTCACTGAGACTTCCATAAATCGCAGAGACTTCCATAATTCACAGCGACTTCCATAAATCACAGAGACTTCCATAAATCACAGCGACTTCCATAAATCACCGAGATTTCCATAAATCACCGAGACTTCCATAAATCACGAGACTTCCATAAATCACAGAGACTTCCATAAATCACAGCGACTTCCATAATTCACTGAGACTTCCATAAATCACAGAGACTTCCATAAATCACCGAGACTTCTATAAATCACCGAGACTTCCATAAATCACTGAGACTTCCATAAATCACCGCGACTTCCATAAATCACCGAGACTTCCATAAATCAACGAGACTTCCATAAATCACCGAGACTTCATAAATCACTGAGACTTCCATAAATCACAGAGACTTTCATAAATCACCGCAACTTCCATAAATCACAGAGACTTCCATAAATCACAGAGACTTCCATAAATCACAGAGACTTCCATAAATCACTGAGACTTCCATAATTCACTGAGACTTCCATAATTCACTGAGACTTCCATAAATCACAGAGACTTCCATAAATCACAGCGACTTCCATAAATCACGAGACTTCCATAAATCACGAGACTTCCATAAATCACAGAGACTTCCCTAAATCACGAGACTTCCATAAATCACGAGACTTCCATAAATCACCGCGACTTCCATAAATCACTGAGACTTCCATAAATCACCGCGACTTCCATAAATTACAGAGACTTCCATAAATCACCGAGACTTCCCTAAATCACTGAGACTTCCATAAATCACAGAGACTTCCATAAATCACTGAGACTTCCATAAATCACAGAGACTTCCATAAATCACTGAGACTTCCATAAATCACAGAGACTTCCATAAATCACAGAGACTTCCATAAATCACAGAGACTTCCATAAATCACGAGACTTCCATAAATCACAGCGACTTCCATAAATCACAGCGACTTCCATAAATCACCGAGATTTCCATAAATCACAGCGACTTCCATAAATCACTGAGACTTCCATAAATCACCGAGACTTCCATAAATCACAGAGACTTCCATAAATCACTGAGACTTCCATAAATCACAGCGACTTCCATAAATCGCAGAGACTTCCCTAAATCACAGCGACTTCCATAAATCACTGAGACTTCCACAAATCACCGAGACTTCCATAAATCACAGAGACTTCCTTAAATCACCGCGACTTCCATAAATCACCGAGATTTCCATAAATCACAGCGACTTCCATAAATCACTGAGACTTCCATAAATCACAGAGACTTCCCTAAATCACAGAGACTTCCATAAATCACAGAGACTTCCATAAATCACCGTGATTTCCATAAAGCACAGCGACTTCCATAAATCACTGAGACTTCCATAAATCACAGAGACTTCCATAAATCACAGAGACTTCCATAAATCACCGCGACTTCCATAAATCACGAGACTTCCATAAATCACAGAGACTTCCATAAATCACGAGACTTCCATAATTCACTGAGACTTCCATAAATCACAGAGACTTCCATAAATCACTGCGACTTCCATAAATCACAGAGACTTCCATAAATCACGAGACTTCCATAATTCACTGAGACTTCCATAAATCACGAGACTTCCATAAATCACAGAGACTTCCATAAATCACGAGACTTCCATAATTCACCGAGACTTCCATAAATCACTGAGATTTCCATAAATCACAGCGACTTCCATAAATCGCAGAGACTTCCCTAAATCACAGCGACTTCCATAAATCACTGAGACTTCCATAAATCACCGAGACTTCCATAAATCACAGAGACTTCCATAAATCACCGCGACTTCCATAAATCACGAGACTTCCATAAATCACAGAGACTTCCATAAATCACCAGACTTCCATAATTCACTGAGACTTCCATAAATCACCGAGACTTCCATAAATCACAGAGACTTCCATAAATCACAGCAACTTCCATAAATCACTAGACTTCCATAAATCACAGAGACTTCCCTAAATCACAGCGACTTCCATAAATCACTGAGACTTCCATAAATCACGAGACTTCCATAAATCACGAGACTTCCATAATTCACTGAGACTTCCATAAATCACCGCGACTTCCATAAATCACGAGACTTCCATAAATCACAGAGACTTCCATAAATCACGAGACTTCCATAATTCACTGAGACTTCCATAAATCACCGAGACTTCCATAAATCACAGAGACTTCAATAAATCACAGCAACTTCCATAAATCACCGAGACTTCCATAAATCACAGAGACTTCCATAAATCACCGCGACTTCCATAAATCACGAGACTTCCATAAATCACAGAGACTTCCATAAATCACGAGACTTCCATAATTCACTGAGACTTCCATAAATCACCGAGACTTCCATAAATCACCGAGACTTCCATATATCACAGCAACTTCCATAAATCACCGAGACTTCCATAAATCACAGAGACTTCCATAAATCACCGCGACTTCCATAAATCACGAGACTTCCATAAATCACAGAGACTTCCATAAATCACGAGACTTCCATAATTCACTGAGACTTCCATAAATCACCGAGACTTCCATAAATCACAGAGACTTCCATAAATCACAGCAACTTCCATAAATCACGAGACTTCCATAAATCACAGAGACTTCCCTAAATCACAGTGACTTCCATAAATCACGAGACTTCCATAATTCACTGAGACTTCCATAAATCACTGAGACTTCCATAAATCACTGAGACTTCCATAAATCACAGAGACTTCCATAAATCACTGAGACTTCCATAAATCACAGAGACTTCCCTAAATCACAGCGACTTCCATAAATCACAGCGACTCCCATAAATCACAGCAACTTCCATAAATCACGAGACTTCCATAAATCACCGAGACTTCCATAAATCACAAGACTTCCATAAATCACGAGACTTCCATAATTCACTGAGACTTCCATAAATCACAGAGACTTCCATAAATCACAGCAACTTCCATAAATCACGAGACTTCCATAAATCACGAGACTTCCATAAATCACGAGACTTCTATAAATCACAAGACTTCCATAAATCACAGAGACTTCCATAAATCACAGCGACTTCCATAAATCACTGAGACTTCCATAAATCACGAGACTTCCATAAATCACGAGACTTCCATAATTCACTGAGACTTCCATAAATCACCGCGACTTCCATAAATCACAGAGACTTCCATAAATCACGAGACTTCCATAAATCACTGAGACTTCCATAAATCACAGAGACTTCCATAAATCACCGCGACTTCCATAAATCACAGCGACTTCCATAAATCACAGAGACTTCCCTAAATCACAGCGACTTCCATAAATCACTGAGACTTCCATAAATCACTGAGACTTCCATGAATCACAGAGACTTCCATAAATCACCGCGACTTCCATAAATCACGAGACTTCCATAAATCACCGAGACTTCCATAAATCACAAGACTTCCATAAATCACGAGACTTCCATAATTCACTGAGACTTCCATAAATCACTGAGACTTCCATAAATCACAAGACTTCCATAAATCACGAGACTTCCATAAATCACAGAGACTTCCATAAATCACAGCAACTTCCATAAATCACGAGACTTCCATAAATCACGAGACTTCCATAAATCACGAGACTTCTATAAATCACGAGACTTCCATAAATCACAGAGACTTCCATAAATCACAGCGACTTCCATAAATCACTGAGACTTCCATAAATCACGAGACTTCCATAATTCACTGAGACTTCCATAAATCACCGTGACTTCCATAAATCACAGAGACTTCCATAAATCACTGAGACTTCCATAAATCACAGAGACTTCCATAAATCACCGCGACTTCCATAAATCACAGCGACTTCCATAAATCACAGCGACTTCCATAAATCACTGAGACTTCCATAAATCACAGCGACTTCCATAAATCACAGAGACTTCCCTAAATCACAGCGACTTCCATAAATCACTGAGACTTCCATAAATCACGAGACTTCCATAAATCACAGAGACTTCCATAAATCACCGCGACTTCCATAAATCACGAGACTTCCATAAATCACAGAGACTTCCATAAATCACGAGACTTCCATAATTCACTGAGACTTCCATAAATCACCGAGACTTCCATAAATCACAGAGACTTCCATAAATCACAGCAACTTCCATAAATCACCGAGACTTCCATAAATCACAGAGACTTCCATAAATCACCGCGACTTCCATAAATCACGAGACTTCCATAAATCACAGAGACTTCCATAAATCACGAGAGTTCCATAATTCACTGAGACTTCCATAAATCACCGAGACTTCCATAAATCACAGAGACTTCCATAAATCACAGCAACTTCCATAAATCACGAGACTTCCATAAATCACAGAGACTTCCCTAAATCACAGTGACTTCCATAAATCACGAGACTTCCATAATTCACTGAGACTTCCATAAATCACTGAGACTTCCATAAATCACTGAAACTTCCATAAATCACAGAGACTTCCATAAATCACGAGACTTCCATAAATCACGAGACTTCCATAATTCACTGAGACTTCCATAAATCACTGAGACTTCCATAAATCACAGAGACTTCCCTAAATCACAGCGACTTCCATAAATCACAGCGACTTCCATAAATCACAGCAACTTCCATAAATCACGAGACTTCCATAAATCACCGAGACTTCCATAAATCACAAGACTTCCATAAATCACGAGACTTCCATAATTCACTGAGACTTCCATAAATCACTGAGACTTCCATAAATCACGAGACTTCCATAAATCACAAGACTTCCATAAATCACAGAGACTTCCGTAAATCACAGCAACTTCCATAAATCACGAGACTTCCATAAATCACGAGACTTCCATAAATCACGAGACTTCCATAAATCACAGCGACTTCCATAAATCACTGAGACTTCCATAAATCACAAGACTTCCATAAATCACGAGACTTCCATAATTCACAGAGACTTCCATAAATCACAGAGACTTCCATAAATCACGAGACTTCCATAAATCACCGAGACTTCCATAAATCACGAGACTTCCATAAATCACAGAGACTTCCCTAAATCACAGCGACTTCCATAAATCACTGAGACTTCCATAAATCACGAGACTTCCATAAATCACGAGACTTCCATAATTCACTGAGACTTCCATAAATCACCGCGACTTCCATAAATCACGAGACTTCCATAAATCACAGAGACTTCCATAAATCACGAGACTTCCATAATTCACTGAGACTTCCATAAATCACCGAGACTTCCATAAATCACAGAGACTTCAATAAATCACAGCAACTTCCATAAATCACCGAGACTTCCATAAATCACAGAGACTTCCATAAATCACCGCGACTTCCATAAATCACGAGACTTCCATAAATCACAGAGACTTCCATAAATCACGAGACTTCCATAATTCACTGAGACTTCCATAAATCACCGAGACTTCCATAAATCACAGAGACTTCCATATATCACAGCAACTTCCATAAATCACCGAGACTTCCATAAATCACAGAGACTTCCATAAATCACCGCGACTTCCATAAATCACGAGACTTCCATAAATCACAGAGACTTCCATAAATCACGAGACTTCCATAATTCACTGAGACTTCCATAAATCACCGAGACTTCCATAAATCACAGAGACTTCCATAAATCACAGCAACTTCCATAAATCACGAGACTTCCATAAATCACAGAGACTTCCCTAAATCACAGTGACTTCCATAAATCACGAGACTTCCATAATTCACTGAGACTTCCATAAATCACTGAGACTTCCATAAATCACTGAGACTTCCATAAATCACAGAGACTTCCATAATTCACTGAGACTTCCATAAATCACAGAGACTTCCCTAAATCACAGCGACTTCCATAAATCACAGCGACTTCCATAAATCACAGCAACTTCCATAAATCACGAGACTTCCATAAATCACCGAGACTTCCATAAATCACAAGACTTCCATAAATCACGAGACTTCCATAATTCACTGAGACTTCCATAAATCACGAGACTTCCATAATTCACTGAGACTTCCATAAATCACAGCAACTTCCATAAATCACGAGACTTCCATAAATCACGAGACTTCCATAAATCACGAGACTTCTATAAATCACAAGACTTCCATAAATCACAGAGACTTCCATAAATCACAGCGACTTCCATAATTCACTGAGACTTCCATAAATCACGAGACTTCCATAAATCACGAGACTTCCATAATTCACTGAGACTTCCATAAATCACCGCGACTTCCATAAATCACAGAGACTTCCATAAATCACGAGACTTCCATAAATCACTGAGACTTCCATAAATCACAGAGACTTCCATAAATCACCGCGACTTCCATAAATCACAGCGACTTCCATAAATCACAGCGACTTCCATAAATCACTGAGACTTCCATAAATCACAGCGACTTCCATAAATCACAGAGACTTCCCTAAATCACAGCGACTTCCATAAATCACTGAGACTTCCATAAATCACTGAGACTTCCATGAATCACAGAGACTTCCATAAATCACCGCGACTTCCATAAATCACGAGACTTCCATAAATCACAGAGACTTCCATAAATCACGAGACTTCCATAATTCACTGAGACTTCCATAAATCACCGAGACTTCCATAAATCACAGAGACTTCCATAAATCACAGCAACTTCCATAAATCACCGAGACTTCCATAAATCACAGAGACTTCCATAAATCACCGCGACTTCCATAAATCACGAGACTTCCATAAATCACAGAGACTTCCATAAATCACGAGACTTCCATAATTCACTGAGACTTCCATAAATCACCGAGACTTCCATAAATCACAGAGACTTCCATAAATCACAGCAACTTCCATAAATCACGAGACTTCCATAAATCACAGAGACTTCCCTAAATCACAGCGACTTCCATGAATCACAGCGACTTCCATAAATCACAGCAACTTCCATAAATCACGAGACTTCCATAAATCACCGAGACTTCCATAAATCACAAGACTTCCATAAATCACGAGACTTCCATTATTCACTGAGACTTCCATAAATCACTGAGACTTCCATAAATCACAAGACTTCCATAAATCACGAGACTTCCATAAATCACAGAGACTTCCATAAATCACAGCAACTTCCATAAATCACGAGACTTCCATAAATCACGAGACTTCCATAAATCACGAGACTTCTATAAATCACGAGACTTCCATAAATCACAGAGACTTCCATAAATCACAGCGACTTCCATAAATCACTGAGACTTCCATAAATCACGAGACTTCCATAATTCACTGAGACTTCCATAAATCACCGTGACTTCCATAAATCACAGAGACTTCCATGAATCACTGAGACTTCCATAAATCACAGAGACTTCCATAAATCACCGCGACTTCCATAAATCACAGCGACTTCCATAAATCACAGCGACTTCCATAAATCACTGAGACTTCCATAAATCACAGCGACTTCCATAAATCACAGAGACTTCCCTAAATCACAGCGACTTCCATAAATCACTGAGACTTCCATAAATCACCGAGACTTCCATAAATCACAGAGACTTCCATAAATCACCGCGACTTCCATAAATCACGAGACTTCCATAAATCACAGAGACTTCCATAAATCACGAGACTTCCATAATTCACTGAGACTTCCATAAATCACCGAGACTTCCATAAATCACAGAGACTTCCATAAATCACAGCAACTTCCATAAATCACCGAGACTTCCATAAATCACAGAGACTTCCATAAATCACCGCGACTTCCATAAATCACGAGACTTCCATAAATCACAGAGACTTCCATAAATCACGAGAGTTCCATAATTCACTGAGACTTCCATAAATCACCGAGACTTCCATAAATCACAGAGACTTCCATAAATCACAGCAACTTCCATAAATCACTGAGACTTCCATAAATCACAGAGACTTCCATAAATCACTGAGACTTCCATAAATCACAGAGACTTCCATAAATCACAGAGACTTCCATAAATCACAGAGACTTCCATAAATCACGAGACTTCCATAAATCACAGAGACTTCCATAAATCACAGCGACTTCCATAAATCACAGCGACTTCCATAAATCACCGAGATTTCCATAAATCACAGTGACTTCCATAAATCACTGAGACTTCCATAAATCACCGAGA
Organism: Rana muscosa; assembly: GCA_029206835.1. Lineage (NCBI taxonomy): Eukaryota > Metazoa > Chordata > Amphibia > Anura > Ranidae > Rana > Rana muscosa. Next base: position 222,728,249 of record JARGYO010005626.1, on the reverse strand, counting down.
CTTCCATAAATCACAGAGACTTCCATAATTCACTGAGACTTCCATAAATCACAGAGACTTCCATAAATCACAGAGACTTCCATAAATCACAGAGACTTCCATAAATCACTGAGACTTCCAAAAATCACTGAGACTTCCATAAATCACAGAGACTTCCATAAATCACAGAGACTTCCATAATTCACTGAGACTTCCATAAATCACAGAGACTTCCATAATTCACTGAGACTTCCATAAATCACAGAGACTTCCATAAATCACAGCGACTTCCATAAATCACAGCGACTTCCATAAATCACCGAGATTTCCATAAATCACCGAGACTTCCATAAATCACGAGACTTCCATAAATCACAGAGACTTCCATAAATCACAGCGACTTCCATAATTCACTGAGACTTCCATAAATCACAGAGACTTCCATAAATCACCGAGACTTCTATAAATCACCGAGACTTCCATAATTCACTGAGACTTCCATAAATCACCGCGACTTCCATAAATCACCGAGACTTCCATAAATCACCGAGACTTCCATAAATCACCGAGACTTCCATAAATCACTGAGACTTCCATAAATCACAGAGACTTTCATAAATCACCGCAACTTCCATAAATCACAGAGACTTCCATAAATCACAGAGACTTCCATAAATCACAGAGACTTCCATAAATCACTGAGACTTCCATAATTCACTGAGACTTCCATAATTCACTGAGACTTCCATAAATCACAGAGACTTCCATGAATCACAGCGACTTCCATAAATCACGAGACTTCCATAAATCACGAGACTTCCATAAATCACAGAGACTTCCCTAAATCACGAGACTTCCATAAATCACGAGACTTCCATAAATCACCGCGACTTCCATAAATCACTGAGACTTCCATAAATCACAGCGACTTCCATAAATCACAGAGACTTCCATAAATCACCGAGACTTCCCTAAATCACTGAGACTTCCATAAATCACAGAGACTTCCATAAATCACTGAGACTTCCATAAATCACAGAGACTTCCATAAATCACTGAGACTTCCATAAATCACAGAGACTTCCATAAATCACAGAGACTTCCATAAATCACAGAGACTTCCATAAATCACGAGACTTCCATAAATCACAGAGACTTCCATAAATCACAGCGACTTCCATAAATCACAGCGACTTCCATAAATCACCGAGATTTCCATAAATCACAGCGACTTCCATAAATCACTGAGACTTCCATAAATCACCGAGACTTCCATAAATCACAGAGACTTCCATAAATCACTGAGACTTCCATAAATCACAGCGACCTCCATAAATCGCAGAGACTTCCCTAAATCACAGCGACTTCCATAAATCACTGAGACTTCCACAAATCACCGAGACTTCCATAAATCACAGAGACTTCCTTAAATCACCGCGACTTCCATAAATCACCGAGATTTCCATAAATCACAGCGACTTCCATAAATCACTGAGACTTCCATAAATCACAGAGACTTCCCTAAATCACAGAGACTTCCATAAATCACAGAGACTTCCATAAATCACCGTGATTTCCATAAAGCACAGCGACTTCCATAAATCACTGAGACTTCCATAAATCACAGAGACTTCCATAAATCACAGAGACTTCCATAAATCACCGCGACTTCCATAAATCACGAGACTTCCATAAATCACAGAGACTTCCATAAATCACGAGACTTCCATAATTCACTGAGACTTCCATAAATCACAGAGACTTCCATAAATCACTGCGACTTCCATAAATCACGAGACTTCCATAAATCACAGAGACTTCCATAAATCACGAGACTTCCATAATTCACTGAGACTTCCATAAATCACGAGACTTCCATAAATCACAGAGACTTCCATAAATCACGAGACTTCCATAATTCACCGAGACTTCCATAAATCACTGAGATTTCCATAAATCACAGCGACTTCCATAAATCGCAGAGACTTCCCTAAATCACAGCGACTTCCATAAATCACTGAGACTTCCATAAATCACCGAGACTTCCATAAATCACAGAGACTTCCATAAATCACCGTGACTTCCATAAATCACGAGACTTCCATAAATCACAGAGACTTCCATAAATCACCAGACTTCCATAATTCACTGAGACTTCCATAAATCACCGAGACTTCCATAAATCACAGAGACTTCCATAAATCACAGCAACTTCCATAAATCACGAGACTTCCATAAATCACAGAGACTTCCCTAAATCACAGCGACTTCCATAAATCACTGAGACTTCCATAAATCACGAGACTTCCATAAATCACGAGACTTCCATAATTCACTGAGACTTCCATAAATCACCGCGACTTCCATAAATCACGAGACTTCCATAAATCACAGAGACTTCCATAAATCACGAGACTTCCATAATTCACTGAGACTTCCATAAATCACCGAGACTTCCATAAATCACAGAGACTTCCATAAATCACAGCAACTTCCATAAATCACCGAGACTTCCATAAATCACAGAGACTTCCATAAATCACCGCGACTTCCATAAATCACGAGACTTCCATAAATCACAGAGACTTCCATAAATCACGAGACTTCCATAATTCACTGAGACTTCCATAAATCACCGAGACTTCCGTAAATCACAGAGACTTCCATAAATCACAGCAACTTCCATAAATCACCGAGACTTCCATAAATCACAGAGACTTCCATAAATCACCGCGACTTCCATAAATCACGAGACTTCCATAAATCACCGAGACTTCCATAAATCACGAGACTTCCATAATTCACTGAGACTTCCATAAATCACCGAGACTTCCATAAATCACAGAGACTTCCATAAATCACAGCAACTTCCATAAATCACGAGACTTCCATAAATCACAGAGACTTCCCTAAATCACAGTGACTTCCATAAATCACGAGACTTCCATAATTCACTGAGACTTCCATAAATCACTGAGACTTCCATAAATCACTGAGACTTCCATAAATCACAGAGACTTCCATAATTCACTGAGACTTCCATAAATCACTGAGACTTCCATAAATCACAGAGACTTCCCTAAATCACAGCGACTTCCATAAATCACAGCGACTTCCATAAATCACAGCAACTTCCATAAATCACGAGACTTCCATAAATCACCGAGACTTCCATAAATCACAAGACTTCCATAAATCACGAGACTTCCATAATTCACTGAGACTTCCATAAATCACAGAGACTTCCATAAATCACAGCAACTTCCATAAATCACGAGACTTCCATAAATCACGAGACTTCCATAAATCACGAGACTTCTATAAATCACAAGACTTCCATAAATCACAGAGACTTCCATAAATCACAGCGACTTCCATAAATCACTGAGACTTCCATAAATCACGAGACTTCCATAAATCACGAGACTTCCATAATTCACTGAGACTTCCATAAATCACCGCGACTTCCATAAATCACAGAGACTTCCATAAATCACGAGACTTCCATAAATCACTGAGACTTCCATAAATCACAGAGACTTCCATAAATCACCGCGACTTCCATAAATCACAGCGACTTCCATAAATCACAGCGACTTCCATAAATCACTGAGACTTCCATAAATCACAGCGACTTCCATAAATCACAGAGACTTCCCTAAATCACAGCGACTTCCATAAATCACTGAGACTTCCATAAATCACTGAGACTTCCATGAATCACAGAGACTTCCATAAATCACCGCGACTTCCATAAATCACGAGACTTCCATAAATCACAGAGACTTCCATAAATCACGAGACTTCCATAATTCACTGAGACTTCCATAAATCACCGAGACTTCCATAAATCACAGAGACTTCCATAAATCACAGCAACTTCCATAAATCACCGAGACTTCCATAAATCACAGAGACTTCCATAAATCACCGCGACTTCCATAAATCACGAGACTTCCATAAATCACAGAGACTTCCATAAATCACGAGACTTCCATAATTCACTGAGACTTCCATAAATCACCGAGACTTCCATAAATCACAGAGACTTCCATAAATCACAGCAACTTCCATAAATCACGAGACTTCCATAAATCACAGAGACTTCCCTAAATCACAGCGACTTCCATGAATCACAGCGACTTCCATAAATCACAGCAACTTCCATAAATCACGAGACTTCCATAAATCACCGAGACTTCCATAAATCACAAGACTTCCATAAATCACGAGACTTCCATAATTCACTGAGACTTCCATAAATCACTGAGACTTCCATAAATCACAAGACTTCCATAAATCACGAGACTTCCATAAATCACAGAGACTTCCATAAATCACAGCAACTTCCATAAATCACGAGACTTCCATAAATCACGAGACTTCCATAAATCACGAGACTTCTATAAATCACGAGACTTCCATAAATCACAGAGACTTCCATAAATCACAGCGACTTCCATAAATCACTGAGACTTACATAAATCACGAGACTTCCATAATTCACTGAGACTTCCATAAATCACCGTGACTTCCATAAATCACAGAGACTTCCATAAATCACTGAGACTTCCATAAATCACAGAGACTTCCATAAATCACCGCGACTTCCATAAATCACAGCGACTTCCATAAATCACAGCGACTTCCATAAATCACTGAGACTTCCATAAATCACAGCGACTTCCATAAATCACAGAGACTTCCCTAAATCACAGCGACTTCCATAAATCACTGAGACTTCCATAAATCACGAGACTTCCATAAATCACAGAGACTTCCATAAATCACCGCGACTTCCATAAATCACGAGACTTCCATAAATCACAGAGACTTCCATAAATCACGAGACTTCCATAATTCACTGAGACTTCCATAAATCACCGAGACTTCCATAAATCACAGAGACTTCCATAAATCACAGCAACTTCCATAAATCACCGAGACTTCCATAAATCACAGAGACTTCCATAAATCACCGCGACTTCCATAAATCACGAGACTTCCATAAATCACAGAGACTTCCATAAATCACGAGAGTTCCATAATTCACTGAGACTTCCATAAATCACCGAGACTTCCATAAATCACAGAGACTTCCATAAATCACAGCAACTTCCATAAATCACGAGACTTCCATAAATCACAGAGACTTCCCTAAATCACAGTGACTTCCATAAATCACGAGACTTCCATAATTCACTGAGACTTCCATAAATCACTGAGACTTCCATAAATCACTGAAACTTCCATAAATCACAGAGACTTCCATAAATCAAGAGACTTCCATAAATCACGAGACTTCCATAATTCACTGAGACTTCCATAAATCACTGAGACTTCCATAAATCACAGAGACTTCCCTAAATCACAGCGACTTCCATAAATCACAGCGACTTCCATAAATCACAGCAACTTCCATAAATCACGAGACTTCCATAAATCACCGAGACTTCCATAAATCACAAGACTTCCATAAATCACGAGACTTCCATAATTCACTGAGACTTCCATAAATCACTGAGACTTCCATAAATCACGAGACTTCCATAAATCACAAGACTTCCATAAATCACAGAGACTTCCGTAAATCACAGCAACTTCCATAAATCACGAGACTTCCATAAATCACGAGACTTCCATAAATCACGAGACTTCCATAAATCACAGCGACTTCCATAAATCACTGAGACTTCCATAAATCACAAGACTTCCATAAATCACGAGACTTCCATAATTCACAGAGACTTCCATAAATCACAGAGACTTCCATAAATCACGAGACTTCCATAAATCACCGAGACTTCCATAAATCACAGCGACTTCCATAAATCACAGAGACTTCCATAAATCACTGCAACTTCCATAAATCACGAGACTTCCATAAATCACAGAGACTTCCATAAATCACAGAGACTTCCATAAATCACAGCGACTTCCATAAATCACTGAGACTTCCATAAATCACTGAGACTTCAATAAATCACGAGACTTCCATAAATCACGAGACTTCCATAATTCACTGAGACTTCCATAAATCACAGAGACTTCCATAAATCTTGAGACTTCCATAAATCACAGAGACTTCCATAAATCACAGAGACTTCCATAAATCACAGCGACTTCCATAAATCACAGAGACTTCCATAAATCACAGCAACTTCCATAAATCACGAGACTTCCATAAATCACGAGACTTCCATAAATCACGAGACTTCCATAAATCACAGAGACTTCCATAAATCACTGAGACTTCCATAAATCACAGAGACTTCCATAAATCACAGAGACTTCCATAAATCACAGCGACTTCTATAAATCACTTAGACTTCCATAAATCACGAGACTTCCATAAATCACAGAGACTTCCATAAATCACCGCGACTTCCATAAATCACGAGACTTCCATAAATCACGAGACTTCCATAATTCACAGCGACTTCCATAAATCACTGAGACTTCCATAAATCACAGAGACTTCCATAAATCACAGCAACTTCCATAAATCACGAGACTTCCATAAATCACTGAGACTTCCATAAATCACAGCAACTTCCATAAATCACAGAGACTTCCATAAATCACAGAGACTTCCATAAATCACAGCAACTTCCATAAATCACCGTGACTTCCATAAATCACAGAGGCTTCCATAAATCACAGAGACTTCCATAAATCACAGAGACTTCCATAAATCACAGAGACTTCCATAAATCACCGCGACTTCCATAAATCACCGAGACTTCCATGAATCACTGAGAATTCCCTAAATCACTGAGACTTCCATAAATCACAGCGACTTCCATAAATCGCAGAGACTTCCCTAAATCACAGCGACTTCCATAAATCACGAGACTTCCCTAAATCACTGCGACTTCCATAAATCACGAGACTTCCATAAATCACAGAGACTTCCATAAATCACCGAGACTTCCATAAATCACAGTGACTTCCATAAATCACAGCGACTTCCATAAATCACGAGACTTCCATAAATCACAGAGACTTCCATAATTCACTGAGACTTCCATAAATCACTGAGACTTCCATAAATCACAGCGACTTCCATAAATCACAGAGATTTCCATAAATCACCGAGACTTCCATAAATCACAAGACTTCCATAAATCACAGAGACTTCCATAAATCACAGCGACTTCCATAATTCACTGAGACTTCCATAAATCACAGAGACTTCCATAAATCACAGCGACTTCCATAAATCACAGAGACTTCCATAATTCACTGAGACTTCCATAAATCACAGAGACTTCCATAAATCACTGAGACTTCCATAATTCACTGAGACTTCCATAAATCACAGAGACTTCCATAAATCACAGCAACTTCCATAAATCACAGCGACTTCCATAATTCACTGAGACTTCCATAAATCACAGAGACTTCCATAAATCACAGCGACTTCCATAAATCACAGAGACTTCCATAATTCACTGAGACTTCCATAAATCACAGAGACTTCCATAAATCACAGAGACTTCCATAAATCACAGAGACTTCCATAAATCACTGAGACTTCCATAAATCACTGAGACTTCCATAAATCACAGAGACTTCCATAAATCACAGAGACTTCCATAAATCACTGAGACTTCCATAATTCACTGAGACTTCCATAAATCACAGAGACTTCCATAATTCACAGCGACTTCCATAAATCACAGAGACTTCCATAAATCACAGCGACTTCCATAAATCACAGCGACTTCCATAAATCACCGAGATTTCCATAAATCACCGAGACTTCCATAAATCACGAGACTTCCATAAATCACAGAGACTTCCATAAATCACAGCGACTTCCATAATTCACTGAGACTTCCATAAATCACAGAGACTTCCATAAATCACCGAGACTTCTATAAATCACCGAGACTTCCATAAATCACCGAGACTTCCATAAATCACAGAGACTTTCATAAATCACCGCAACTTCCATAAATCACAGAGACTTCCATAAATCACAGAGACTTCCATAAATCACAGAGACTTCCATAAATCACTGAGACTTCCATAATTCACTGAGACTTCCATAATTCACTGAGACTTCCATAAATCACAGAGACTTCCATAAATCACAGCGACTTCCATAAATCACAAGACTTCCATAAATCACGAGACTTCCATAAATCACAGAGACTTCCCTAAATCATGAGACTTCCATAAATCACGAGACTTCCATAAATCACCGCGACTTCCATAAATCACTGAGACTTCCATAAATCACCGCGACTTCCATAAATCACAGAGACTTCCATAAATCACCGAGACTTCCCTAAATCACTGAGACTTCCATAAATCACAGAGACTTCCATAAATCACTGAGACTTCCATAAATCACAGAGACTTCCATAAATCACTGAGACTTCCATAAATCACAGAGACTTCCATAAATCACAGAGACTTCCATAAATCACAGAGACTTCCATAAATCACGAGACTTCCATAAATCACAGAGACTTCCATAAATCACAGCGACTTCCATAAATCACAGCGACTTCCATAAATCACCGAGATTTCCATAAATCACAGCGACTTCCATAAATCACTGAGACTTCCATAAATCACCGAGACTTCCATAAATCACAGAGACTTCCATAAATCACTGAGACTTCCATAAATCACAGCGACTTCCATAAATCGCAGAGACTTCCTTAAATCACCGCGACTTCCATAAATCACCGAGATTTCCATAAATCACAGCGACTTCCATAAATCACTGAGACTTCCATAAATCACAGAGACTTCCCTAAATCACAGAGACTTCCATAAATCACAGAGACTTCCATAAATCACCGTGATTTCCATAAAGCACAGCGACTTCCATAAATCACTGAGACTTCCATAAATCACAGAGACTTCCATAAATCACAGAGACTTCCATAAATCACCGCGACTTCCATAAATCACGAGACTTCCATAAATCACAGAGACTTCCATAAATCACGAGACTTCCATAATTCACTGAGACTTCCATAAATCACAGAGACTTCCATAAATCACTGCGACTTCCATAAATCACGAGACTTCCATAAATCACAGAGACTTCCATAAATCACGAGACTTCCATAATTCACTGAGACTTCCATAAATCACGAGACTTCCATAAATCACAGAGACTTCCATAAATCACGAGACTTCCATAATTCACAGAGACTTCCATAAATCACTGAGATTTCCATAAATCACAGCGACTTCCATAAATCGCAGAGACTTCCCTAAATCACAGCGACTTCCATAAATCACTGAGACTTCCATAAATCACGAGACTTCCATAAATCACGAGACTTCCATAAATCACAGAGACTTCCATTAATCACAGCAACTTCCATAAATCACGAGACTTCCATAAATCACGAGACTTCCATAAATCACGAGACTTCCATAAATGACAGCGACTTCCATAAATCACTGAGACTTCCATAAATCACAAGACTTCCATAAATCACGAGACTTCCATAATTCACAGAGACTTCCATAAATCACAGAGACTTCCATAAATCACGAGACTTCCATAAATCACCGAGACTTCCATAAATCACAGAGACTTCCATAAATCACAGCGACTTCCATAAATCACAGAGACTTCCATAAATCACTGCAACTTCCATAAATCACGAGACTTCCATAAATCACAGAGACTTCCATAAATCACAGAGACTTCCATAAATCACAGCGACTTCCATAAATCACTGAGACTTCCATAAATCACTGAGACTTCAATAAATCACGAGACTTCCATAAATCACGAGACTTCCATAATTCACTGAGACTTCCATAAATCACAGAGACTTCCATAAATCTTGAGACTTCCATAAATCACCGAGACTTCCATAAATCACAGAGACTTCCATAAATCACAGCGACTTCCATAAATCACAGAGACTTCCATAAATCACAGCAACTTCCATAAATCACGAGACTTCCATAAATCACGAGACTTCCATAAATCACAGAGACTTCCATAAATCACCGTGATTTCCATAAAGCACAGCGACTTCCATAAATCACTGAGACTTCCATAAATCACAGAGACTTCCATAAATCACAGAGACTTCCATAAATCACCGCGACTTCCATAAATCACGAGACTTCCATAAATCACAGAGACTTCCATAAATCACGAGACTTCCATAATTCACTGAGACTTCCATAAATCACAGAGACTTCCATAAATCACTGCGACTTCCATAAATCACGAGACTTCCATAAATCACAGAGACTTCCATAAATCACGAGACTTCCATAATTCACTGAGACTTCCATAAATCACGAGACTTCCATAAATCACAGAGACTTCCATAAATCACGAGACTTCCATAATTCACCGAGACTTCCATAAATCACTGAGATTTCCATAAATCACAGCGACTTCCATAAATCGCAGAGACTTCCCTAAATCACAGCGACTTCCATAAATCACTGAGACTTCCATAAATCACGAGACTTCCATAAATCACGAGACTTCCATAAATCACAGAGACTTCCATAAATCACAGCAACTTCCATAAATCACGAGACTTCCATAAATCACGAGACTTCCATAAATCACGAGACTTCCATAAATCACAGCGACTTCCATAAATCACTGAGACTTCCATAAATCACAAGACTTCCATAAATCACGAGACTTCCATAATTCACAGAGACTTCCATAAATCACAGAGACTTCCATAAATCACGAGACTTCCATAAATCACCGAGACTTCCATAAATCACAGAGACTTCCATAAATCACAGCGACTTCCATAAATCACAGAGACTTCCATAAATCACTGCAACTTCCATAAATCACGAGACTTCCATAAATCACAGAGACTTCCATAAATCACAGAGACTTCCATAAATCACAGCGACTTCCATAAATCACTGAGACTTCCATAAATCACTGAGACTTCAATAAATCACGAGACTTCCATAAATCACGAGACTTCCATAATTCACTGAGACTTCCATAAATCACAGAGACTTCCATAAATCTTGAGACTTCCATAAATCACCGAGACTTCCATAAATCACAGAGACTTCCATAAATCACAGCGACTTCCATAAATCACAGAGACTTCCATAAATCACAGCAACTTCCATAAATCACGAGACTTCCATAAATCACGACACTTCCATAAATCACAGAGACTTCCATAAATCACTGAGACTTCCATAAATCACAGAGACTTCCATAAATCACAGAGACTTCCATAAATCACAGAGACTTCCATAAATCACAGAGACTTCCATAAATCACAGCGACTTCTATAAATCACTTAGACTTCCATAAATCACGAGACTTCCATAAATCACAGAGACTTCCATAAATCACCGCGACTTCCATAAATCACGAGACTTCCATAAATCACGAGACTTCCATAATTCACAGCGACTTCCATAAATCACTGAGACTTCCATAAATCACAGAGACTTCCATAAATCACAGCAACTTCCATAAATCACGAGACTTCCATAAATCACTGAGACTTCCATAAATCACAGCAACTTCCATAAATCACAGAGACTTCCATAAATCACAGAGACTTCCATAAATCACAGCAACTTCCATAAATCACCGCGACTTCCATAAATCACAGAGGCTTCCATAAATCACAGAGACTTCCATAAATCACAGAGACTTCCATAAATCACAGAGACTTCCATAAATCACCGCGACTTCCATAAATCACCGAGACTTCCATGAATCACTGAGAATTCCCTAAATCACTGAGACTTCCATAAATCACAGCGACTTCCATAAATCGCAGACTTCCCTAAATCACAGCGACTTCCATAAATCACGAGACTTCCCTAAATCACTGCGACTTCCATAAATCTTGAGACTTCCATAAATCACCGAGACTTCCATAAATCACAGAGACTTCCATAAATCACAGCGACTTCCATAAATCACAGAGACTTCCATAAATCACAGCAACTTCCATAAATCACGAGACTTCCATAAATCACGAGACTTCCATAAATCACAGAGACTTCCATAAATCACTGAGACTTCCATAAATCACAGAGACTTCCATAAATCACAGAGACTTCCATAAATCACAGCGACTTCTATAAATCACTTAGACTTCCATAAATCACGAGACTTCCATAAATCACAGAGACTTCCATAAATCACCGCGACTTCCATAAATCACGAGACTTCCATAAATCACGAGACTTCCATAATTCACAGCGACTTCCATAAATCACTGAGACTTCCATAAATCACAGAGACTTCCATAAATCACAGCAACTTCCATAAATCACGAGACTTCCATAAATCACTGAGACTTCCATAAATCACAGCAACTTCCATAAATCACAGAGACTTCCATAAATCACAGAGACTTCCATAAATCACAGCAACTTCCATAAATCACCGTGACTTCCATAAATCACAGAGGCTTCCATAAATCACAGAGACTTCCATAAATCACAGAGACTTCCATAAATCACAGAGACTTCCATAAATCACCGCGACTTCCATAAATCACCGAGACTTCCATGAATCACTGAGAATTCCCTAAATCACTGAGACTTCCATAAATCACAGCGACTTCCATAAATCGCAGAGACTTCCCTAAATCACAGCGACTTCCATAAATCACGAGACTTCCCTAAATCACTGCGACTTCCATAAATCACGAGACTTCCATAAATCACAGAGACTTCCATAAATCACCGAGACTTCCATAAATCACAGTGACTTCCATAAATCACAGCGACTTCCATAAATCACGAGACTTCCATAAATCACAGAGACTTCCATAATTCACTGAGACTTCCATAAATCACTGAGACTTCCATAAATCACAGCGACTTCCATAAATCACAGAGATTTCCATAAATCACCGAGACTTCCATAAATCACGAGACTTCCATAAATCACAGAGACTTCCATAAATCACAGCGACTTCCATAATTCACTGAGACTTCCATAAATCACAGAGACTTCCATAAATCACAGCGACTTCCATAAATCACAGAGACTTCCATAATTCACTGAGACTTCCATAAATCACAGAGACTTCCATAAATCACTGAGACTTCCATAATTCACTGAGACTTCCATAAATCACAGAGACTTCCATAAATCACAGCAACTTCCATAAATCACAGCGACTTCCATAATTCACTGAGACTTCCATAAATCACAGAGACTTCCATAAATCACAGCGACTTCCATAAATCACAGAGACTTCCATAATTCACTGAGACTTCCATAAATCACAGAGACTTCCATAAATCACAGAGACTTCCATAAATCATGAGACTTCCATAAATCACCGAGACTTCCATAAATCACAGAGACTTCCATAAATCACAGCGACTTCCATAAATCACAGAGACTTCCATAAATCACTGCAACTTCCATAAATCACGAGACTTCCATAAATCACAGAGACTTCCATAAATCACAGCGACTTCCATAAATCACTGAGACTTCCATAAATCACTGAGACTTCAATAAATCACGAGACTTCCATAAATCACGAGACTTCCATAATTCACTGAGACTTCCATAAATCACAGAGACTTCCATAAATCTTGAGACTTCCATAAATCACCGAGACTTCCATAAATCACAGAGACTTCCATAAATCACAGCGACTTCCATAAATCACAGAGACTTCCATAAATCACAGCAACTTCCATAAATCACGAGACTTCCATAAATCACGAGACTTCCATAAATCACGAGACTTCCATAAATCACAGAGACTTCCATAAATCACTGAGACTTCCATAAATCACAGAGACTTCCATAAATCACAGAGACTTCCATAAATCACAGAGACTTCCATAAATCACAGCGACTTCTATAAATCACTTAGACTTCCATAAATCACGAGACTTCCATAAATCACAGAGACTTCCATAAATCACTGCGACTTCCATAAATCACGAGACTTCCATAAATCACGAGACTTCCATAATTCACAGCGACTTCCATAAATCACTGAGACTTCCATAAATCACAGAGACTTCCATAAATCACAGCAACTTCCATAAATCACGAGACTTCCATAAATCACTGAGACTTCCATAAATCACAGCAACTTCCATAAATCACAGAGACTTCCATAAATCACAGAGACTTCCATAAATCACAGCAACTTCCATAAATCACCGCGACTTCCATAAATCACAGAGGCTTCCATAAATCACAGAGACTTCCATAAATCACAGAGACTTCCATAAATCACCGCGACTTCCATAAATCACCGAGACTTCCATGAATCACTGAGAATTCCCTAAATCACTGAGACTTCCATAAATCACAGCGACTTCCATAAATCGCAGACTTCCCTAAATCACAGCGACTTCCATAAATCACGAGACTTCCCTAAATCACTGCGACTTCCATAAATCTTGAGACTTCCATAAATCACCGAGACTTCCATAAATCACAGAGACTTCCATAAATCACAGCGACTTCCATAAATCACAGAGACTTCCATAAATCACAGCAACTTCCATAAATCACGAGACTTCCATAAATCACGAGACTTCCATAAATCACAGAGACTTCCATAAATCACTGAGACTTCCATAAATCACAGAGACTTCCATAAATCACAGAGACTTCCATAAATCACAGCGACTTCTATAAATCACTTAGACTTCCATAAATCACGAGACTTCCATAAATCACAGAGACTTCCATAAATCACCGCGACTTCCATAAATCACGAGACTTCCATAAATCACGAGACTTCCATAATTCACAGCGACTTCCATAAATCACTGAGACTTCCATAAATCACAGAGACTTCCATAAATCACAGCAACTTCCATAAATCACGAGACTTCCATAAATCACTGAGACTTCCATAAATCACAGCAACTTCCATAAATCACAGAGACTTCCATAAATCACAGAGACTTCCATAAATCACAGCAACTTCCATAAATCACCGTGACTTCCATAAATCACAGAGGCTTCCATAAATCACAGAGACTTCCATAAATCACAGAGACTTCCATAAATCACAGAGACTTCCATAAATCACCGCGACTTCCATAAATCACCGAGACTTCCATGAATCACTGAGAATTCCCTAAATCACTGAGACTTCCATAAATCACAGCGACTTCCATAAATCGCAGAGACTTCCCTAAATCACAGCGACTTCCATAAATCACGAGACTTCCCTAAATCACTGCGACTTCCATAAATCACGAGACTTCCATAAATCACAGAGACTTCCATAAATCACCGAGACTTCCATAAATCACAGTGACTTCCATAAATCACAGCGACTTCCATAAATCACGAGACTTCCATAAATCACAGAGACTTCCATAATTCACTGAGACTTCCATAAATCACTGAGACTTCCATAAATCACAGCGACTTCCATAAATCACAGAGATTTCCATAAATCACCGAGACTTCCATAAATCACGAGACTTCCATAAATCACAGAGACTTCCATAAATCACAGCGACTTCCATAATTCACTGAGACTTCCATAAATCACAGAGACTTCCATAAATCACAGCGACTTCCATAAATCACAGAGACTTCCATAATTCACTGAGACTTCCATAAATCACAGAGACTTCCATAAATCACTGAGACTTCCATAATTCACTGAGACTTCCATAAATCACAGAGACTTCCATAAATCACAGCAACTTCCATAAATCACAGCGACTTCCATAATTCACTGAGACTTCCATAAATCACAGAGACTTCCATAAATCACAGCGACTTCCATAAATCACAGAGACTTCCATAATTCACTGAGACTTCCATAAATCACAGAGACTTCCATAAATCACAGAGACTTCCATAAATCACAGAGACTTCCATAAATCACAGAGACTTCCATAAATCACTGAGACTTCCATAAATCACTGAGACTTCCATAAATCACAGAGACTTCCATAAATCACAGAGACTTCCATAAATCACTGAGACTTCCATAATTCACTGAGACTTCCATAAATCACAGAGACTTCCATAATTCACAGCGACTTCCATAAATCACAGAGACTTCCATAAATCACAGCGACTTCCATAAATCACAGCGACTTCCATAAATCACCGAGATTTCCATAAATCACCGAGACTTCCATAAATCACGAGACTTCCATAAATCACAGAGACTTCCATAAATCACAGCGACTTCCATAATTCACTGAGACTTCCATAAATCACAGAGACTTCCATAAATCACCGAGACTTCTATAAATCACCGAGACTTCCATAAATCACTGAGACTTCCATAAATCACCGCGACTTCCATAAATCACTGAGACTTCCATAAATCACCGAGACTTCCATAAATCACCGAGACTTCCATAAATCACAGAGACTTTCATAAATCACCGCAACTTCCATAAATCACAGAGACTTCCATAAATCACAGAGACTTCCATAAATCACTGAGACTTCCATAATTCACTGAGACTTCCATAATTCACTGAGACTTCCATAAATCACAGAGACTTCCATAAATCACAGCGACTTCCATAAATCACGAGACTTCCATAAATCACGAGACTTCCATAAATCACAGAGACTTCCCTAAATCACGAGACTTCCATAAATCACGAGACTTCCATAAATCACCGCGACTTCCATAAATCACTGAGACTTCCATAAATCACCGCGACTTCCATAAATCACAGAGACTTCCATAAATCACCGAGACTTCCCTAAATCACTGAGACTTCCATAAATCACAGAGACTTCCATAAATCACTGAGACTTCCATAAATCACAGAGACTTCCATAAATCACTGAGACTTCCATAAATCACAGAGACTTCCATAAATCACAAAGACTTCCATAAATCACGAGACTTCCATAAATCACAGAGACTTCCATAAATCACAGCGACTTCCATAAATCACAGCGACTTCCATAAATCACCGAGATTTCCATAAATCACAGCGACTTCCATAAATCACTGAGACTTCCATAAATCACCGAGACTTCCATAAATCACAGAGACTTCCATAAATCACTGAGACTTCCATAAATCACAGCGACTTCCATAAATCGCAGAGACTTCCTTAAATCACCGCGACTTCCATAAATCACCGAGATTTCCATAAATCACAGCGACTTCCATAAATCACTGAGACTTCCATAAATCACAGAGACTTCCCTAAATCACAGAGACTTCCATAAATCACAGAGACTTCCATAAATCACCGTGATTTCCATAAAGCACAGCGACTTCCATAAATCACTGAGACTTCCATAAATCACAGAGACTTCCATAAATCACAGAGACTTCCATAAATCACCGCGACTTCCATAAATCACGAGACTTCCATAAATCACAGAGACTTCCATAAATCACGAGACTTCCATAATTCACTGAGACTTCCATAAATCACAGAGACTTCCATAAATCACTGCGACTTCCATAAATCACGAGACTTCCATAAATCACAGAGACTTCCATAAATCACGAGACTTCCATAATTCACTGAGACTTCCATAAATCACGAGACTTCCATAAATCACAGAGACTTCCATAAATCACGAGACTTCCATAATTCACCGAGACTTCCATAAATCACTGAGATTTCCATAAATCACAGCGACTTCCATAAATCGCAGAGACTTCCCTAAATCACAGCGACTTCCATAAATCACTGAGACTTCCATAAATCACGAGACTTCCATAAATCACGAGACTTCCATAAATCACAGAGACTTCCATAAATCACAGCAACTTCCATAAATCACGAGACTTCCATAAATCACGAGACTTCCATAAATCACAGCGACTTCCATAAATCACTGAGACTTCCATAAATCACAAGACTTCCATAAATCACGAGACTTCCATAATTCACAGAGACTTCCATAAATCACAGAGACTTCCATAAATCACGAGACTTCCATAAATCACCGAGTCTTCCATAAATCACAGAGACTTCCATAAATCACAGCGACTTCCATAAATCACAGAGACTTCCATAAATCACTGCAACTTCCATAAATCACGAGACTTCCATAAATCACAGAGACTTCCATAAATCACAGAGACTTCCATAAATCACAGCGACTTCCATAAATCACTGAGACTTCCATAAATCACTGAGACTTCAATAAATCACGAGACTTCCATAAATCACGAGACTTCCATAATTCACTGAGACTTCCATAAATCACAGAGACTTCCATAAATCTTGAGACTTCCATAAATCACCGAGACTTCCATAAATCACAGAGACTTCCATAAATCACAGCGACTTCCATAAATCACAGAGACTTCCATAAATCACAGCAACTTCCATAAATCACGAGACTTCCATAAATCACGAGACTTCCATAAATCACGAGACTTCCATAAATCACAGAGACTTCCATAAATCACTGAGACTTCCATAAATCACAGAGACTTCCATAAATCACAGAGAATTCCATAAATCACAGCGACTTCTATAAATCACTTAGACTTCCATAAATCACGAGACTTCCATAAATCAC
Source organism: Rana muscosa (assembly GCA_029206835.1). Lineage (NCBI taxonomy): Eukaryota > Metazoa > Chordata > Amphibia > Anura > Ranidae > Rana > Rana muscosa. The sequence goes on along the minus strand of JARGYO010005626.1, from coordinate 222,709,798 downwards.
AGAGACTTCCATAAATCACCGCGACTTCCATAAATCACGAGACTTCCATAAATCACGAGACTTCCATAATTCACAGCGACTTCCATAAATCACTGAGACTTTCATAAATCACAGAGACTTCCATAAATCACAGCAACTTCCATAAATCACGAGACTTCCATAAATCACTGAGACTTCCATAAATCACAGCAACTTCCATAAATCACAGAGACTTCCATAAATCACAGAGACTTCCATAAATCACAGCAACTTCCATAAATCACCGCGACTTCCATAAATCACAGAGGCTTCCATAAATCACAGAGACTTCCATAAATCACAGAGACTTCCATAAATCACAGAGACTTCCATAAATCACCGCGACTTCCATAAATCACCGAGACTTCCATGAATCACTGAGAATTCCCTAAATCACTGAGACTTCCATAAATCACAGCGACTTCCATAAATCGCAGAGACTTCCCTAAATCACAGCGACTTCCATAAATCACGAGACTTCCCTAAATCACTGCGACTTCCATAAATCACGAGACTTCCATAAATCACAGAGACTTCCATAAATCACCGAGACTTCCATAAATCACAGCGACTTCCATAAATCACAGCGACTTCCATAAATCACGAGACTTCCATAAATCACAGAGACTTCCATAATTCACTGAGACTTCCATAAATCACTGAGACTTCCATAAATCACAGCGACTTCCATAAATCACAGAGATTTCCATAAATCACCGAGACTTCCATAAATCACGAGACTTCCATAAATCACAGAGACTTCCATAAATCACAGCGACTTCCATAATTCACTGAGACTTCCATAAATCACAGAGACTTCCATAAATCACAGCGACTTCCATAAATCACAGAGACTTCCATAATTCACTGAGACTTCCATAAATCACAGAGACTTCCATAAATCACTGAGACTTCCATAATTCACTGAGACTTCCATAAATCACAGAGACTTCCATAAATCACAGCAACTTCCATAAATCACAGCGACTTCCATAATTCACTGAGACTTCCATAAATCACAGAGACTTCCATAAATCACAGCGACTTCCATAAATCACAGAGACTTCCATAATTCACTGAGACTTCCATAAATCACAGAGACTTCCATAAATCACAGAGACTTCCATAAATCACAGAGACTTCCATAAATCACAGAGACTTCCATAAATCACTGAGACTTCCATAAATCACTGAGACTTCCATAAATCACAGAGACTTCCATAAATCACAGAGACTTCCATAAATCACTGAGACTTCCATAATTCACTGAGACTTCCATAAATCACAGAGACTTCCATAATTCACAGCGACTTCCATAAATCACAGAGACTTCCATAAATCACAGCGACTTCCATAAATCACAGCGACTTCCATAAATCACCGAGATTTCCATAAATCACCGAGACTTCCATAAATCACGAGACTTCCATAAATCACAGAGACTTCCATAAATCACAGCGACTTCCATAATTCACTGAGACTTCCATAAATCACAGAGACTTCCATAAATCACCGAGACTTCTATAAATCATCGAGACTTCCATAAATCACTGAGACTTCCATAAATCACCGCGACTTCCATAAATCACCGAGACTTCCATAAATCACCAAGACTTCCATAAATCACCGAGACTTCCATAAATCACTGAGACTTCCATAAATCACAGAGACTTTCATAAATCACCGCAACTTCCATAAATCACAGAGACTTCCATAAATCACAGAGACTTCCATAAATCACAGAGACTTCCATAAATCACTGAGACTTCCATAATTCACTGAGACTTCCATAATTCACTGAGACTTCCATAAATCACAGAGACTTCCATAAATCACAGCGCTTTCCATAAATCACGAGACTTCCATAAATCACGAGACTTCCATAAATCACAGAGACTTCCCTAAATCACGAGACTTCCATAAATCACGAGACTTCCATAAATCACCGCGACTTCCATAAATCACTGAGACTTCCATAAATCACCGCGACTTCCATAAATCACAGAGACTTCCATAAATCACCGAGACTTCCCTAAATCACTGAGACTTCCATAAATCACAGAGACTTCCATAAATCACTGAGACTTCCATAAATCACAGAGACTTCCATAAATCACTGAGACTTCCATAAATCACAGAGACTTCCATAAATCACAGAGACTTGCATAAATCACAGAGACTTCCATAAATCACGAGACTTCCATAAATCACAGAGACTTCCATAAATCACAGCGACTTCCATAAATCACCGAGATTTCCATAAATCACAGCGACTTCCATAAATCACTGAGACTTCCATAAATCACCGAGACTTCCATAAATCACAGAGACTTCCATAAATCACTGAGACTTCCATAAATCACAGCGACTTCCATAAATCGCAGAGACTTCCCTAAATCACAGCGACTTCCATAAATCACTGAGACTTCCACAAATCACCGAGACTTCCATAAATCACAGAGACTTCCTTAAATCACCGCGACTTCCATAAATCACCGAGATTTCCATAAATCACAGCGACTTCCATAAATCACTGAGACTTCCATAAATCACGAGACTTCCATAAATCACAGAGACTTCCATAAATCACCGCGACTTCCATAAATCACGAGACTTCCATAAATCACAGAGACTTCCATAAATCACCAGACTTCCATAATTCACTGAGACTTCCATAAATCACCGAGACTTCCATAAATCACAGAGACTTCCATAAATCACAGCAACTTCCATAAATCACCGAGATTTCCATAAATCACAGCGACTTCCATAAATCACTGAGACTTCCATAAATCACAGAGACTTCCCTAAATCACAGAGACTTCCATAAATCACAGAGACTTCCATAAATCACCGTGATTTCCATAAAGCACAGCGACTTCCATAAATCACTGAGACTTCCATAAATCACAGAGACTTCCATAAATCACAGAGACTTCCATAAATCACCGCGACTTCCATAAATCACGAGACTTCCATAAATCACAGAGACTTCCATAAATCACGAGACTTCCATAATTCACTGAGACTTCCATAAATCACAGAGACTTCCATAAATCACTGCGACTTCCATAAATCACGAGACTTCCATAAATCACAGAGACTTCCATAAATCACGAGACTTCCATAATTCACTGAGACTTCCATAAATCACGAGACTTCCATAAATCACAGCGACTTCCATAAATCACAGAGATTTCCATAAATCACCGAGACTTCCATAAATCATGAGACTTCCATAAATCACAGAGACTTCCATAAATCACAGCGACTTCCATAATTCACTGAGACTTCCATAAATCACAGAGACTTCCATAAATCACAGCGACTTCCATAAATCACAGAGACTTCCATAATTCACTGAGACTTCCATAAATCACAGAGACTTCCATAAATCACTGAGACTTCCATAATTCACTGAGACTTCCATAAATCACAGAGACTTCCATAAATCACAGCAACTTCCATAAATCACAGCGACTTCCATAATTCACTGAGACTTCCATAAATCACAGAGACTTCCATAAATCACAGCGACTTCCATAAATCACAGAGACTTCCATAATTCACTGAGACTTCCATAAATCACAGAGACTTCCATAAATCACAGAGACTTCCATAAATCACAGAGACTTCCATAAATCACTGAGACTTCCATAAATCACTGAGACTTCCATAAATCACAGAGACTTCCATAAATCACAGAGACTTCCATAAATCACTGAGACTTCCATAATTCACTGAGACTTCCATAAATCACAGAGACTTCCATAATTCACAGCGACTTCCGTAAATCACAGAGACTTCCATAAATCACAGCGACTTCCATAAATCACAGCGACTTCCATAAATCACCGAGATTTCCATAAATCACCGAGACTTCCATAAATCACGAGACTTCCATAAATCACAGAGACTTCCATAAATCACAGCGACTTCCATAATTCACTGAGACTTCCATAAATCACAGAGACTTCCATAAATCACCGAGACTTCTATAAATCACCGAGACTTCCATAAATCACTGAGACTTCCATAAATCACCGCGACTTCCATAAATCACCGAGACTTCCATAAATCACCGAGACTTCCATAAATCACAGAGACTTTCATAAATCACCGCAACTTCCATAAATCACAGAGACTTCCATAAATCACAGAGACTTCCATAAATCACAGAGACTTCCATAAATCACTGAGACTTCCATAATTCACTGAGACTTCCATAATTCACTGAGACTTCCATAAATCACAGAGACTTCCATAAATCACAGCGACTTCCATAAATCACGAGACTTCCATAAATCACGAGACTTCCATAAATCACAGAGACTTCCCTAAATCACGAGACTTCCATAAATCACGAGACTTCCATAAATCACCGCGACTTCCATAAATCACTGAGACTTCCATAAATCACCGCGACTTCCATAAATCACAGAGACTTCCATAAATCACCGAGACTTCCCTAAATCACTGAGACTTCCATAAATCACAGAGACTTCCATAAATCACTGAGACTTCCATAAATCACAGAGACTTCCATAAATCACTGAGACTTCCATAAATCACAGAGACTTCCATAAATCACAGAGACTTCCATAAATCACGAGACTTCCATAAATCACAGAGACTTCCATAAATCACAGCGACTTCCATAAATCACAGCGACTTCCATAAATCACCGAGATTTCCATAAATCACAGCGACTTCCATAAATCACTGAGACTTCCATAAATCACCGAGACTTCCATAAATCACAGAGACTTCCATAAATCACTGAGACTTCCATAAATCACAGCGACTTCCATAAATCGCAGAGACTTCCTTAAATCACCGCGACTTCCATAAATCACCGAGATTTCCATAAATCACAGCGACTTCCATAAATCACTGAGACTTCCATAAATCACAGAGACTTCCCTAAATCACAGAGACTTCCATAAATCACAGAGACTTCCATAAATCACCGTGATTTCCATAAAGCACAGCGACTTCCATAAATCACTGAGACTTTCATAAATCACAGAGACTTCCATAAATCACAGAGACTTCCATAAATCACCGCGACTTCCATAAATCACGAGACTTCCATAAATCACAGAGACTTGCATAAATCACGAGACTTCCATAATTCACTGAGACTTCCATAAATCACAGAGACTTCCATAAATCACTGCGACTTCCATAAATCACGAGACTTCCATAAATCACAGAGACTTCCATAAATCACGAGACTTCCATAATTCACTGAGACTTCCATAAATCACGAGACTTCCATAAATCACAGAGACTTCCATAAATCACGAGACTTCCATAATTCACCGAGACTTCCATAAATCACTGAGATTTCCATAAATCACAGCGACTTCCATAAATCGCAGAGACTTCCCTAAATCACAGCGACTTCCATAAATCACTGAGACTTCCATAAATCACGAGACTTCCATAAATCATGAGACTTCCATAAATCACAGAGACTTCCATAAATCACAGCAACTTCCATAAATCACGAGACTTCCATAAATCACGAGACTTCCATAAATCACAGCGACTTCCATAAATCACTGAGACTTCCATAAATCACAAGACTTCCATAAATCACGAGACTTCCATAATTCACAGAGACTTCCATAAATCACAGAGACTTCCATAAATCACGAGACTTCCATAAATCACAGAGACTTCCATAAATCACAGCGACTTCCATAAATCACAGAGACTTCCATAAATCACTGCAACTTCCATAAATCACGAGACTTCCATAAATCACAGAGACTTCCATAAATCACAGAGACTTCCATAAATCACAGCGACTTCCATAAATCACTGAGACTTCCATAAATCACTGAGACTTCAATAAATCACGAGACTTCCATAAATCACGAGACTTCCATAATTCACTGAGACTTCCATAAATCACAGAGACTTCCATAAATCTTGAGACTTCCATAAATCACCGAGACTTCCATAAATCACAGAGACTTCCATAAATCACAGCGACTTCCATAAATCACAGAGAATTCCATAAATCACAGCAACTTCCATAAATCACGAGACTTCCATAAATCACGAGACTTCCATAAATCACGAGACTTCCATAAATCACAGAGACTTCCATAAATCACTGAGACTTCCATAAATCACAGAGACTTCCATAAATCACAGAGACTTCCATAAATCACAGCGACTTCTATAAATCACTTAGACTTCCATAAATCACAGCGACTTCCATAAATCGCAGAGACTTCCCTAAATCACAGCGACTTCCATAAATCACTGAGACTTCCACAAATCACCGAGACTTCCATAAATCACAGAGACTTCCTTAAATCACCGCGACTTCCATAAATCACCGAGATTTCCATAAATCACAGCGACTTCCATAAATCACTGAGACTTCCATAAATCACGAGACTTCCATAAATCACAGAGACTTCCATAAATCACCGCGACTTCCATAAATCACGAGACTTCCATAAATCACAGAGACTTCCATAAATCACCAGACTTCCATAATTCACTGAGACTTCCATAAATCACCGAGACTTCCATAAATCACAGAGACTTCCATAAATCACAGCAACTTCCATAAATCACCGAGATTTCCATAAATCACATTGACTTCCATAAATCACTGAGACTTCCATAAATCACAGCGACTTCCATAAATCGCAGAGACTTCCCTAAATAACAGCGACTTCCATAAATCACTGAGACTTCCCTAAATCACAGCGACTTCCATAAATCACTGAGACTTCCATAAATCACAGAGACTTCCATAAATCACAGAGACTTCCATAAATCACAGCGACTTCCATAAATCACGAGACTTCCATAAATCACAGAGACTTCCATAAATCACGAGACTTCCATAATTCACTGAGACTTCCATAAATCACGAGACTTCCATAAATCACAGAGACTTCCATAATTCACTGAGACTTCCATAAATCACTGAGACTTCCATAAATCACAGCGACTTCCATAAATCACAGAGATTTCCATAAATCACCGAGACTTCCATAAATCACGAGACTTCCATAAATCACAGAGACTTCCATAAATCACAGCGACTTCCATAATTCACTGAGACTTCCATAAATCACCGCGACTTCCATAAATCACGAGACTTCCATAAATCACAGAGACTTCCATAAATCACCAGACTTCCATAATTCACTGAGACTTCCATAAATCACCGAGACTTCCATAAATCACAGAGACTTCCATAAATCACAGCAACTTCCATAAATCACCGAGATTTCCATAAATCACAGCGACTTCCATAAATCACTGAGACTTCCATAAATCACAGCGACTTCCATAAATCGCAGAGACTTCCCTAAATCACAGCGACTTCCATAAATCACTGAGACTTCCATAAATCACAGAGACTTCCATAAATCACAGAGACTTCCATAAATCACCGCGACTTCCATAAATCACAGAGACTTCCATAAATCACAGAGACTTCCATAAATCACAGAGACTTCCATAAATCACTGAGACTTCCATAATTCACTGAGACTTCCATAATTCACTGAGACTTCCATAAATCACAGAGACTTCCATAAATCACAGCGACTTCCATAAATCACGAGACTTCCATAAATCATGAGACTTCCATAAATCACAGAGACTTCCCTAAATCACGAGACTTCCATAAATCACGAGACTTCCATAAATCACCGCGACTTCCATAAATCACTGAGACTTCCATAAATCACCGCGACTTCCATAAATCACAGAGACTTCCATAAATCACCGAGACTTCCCTAAATCACTGAGACTTCCATAAATCACAGAGACTTCCATAAATCACTGAGACTTCCATAAATCACAGAGACTTCCATAAATCACTGAGACTTCCATAAATCACAGAGACTTCCATAAATCACAGAGACTTGCATAAATCACAGAGACTTCCATAAATCACGAGACTTCCATAAATCACAGAGACTTCCATAAATCACAGCGACTTCCATAAATCACCGAGATTTCCATAAATCACAGCGACTTCCATAAATCACTGAGACTTCCATAAATCACCGAGACTTCCATAAATCACAGAGACTTCCATAAATCACTGAGACTTCCATAAATCACAGCGACTTCCATAAATCGCAGAGACTTCCCTAAATCACAGCGACTTCCATAAATCACTGAGACTTCCACAAATCACCGAGACTTCCATAAATCACAGAGACTTCCTTAAATCACCGCGACTTCCATAAATCACCGAGATTTCCATAAATCACAGCGACTTCCATAAATCACTGAGACTTCCATAAATCACGAGACTTCCATAAATCACAGAGACTTCCATAAATCACCGCGACTTCCATAAATCACGAGACTTCCATAAATCACAGAGACTTCCATAAATCACCAGACTTCCATAATTCACTGAGACTTCCATAAATCACCGAGACTTCCATAAATCACAGAGACTTCCATAAATCACAGCAACTTCCATAAATCACCGAGATTTCCATAAATCACATTGACTTCCATAAATCACTGAGACTTCCATAAATCACAGCGACTTCCATAAATCGCAGAGACTTCCCTAAATCACAGCGACTTCCATAAATCACTGAGACTTCCATAAATCACAGAGACTTCCATAAATCACAGAGACTTCCATAAATCACCGCGACTTCCATAAATCACGAGACTTCCATAAATCACAGAGACTTCCATAAATCACGAGACTTCCATAATTCACTGAGACTTCCATAAATCACGAGACTTCCATAAATCACAGAGACTTCCATAATTCACTGAGACTTCCATAAATCACTGAGACTTCCATAAATCACAGCGACTTCCATAAATCACAGAGATTTCCATAAATCACCGAGACTTCCATAAATCACGAGACTTCCATAAATCACAGAGACTTCCATAAATCACAGCGACTTCCATAATTCACTGAGACTTCCATAAATCACGAGACTTCCATAAATCACAGAGACTTCCATAAATCACAGAGACTTCCATAAATCACTGAGACTTCCATAAATCACAGCGACTTCCATAAATCGCAGAGACTTCCTTAAATCACCGCGACTTCCATAAATCACCGAGATTTCCATAAATCACAGCGACTTCCATAAATCACTGAGACTTCCATAAATCACAGAGACTTCCCTAAATCACAGAGACTTCCATAAATCACAGAGACTTCCATAAATCACCGTGATTTCCATAAAGCACAGCGACTTCCATAAATCACTGAGACTTTCATAAATCACAGAGACTTCCATAAATCACAGAGACTTCCATAAATCACCGCGACTTCCATAAATCACGAGACTTCCATAAATCACAGAGACTTGCATAAATCACGAGACTTCCATAATTCACTGAGACTTCCATAAATCACAGAGACTTCCATAAATCACTGCGACTTCCATAAATCACGAGACTTCCATAAATCACAGAGACTTCCATAAATCACGAGACTTCCATAATTCACTGAGACTTCCATAAATCACGAGACTTCCATAAATCACAGAGACTTCCATAAATCACGAGACTTCCATAATTCACCGAGACTTCCATAAATCACTGAGATTTCCATAAATCACAGCGACTTCCATAAATCGCAGAGACTTCCCTAAATCACAGCGACTTCCATAAATCACTGAGACTTCCATAAATCACGAGACTTCCATAAATCATGAGACTTCCATAAATCACAGAGACTTCCATAAATCACAGCAACTTCCATAAATCACGAGACTTCCATAAATCACGAGACTTCCATAAATCACAGCGACTTCCATAAATCACTGAGACTTCCATAAATCACAAGACTTCCATAAATCACGAGACTTCCATAATTCACAGAGACTTCCATAAATCACAGAGACTTCCATAAATCACGAGACTTCCATAAATCACAGAGACTTCCATAAATCACAGCGACTTCCATAAATCACAGAGACTTCCATAAATCACTGCAACTTCCATAAATCACGAGACTTCCATAAATCACAGAGACTTCCATAAATCACAGAGACTTCCATAAATCACAGCGACTTCCATAAATCACTGAGACTTCCATAAATCACTGAGACTTCAATAAATCACGAGACTTCCATAAATCACGAGACTTCCATAATTCACTGAGACTTCCATAAATCACAGAGACTTCCATAAATCTTGAGACTTCCATAAATCACCGAGACTTCCATAAATCACAGAGACTTCCATAAATCACAGCGACTTCCATAAATCACAGAGAATTCCATAAATCACAGCAACTTCCATAAATCACGAGACTTCCATAAATCACGAGACTTCCATAAATCACGAGACTTCCATAAATCACAGAGACTTCCATAAATCACTGAGACTTCCATAAATCACAGAGACTTCCATAAATCACAGAGACTTCCATAAATCACAGCGACTTCTATAAATCACTTAGACTTCCATAAATCACAGCGACTTCCATAAATCGCAGAGACTTCCCTAAATCACAGCGACTTCCATAAATCACTGAGACTTCCACAAATCACCGAGACTTCCATAAATCACAGAGACTTCCTTAAATCACCGCGACTTCCATAAATCACCGAGATTTCCATAAATCACAGCGACTTCCATAAATCACTGAGACTTCCATAAATCACGAGACTTCCATAAATCACAGAGACTTCCATAAATCACCGCGACTTCCATAAATCACGAGACTTCCATAAATCACAGAGACTTCCATAAATCACCAGACTTCCATAATTCACTGAGACTTCCATAAATCACCGAGACTTCCATAAATCACAGAGACTTCCATAAATCACAGCAACTTCCATAAATCACCGAGATTTCCATAAATCACATTGACTTCCATAAATCACTGAGACTTCCATAAATCACAGCGACTTCCATAAATCGCAGAGACTTCCCTAAATAACAGCGACTTCCATAAATCACTGAGACTTCCCTAAATCACAGCGACTTCCATAAATCACTGAGACTTCCATAAATCACAGAGACTTCCATAAATCACAGAGACTTCCATAAATCACAGCGACTTCCATAAATCACAAGACTTCCATAAATCACAGAGACTTCCATAAATCACGAGACTTCCATAATTCACTGAGACTTCCATAAATCACGAGACTTCCATAAATCACAGAGACTTCCATAATTCACTGAGACTTCCATAAATCACTGAGACTTCCATAAATCACAGCGACTTCCATAAATCACAGAGATTTCCATAAATCACCGAGACTTCCATAAATCACGAGACTTCCATAAATCACAGAGACTTCCATAAATCACAGCGACTTCCATAATTCACTGAGACTTCCATAAATCACCGCGACTTCCATAAATCACGAGACTTCCATAAATCACAGAGACTTCCATAAATCACCAGACTTCCATAATTCACTGAGACTTCCATAAATCACCGAGACTTCCATAAATCACAGAGACTTCCATAAATCACAGCAACTTCCATAAATCACCGAGATTTCCATAAATCACAGCGACTTCCATAAATCACTGAGACTTCCATAAATCACAGCGACTTCCATAAATCGCAGAGACTTCCCTAAATCACAGCGACTTCCATAAATCACTGAGACTTCCATAAATCACAGAGACTTCCATAAATCACAGAGACTTCCATAAATCACCGCGACTTCCATAAATCACAGAGACTTCCATAAATCACAGAGACTTCCATAAATCACAGAGACTTCCATAAATCACTGAGACTTCCATAATTCACTGAGACTTCCATAATTCACTGAGACTTCCATAAATCACAGAGACTTCCATAAATCACAGCGACTTCCATAAATCACGAGACTTCCATAAATCATGAGACTTCCATAAATCACAGAGACTTCCCTAAATCACGAGACTTCCATAAATCACGAGACTTCCATAAATCACCGCGACTTCCATAAATCACTGAGACTTCCATAAATCACCGCGACTTCCATAAATCACAGAGACTTCCATAAATCACCGAGACTTCCCTAAATCACTGAGACTTCCATAAATCACAGAGACTTCCATAAATCACTGAGACTTCCATAAATCACAGAGACTTCCATAAATCACTGAGACTTCCATAAATCACAGAGACTTCCATAAATCACAGAGACTTGCATAAATCACAGAGACTTCCATAAATCACGAGACTTCCATAAATCACAGAGACTTCCATAAATCACAGCGACTTCCATAAATCACCGAGATTTCCATAAATCACAGCGACTTCCATAAATCACTGAGACTTCCATAAATCACCGAGACTTCCATAAATCACAGAGACTTCCATAAATCACTGAGACTTCCATAAATCACAGCGACTTCCATAAATCGCAGAGACTTCCCTAAATCACAGCGACTTCCATAAATCACTGAGACTTCCACAAATCACCGAGACTTCCATAAATCACAGAGACTTCCTTAAATCACCGCGACTTCCATAAATCACCGAGATTTCCATAAATCACAGCGACTTCCATAAATCACTGAGACTTCCATAAATCACGAGACTTCCATAAATCACAGAGACTTCCATAAATCACCGCGACTTCCATAAATCACGAGACTTCCATAAATCACAGAGACTTCCATAAATCACCAGACTTCCATAATTCACTGAGACTTCCATAAATCACCGAGACTTCCATAAATCACAGAGACTTCCATAAATCACAGCAACTTCCATAAATCACCGAGATTTCCATAAATCACATTGACTTCCATAAATCACTGAGACTTCCATAAATCACAGCGACTTCCATAAATCGCAGAGACTTCCCTAAATCACAGCGACTTCCATAAATCACTGAGACTTCCATAAATCACAGAGACTTCCATAAATCACAGAGACTTCCATAAATCACCGCGACTTCCATAAATCACGAGACTTCCATAAATCACAGAGACTTCCATAAATCACGAGACTTCCATAATTCACTGAGACTTCCATAAATCACGAGACTTCCATAAATCACAGAGACTTCCATAATTCACTGAGACTTCCATAAATCACTGAGACTTCCATAAATCACAGCGACTTCCATAAATCACAGAGATTTCCATAAATCACCGAGACTTCCATAAATCACGAGACTTCCATAAATCACAGAGACTTCCATAAATCACAGCGACTTCCATAATTCACTGAGACTTCCATAAATCACGAGACTTCCATAAATCACAGAGACTTCCATAAATCACAGCGACTTCCATAAATCACCGAGATTTCCATAAATCACAGCGACTTCCATAAATCACTGAGACTTCCATAAATCACCGAGACTTCCATAAATCACAGAGACTTCCATAAATCACTGAGACTTCCATAAATCACAGCGACTTCCATAAATTGCAGAGACTTCCCTAAATCACAGCGACTTCCATAAATCACTGAGACTTCCACAAATCACCGAGACTTCCATAAATCACAGAGACTTCCTTAAATCACCGCGACTTCCATAAATCACTGAGATTTCCATAAATCACAGCGACTTCCATAAATCACTGAGACTTCCATAAATCACGAGACTTCCATAAATCACAGAGACTTCCATAAATCACCGCGACTTCCATAAATCACAGAGACTTCCATAAATCACCAGACTTCCATAATTCACTGAGACTTCCATAAATCACCGAGACTTCCATAAATCACAGAGACTTCCATAAATCACAGCAACTTCCATAAATCACCGAGATTTCCATAAATCACAGCGACTTCCATAAATCACTGAGACTTCCATAAATCACAGCGACTTCCATAAATCGCAGAGACTTCCCTAAATCACAGCGACTTCCATAAATCACTGAGACTTCCATAAATCACAGAGACTTCCATAAATCACAGAGACTTCCATAAATCACCGCGACTTCCATAAATCACAGAGACTTCCATAAATCACAGAGACTTCCATAAATCACAGAGACTTCCATAAATCACTGAGACTTCCATAATTCACTGAGACTTCCATAATTCACTGAGACTTCCATAAATCACAGAGACTTCCATAAATCACAGCGACTTCCATAAATCACGAGACTTCCATAAATCACGAGACTTCCATAAATCACAGAGACTTCCCTAAATCACGAGACTTCCATAAATCACGAGACTTCCATAAATCACCGCGACTTCCATAAATCACTGAGACTTCCATAAATCACCGCGACTTCCATAAATCACAGAGACTTCCATAAATCACCGCGACTTCCATAAATCACGAGACTTCCATAAATCACAGAGACTTCCATAAATCACCAGACTTCCATAATTCACTGAGACTTCCATAAATCACCGAGACTTCCATAAATCACAGAGACTTCCATAAATCACAGCAACTTCCATAAATCACCGAGATTTCCATAAATCACAGCGACTTCCATAAATCACTGAGACTTCCATAAATCACAGCGACTTCCATAAATCGCAGAGACTTCCCTAAATCACAGCGACTTCCATAAATCACTGAGACTTCCACAAATCACCGAGACTTCCATAAATCACAGAGACTTCCTTAAATCACCGCGACTTCCATAAATCACCGAGATTTCCATAAATCACAGCGACTTCCATAAATCACTGAGACTTCCATAAATCACGAGACTTCCATAAATCACAGAGACTTCCATAAATCACCGCGACTTCCATAAATCACGAGACTTCCATAAATCACAGAGACTTCCATAAATCACCAGACTTCCATAATTCACTGAGACTTCCATAAATCACCGAGACTTCCATAAATCACAGAGACTTCCATAAATCACAGCAACTTCCATAAATCACCGAGATTTCCATAAATCACAGCGACTTCCATAAATCACTGAGACTTCCATAAATCACAGCGACTTCCATAAATCGCAGAGACTTCCCTAAATCACAGCGACTTCCATAAATCACTGAGACTTCCATAAATCACAGAGACTTCCATAAATCACAGAGACTTCCATAAATCACCGCGACTTCCATAAATCACAGAGACTTCCATAAATCACAGAGACTTCCATAAATCACAGAGACTTCCATAAATCACTGAGACTTCCATAATTCACTGAGACTTCCATAATTCACTGAGACTTCCATAAATCACAGAGACTTCCATAAATCACAGCGACTTCCATAAATCACGAGACTTCCATAAATCACGAGACTTCCATAAATCACAGAGACTTCCCTAAATCACGAGACTTCCATAAATCACGAGACTTCCATAAATCACCGCGACTTCCATAAATCACTGAGACTTCCATAAATCACCGCGACTTCCATAAATCACAGAGACTTCCATAAATCACCGCGACTTCCATAAATCACGAGACTTCCATAAATCACAGAGACTTCCATAAATCACCAGACTTCCATAATTCACTGAGACTTCCATAAATCACCGAGACTTCCATAAATCACAGAGACTTCCATAAATCACAGCAACTTCCATAAATCACCGAGATTTCCATAAATCACAGCGACTTCCATAAATCACTGAGACTTCCATAAATCACAGCGACTTCCATAAATCGCAGAGACTTCCCTAAATCACAGCGACTTCCATAAATCACTGAGACTTCCATAAATCACAGAGACTTCCATAAATCACAGAGACTTCCATAAATCACCGCGACTTCCATAAATCACAGAGACTTCCATAAATCACAGAGACTTCCATAAATCACAGAGACTTCCATAAATCACTGAGACTTCCATAATTCACTGAGACTTCCATAATTCACTGAGACTTCCATAAATCACAGAGACTTCCATAAATCACAGCGACTTCCATAAATCACGAGACTTCCATAAATCACGAGACTTCCATAAATCACAGAGACTTCCCTAAATCACGAGACTTCCATAAATCACGAGACTTCCATAAATCACCGCGACTTCCATAAATCACTGAGACTTCCATAAATCACAGCGACTTCCATAAATCACAGAGACTTCCATAAATCACCGAGACTTCCCTAAATCACTGAGACTTCCATAAATCACAGAGACTTCCATAAATCACTGAGACTTCCATAAATCACAGAGACTTCCATAAATCACTGAGACTTCCATAAATCACAGAGACTTCCATAAATCACAGAGACTTGCATAAATCACAGAGACTTCCATAAATCACGAGACTTCCATAAATCACAGAGACTTCCATAAATCACAGCGACTTCCATAAATCACCGAGATTTCCATAAATCACAGCGACTTCCATAAATCACTGAGACTTCCATAAATCACCGAGACTTCCATAAATCACAGAGACTTCCATAAATCACTGAGACTTCCATAAATCACAGCGACTTCCATAAATCGCAGAGACTTCCCTAAATCACAGCGACTTCCATAAATCACTGAGACTTCCACAAATCACCGAGACTTCCATAAATCACAGAGACTTCCTTAAATCACCGCGACTTCCATAAATCACAGAGACTTCCATAAATCACAGAGACTTCCATAAATCACAGAGACTTCCATAAATCACTGAGACTTCCATAATTCACTGAGACTTCCATAATTCACTGAGACTTCCATAAATCACAGAGACTTCCATAAATCACAGCGACTTCCATAAATCACGAGACTTCCATAAATCACGAGACTTCCATAAATCACAGAGACTTCCCTAAATCACGAGACTTCCATAAATCACGAGACTTCCATAAATCACCGCGACTTCCATAAATCACTGAGACTTCCATAAATCACCGCGACTTCCATAAATCACAGAGACTTCCATAAATCACCGCGACTTCCATAAATCACGAGACTTCCATAAATCACAGAGACTTCCATAAATCACCAGACTTCCATAATTCACTGAGACTTCCATAAATCACCGAGACTTCCATAAATCACAGAGACTTCCATAAATCACAGCAACTTCCATAAATCACCGAGATTTCCATAAATCACAGCGACTTCCATAAATCACTGAGACTTCCATAAATCACAGCGACTTCCATAAATCGCAGAGACTTCCCTAAATCACAGCGACTTCCATAAATCACTGAGACTTCCATAAATCACAGAGACTTCCATAAATCACAGAGACTTCCATAAATCACCGCGACTTCCATAAATCACAGAGACTTCCATAAATCACAGAGACTTCCATAAATCACAGAGACTTCCATAAATCACTGAGACTTCCATAATTCACTGAGACTTCCATAATTCACTGAGACTTCCATAAATCACAGAGACTTCCATAAATCACAGCGACTTCCATAAATCACGAGACTTCCATAAATCACGAGACTTCCATAAATCACAGAGACTTCCCTAAATCACGAGACTTCCATAAATCACGAGACTTCCATAAATCACCGCGACTTCCATAAATCACTGAGACTTCCATAAATCACCGCGACTTCCATAAATCACAGAGACTTCCATAAATCACCGAGACTTCCCTAAATCACTGAGACTTCCATAAATCACAGAGACTTCCATAAATCACTGAGACTTCCATAAATCACAGAGACTTCCATAAATCACTGAGACTTCCATAAATCACAGAGACTTCCATAAATCACAGAGACTTGCATAAATCACAGAGACTTCCATAAATCACGAGACTTCCATAAATCACAGAGACTTCCATAAATCACAGCGACTTCCATAAATCACCGAGATTTCCATAAATCACAGCGACTTCCATAAATCACTGAGACTTCCATAAATCACCGAGACTTCCATAAATCACAGAGACTTCCATAAATCACTGAGACTTCCATAAATCACAGCGACTTCCATAAATCGCAGAGACTTCCCTAAATCACAGCGACTTCCATAAATCACTGAGACTTCCACAAATCACCGAGACTTCCATAAATCACAGAGACTTCCTTAAATCACCGCGACTTCCATAAATCACCGAGATTTCCATAAATCACAGCGACTTCCATAAATCACGAGACTTCCATAAATCACAGAGGCTTCCATAAATCACCGCGACTTCCATAAATCACGAGACTTCCATAAATCACAGAGACTTCCATAAATCACCAGACTTCCATAATTCACTGAGACTTCCATAAATCACCGAGACTTCCATAAATCACAGAGACTTCCATAAATCACAGCAACTTCCATAAATCACCGAGATTTCCATAAATCACCGCGACTTCCATAAATCACGAGACTTCCATAAATCACAGAGACTTCCATAAATCACCAGACTTCCATAATTCACTGAGACTTCCATAAATCACCGAGACTTCCATAAATCACAGAGACTTCCATAAATCACAGCAACTTCCATAAATCACCGCGATTTCCATAAATCACATTGACTTCCATAAATCACTGAGACTTCCATAAATCACAGCGACTTCCATAAATCGCAGAGACTTCCCTAAATCACAGCGACTTCCATAAATCACTGAGACTTCCATAAATCACAGAGACTTCCATAAATCACAGAGACTTCCATAAATCACCGCGACTTCCATAAATCACGAGACTTCCATAAATCACAGAGACTTCCATAAATCACGAGACTTCCATAATTCACTGAGACTTCCATAAATCACGAGACTTCCATAAATCACAGAGACTTCCATAATTCACTGAGACTTCCATAAATCACTGAGACTTCCATAAATCACAGCGACTTCCATAAATCACAGATTTCCATAAATCACCGAGACTTCCATAAATCACGAGACTTCCATAAATCACAGAGACTTCCATAAATCACAGCGACTTCCATAATTCACTGAGACTTCCATAAATCACAGAGACTTCCATAAATCACAGCGACTTCCATAAATCACAGAGACTTCCATAATTCACTGAGACTTCAATAAATCACAGAGACTTCCATAAATCACTGAGACTTCCATAATTCACTGAGACTTCCATAAATCACAGAGACTTCCATAAATCACAGCAACTTCCATAAATCACAGCGACTTCCATAATTCACTGAGACTTCCATAAATCACAGAGACTTCCATAAATCACAGCGACTTCCATAAATCACAGAGACTTCCATAATTCACTGAGACTTCCATAAATCACAGAGACTTCCATAAATCACAGAGACTTCCATAAATCACTGAGACTTCCATAAATCACTGAGACTTCCATAAATCACAGAGACTTCCATAAATCACAGAGACTTCCATAAATCACTGAGACTTCCATAATTCACTGAGACTTCCATAAATCACAGAGACTTCCATAATTCACAGCGACTTCCATAAATCACAGAGACTTCCATAAATCACAGCGACTTCCATAAATCACAGCGACTTCCATAAATCACCGAGATTTCCATAAATCACCGAGACTTCCATAAATCACGAGACTTCCATAAATCACAGAGACTTCCATAAATCACAGCGACTTCCATAATTCACTGAGACTTCCATAAATCACAGAGACTTCCATAAATCACCGAGACTTCTATAAATCATCGAGACTTCCATAAATCACTGAGACTTCCATAAATCACCGCGACTTCCATAAATCACCGAGACTTCCATAAATCACCGAGACTTCCATAAATCACCGAGACTTCCATAAATCACTGAGACTTCCATAAATCACAGAGACTTTCATAAATCACCGCAACTTCCATAAATCACAGAGACTTCCATAAATCACAGAGACTTCCATAAATCACTGAGACTTCCATAATTCACTGAGACTTCCATAATTCACTGAGACTTCCATAAATCACAGAGACTTCCATAAATCACAGCGACTTCCATAAATCACGAGACTTCCATAAATCACGAGACTTCCATAAATCACAGAGACTTCCCTAAATCACGAGACTTCCATAAATCACGAGACTTCCATAAATCACCGCGACTTCCATAAATCACTGAGACTTCCATAAATCACCGCGACTTCCATAAATCACAGAGACTTCCATAAATCACCGAGACTTCCCTAAATCACTGAGACTTCCATAAATCACAGAGACTTCCATAAATCACTGAGACTTCCATAAATCACAGAGACTTCCATAAATCACTGAGACTTCCATAAATCACAGAGACTTCCATAAATCACAGAGACTTGCATAAATCACAGAGACTTCCATAAATCACGAGACTTCCATAAATCACAGAGACTTCCATAAATCACAGCGACTTCCATAAATCACCGAGATTTCCATAAATCACAGCGACTTCCATAAATCACTGAGACTTCCATAAATCACCGAGACTTCCATAAATCACAGAGACTTCCATAAATCACTGAGACTTCCATAAATCACAGCGACTTCCATAAATCGCAGAGACTTCCCTAAATCACAGCGACTTCCATAAATCACTGAGACTTCCACAAATCACCGAGACTTCCATAAATCACAGAGACTTCCTTAAATCACCGCGACTTCCATAAATCACCGAGATTTCCATAAATCACAGCGACTTCCATAAATCACTGAGACTTCCATAAATCACGAGACTTCCATAAATCACAGAGACTTCCATAAATCACCGCGACTTCCATAAATCACGAGACTTCCATAAATCACAGAGACTTCCATAAATCACCAGACTTCCATAATTCACTGAGACTTCCATAAATCACCGAGACTTCCATAAATCACAGAGACTTCCATAAATCACAGCAACTTCCATAAATCACCGAGATTTCCATAAATCACAGCGACTTCCATAAATCACTGAGACTTCCATAAATCACAGAGACTTCCCTAAATCACAGAGACTTCCATAAATCACAGAGACTTCCATAAATCACCGTGATTTCCATAAAGCACAGCGACTTCCATAAATCACTGAGACTTCCATAAATCACAGAGACTTCCATAAATCACAGAGACTTCCATAAATCACCGCGACTTCCATAAATCACGAGACTTCCATAAATCACAGAGACTTCCATAAATCACGAGACTTCCATAATTCACTGAGACTTCCATAAATCACAGAGACTTCCATAAATCACTGCGACTTCCATAAATCACGAGACTTCCATAAATCACAGAGACTTCCATAAATCACGAGACTTCCATAATTCACTGAGACTTCCATAAATCACGAGACTTCCATAAATCACAGAGACTTCCATAAATCACGAGACTTCCATAATTCACCGAGACTTCCATAAATCACTGAGATTTCCATAAATCACAGCGACTTCCATAAATCGCAGAGACTTCCCTAAATCACAGCGACTTCCATAAATCACTGAGACTTCCATAAATCACCGAGACTTCCATAAATCACAGAGACTTCCATAAATCACCGCGACTTCCATAAATCACGAGACTTCCATAAATCACAGAGACTTCCATAAATCACCAGACTTCCATAATTCACTGAGACTTCCATAAATCACCGAGACTTCCATAAATCACAGAGACTTCCATAAATCACAGCAACTTCCATAAATCACGAGACTTCCATAAATCACAGAGACTTCCCTAAATCACAGCGACTTCCATAAATCACTGAGACTTCCATAAATCACGAGACTTCCATAAATCACGAGACTTCCATAATTCACTGAGACTTCCATAAATCACCGAGACTTCCATAAATCACAGAGACTTCCATAAATCACAGCAACTTCCATAAATCACGAGACTTCCATAAATCACAGAGACTTCCATAAATCACGAGACTTCCATAAATCACGAGACTTCCATAATTCACTGAGACTTCCATAAATCACTGAGACTTCCATAAATCACTGAGACTTCCATAAATCACAGAGACTTCCATAAATCACGAGACTTCCATAATTCACTGAGACTTCCATAAATCACGAGACTTCCATAAATCACGAGACTTCCATAAATCACTGAGACTTCCATAAATCACAGAGACTTCCCTAAATCACAGCGACTTCCATAAATCACAGCGACTTCCATAAATCACAGCAACTTCCATAAATCACGAGACTTCCATAAATCACCGAGACTTCCATAAATCACAAGACTTCCATAAATCACGAGACTTCCATAATTCACTGAGACTTCCATAAATCACTGAGACTTCCATAAATCACGAGACTTCCATAAATCACAGAGACTTCCATAAATCACAGCAACTTCCATAAATCACGAGACTTCCATAAATCACGAGACTTCCATAAATCACGAGACTTCTATAAATCACGAGACTTCCATAAATCACAGAGACTTCCATAAATCACAGCGACTTCCATAAATCACTGAGACTTCCATAAATCACGAGACTTCCATAATTCACTGAGACTTCCATAAATCACCGCGACTTCCATAAATCACAGAGACTTCCATAAATCACGAGACTTCCATAAATCACGAGACTTCTATAAATCACGAGACTTCCATAAATCACAGAGACTTCCATAAATCACAGCGACTTCCATAAATCACAGAGACTTCCATAAATCACCGCGACTTCCATAAATCACAGCGACTTCCATAAATCACATTGACTTCCATAAATCACTGAGACTTCCATAAATCACAGCGACTTCCATAAATCGCAGAGACTTCCCTAAATCACAGCGACTTCCATAAATCACTGAGACTTCCATAAATCACAGAGACTTCCATAAATCACAGAGACTTCCATAAATCACCGCGACTTCCATAAATCACGAGACTTCCATAAATCACAGAGACTTCCATAAATCACGAGACTTCCATAATTCACTGAGACTTCCATAAATCACCGAGACTTCCATAAATCACAGAGACTTCCATAAATCACAGCAACTTCCATAAATCACGAGACTTCCATAAATCACAGAGACTTCCCTAAATCACAGCGACTTCCATAAATCACTGAGACTTCCATAAATCACGAGACTTCCATAAATCACGAGACTTCCATAATTCACTGAGACTTCCATAAATCACCGAGACTTCCATAAATCACAGAGACTTCCATAAATCACAGCAACTTCCATAAATCACGAGACTTCCATAATTCACTGAGACTTCCATAAATCACGAGACTTCCATAAATCACGAGACTTCCATAATTCACTGAGACTTCCATAAATCACTGAGACTTCCATAAATCACAGAGACTTCCCTAAATCACAGTGACTTCCATAAATCACAGTGACTTCCATAAATCACAGCAACTTCCATAAATCACAGCAACTTCCATAAATCACCGAGACTTCCATAAATCACAAGACTTCCATAAATCACGAGACTTTCATAATTCACTGAGACTTCCATAAATCACTGAGACTTCCATAAATCACGAGACTTCCATAAATCACAGAGACTTCCATAAATCACAGCAACTTCCATAAATCACGAGACTTCCATAAATCACGAGACTTCCATAAATCACAGCGACTTCCATAAATCATTGAGACTTCCATAAATCACGAGACTTCCATGAATCACGAGACTTCCATAATTCACTGAGACTTCCATAAATCACAGAGACTTCCATAAATCACGAGACTTCCATAAATCACTGAGACTTCCATAAATCACAGAGACTTCCATAAATCACAGCGACTTCCATAAATCACAGAGACTTCCATAAATCACAGCAACTTCCATAAATCACGAGACTTCCATAAATCACAGAGACTTCCATAAATCACAGCGACTTCAATAAATCACAGAGACTTCCATAAATCACGAGACTTCCATAAATCACAGAGACTTCCATAAATCACAGAGACTTCCATAAATCACAGCGACTTCCATAAATCACAGAGACTTCCATAAATCACGAGACTTCCATAAATCACGAGACTTCCATAAATCACAGAGACTTCCATAAATCACAGCGACTTCTATAAATCACTGAGACTTCCATAAATCACCGAGACTTCCATAAATCACCGAGACTTCCATAAATCACAGAGACTTCCATAAATCACCGTGACTTCCATAAATCACGAGACTTCCATAAATCACAGAGACTTCCATAAATCACGAGACTTCCATAATTCACTGAGACTTCCATAAATCACCGAGACTTCCATAAATCACAGAGACTTCCATAAATCACAGCAACTTCCATAAATCACGAGACTTCCATAAATCACAGAGACTTCCCTAAATCACAGCGACTTCCATAAATCACTGAGACTTCCATAAATCACGAGACTTCCATAAATCACGAGACTTCCATAATTCACTGAGACTTCCATAAATCACCGAGACTTCCATAAATCACAGAGACTTCCATAAATCACAGCAACTTCCATAAATCACGAGACTTCCATAAATCACAGAGACATCCATAAATCACGAGACTTCCATAAATCACGAGACTTCCATAATTCACTGAGACTTCCATAAATCACGAGACTTCCATAATTCACTGAGACTTCCATAAATCACGAGACTTCCATAAATCACAGAGACTTCCATAAATCACGAGACTTCCATAATTCACAGAGACTTCCATAAATCACTGAGATTTCCATAAATCACAGCGACTTCCATAAATCGCAGAGACTTCCCTAAATCACAGCGACTTCCATAATTCACTGAGACTTCCATAAATCACAGAGACTTCCATAAATCACAGCGACTTCCATAAATCACGAGACTTCCATAAATCACGAGACTTCCATAAATCACAGAGACTTCCCTAAATCACGAGACTTCCATAAATCACGAGACTTCCATAAATCACCGCGACTTCCATAAATCACTGAGACTTCCATAAATCACCGCGACTTCCATAAATCACAGAGACTTCCATAAATCACCGAGACTTCCCTAAATCACTGAGACTTCCATAAATCACTGAGACTTCCATAAATCACAGAGACTTCCATAAATCACTGAGACTTCCATAAATCACAGAGACTTCCATAAATCACAGAGACTTCCATAAATCACAGAGACTTCCATAAATCACGAGACTTCCATAAATCACAGAGACTTCCATAAATCACAGCGACTTCCATAAATCACAGCAACTTCCATAAATCAACGAGATTTCCATAAATCACAGCGACTTCCATAAATCACTGAGACTTCCATAAATCACCGAGACTTCCATAAATCACAGAGACTTC
Source organism: Rana muscosa (assembly GCA_029206835.1). Taxonomy (NCBI): domain Eukaryota; kingdom Metazoa; phylum Chordata; class Amphibia; order Anura; family Ranidae; genus Rana; species Rana muscosa. The sequence continues at coordinate 222,684,768 of JARGYO010005626.1, read as the reverse complement.
CATAAATCACTGAGACTTCCATAAATCACAGTGACTTCCATAAATCGCAGAGACTTCCCTAAATCACAGCGACTTCCATAAATCACTGAGACTTCCACAAATCACCGAGACTTCCATAAATCACAGAGACTTCCTTAAATCACCGCGACTTCCATAAATCACCGAGATTTCCATAAATCACAGCGACTTCCATAAATCACTGAGACTTCCATAAATCACAGAGACTTCCCTAAATCACAGAGACTTCCATAAATCACAGAGACTTCCATAAATCACCGTGATTTCCATAAAGCACAGCGACTTCCATAAATCACTGAGACTTCCATAAATCACAGAGACTTCCATAAATCACAGAGACTTCCATAAATCACCGCGACTTCGATAAATCACGAGACTTCCATAAATCACAGAGACTTCCATAAATCACGAGACTTCCATAATTAACTGAGACTTCCATAAATCACAGAGACTTCCATAAATCACTGCGACTTCCATAAATCACGAGACTTCCATAAATCACAGAGACTTCCATAAATCACGAGACTTCCATAATTCACTGAGACTTCCATAAATCACGAGACTTCCATAAATCACAGAGACTTCCATAAATCACGAGACTTCCATAATTCACCGAGACTTCCATAAATCACTGAGATTTCCATAAATCACAGCGACTTCCATAAATCGCAGAGACTTCCCTAAATCACAGCGACTTCCATAAATCACTGAGACTTCCATAAATCACCGAGACTTCCATAAATCACAGAGACTTCCATAAATCACCGCGACTTCCATAAATCACGAGACTTCCATAAATCACAGAGACTTCCATAAATCACCAGACTTCCATAATTCACTGAGACTTCCATAAATCACCGAGACTTCCATAAATCACAGAGACTTCCATAAATCACAGCAACTTCCATAAATCATGAGACTTCCATAAATCACAGAGACTTCCCTAAATCACAGTGACTTCCATAAATCACTGAGACTTCCATAAATCACGAGACTTCCATAAATCACGAGACTTCCATAATTCACTGAGACTTCCATAAATCACCGAGACTTCCATAAATCACAGAGACTTCCATAAATCACAGCAACTTCCATAAATCACGAGACTTCCATAAATCACAGAGACTTCCATAAATCACGAGACTTCCATAAATCACGAGACTTCCATAATTCACTGAGACTTCCATAAATCACTGAGACTTCCATAAATCACTGAGACTTCCATAAATCACAGAGACTTCCATAAATCACGAGACTTCCATAATTCACTGAGACTTCCATAAATCACGAGACTTCCATAAATCACGAGACTTCCATAAATCACTGAGACTTCCATAATTCACTGAGACTTCCATAAATCAGGACGACTTCCATAAATCACAGCGACTTCCATAAATCACAGCAACTTCCATAAATCACGAGACTTCCATAAATCACCGAGACTTCCATAAATCACAAGACTTCCATAAATCACGAGACTTCCATAATTCACTGAGACTTCCATAAATCATTGAGACTTCCATAAATCACGAGACTTCAATAAATCACGAGACTTCAATAAATCATAGAGACTTCCATAAATCACAGCAACTTCCATAAATCACGAGACTTCTATAAATCACGAGACTTCCATAAATCACGAGACTTCTATAAATCACGAGACTTCCATAAATCACAGCGACTTCCATAAATCACTGAGACTTCCATAAATCACGAGACTTCCATAATTCACTGAGACTTCCATAAATCACCGCGACTTCCATAAATCACAGAGACTTCCATAAATCACGAGACTTCCATAAATCACGAGACTTCTATAAATCACGAGACTTCCATAAATCACAGAGACTTCCATAAATCACAGCGACTTCCATAAATCACAGAGACTTCCATAAATCACCGCGACTTCCATAAATCACAGCGACTTCCATAAATCACAGTGACTTCCATAAATCACTGAGACTTCCATAAATCACAGCGACTTCCATAAATCGCAGAGACTTCCCTAAATCACAGCGACTTCCATAAATCACTGAGACTTCCATAAATCACAGAGACTTCCATAAATCACAGAGACTTCCATAAATCACCGCGACTTCCATAAATCACGAGACTTCCATAAATCACAGAGACTTCCATAAATCACGAGACTTCCATAATTCACTGAGACTTCCATAAATCACCGAGACTTCCATAAATCACAGAGACTTCCATAAATCACAGCAACTTCCATAAATCACGAGACTTCCATAAATCACAGAGACTTCCCTAAATCACAGCGACTTCCATAAATCACTGAGACTTCCATAAATCACGAGACTTCCATAAATCACGAGACTTCCATAATTCACTGAGACTTCCATAAATCACCGAGACTTCCATAAATCACAGAGACTTCCATAAATCACAGCAACTTCCATAAATCACGAGACTTCCATAAATCACCGAGACTTCCATAAATCACGAGACTTCCATAAATCACGAGACTTCCATAATTCACTGAGACTTCCATAAATCACTGAGACTTCCATAAATCACAGAGACTTCCCTAAATCACAGTGACTTCCATAAATCACAGTGACTTCCATAAATCACAGCAACTTCCATAAATCACAGCAACTTCCATAAATCACCGAGACTTCCATAAATCACAAGACTTCCATAAATCACGAGACTTTCATAATTCACTGAGACTTCCATAAATCACTGAGACTTCCATAAATCACGAGACTTCCATAAATCACGAGACTTCCATAAATCACAGAGACTTCCATAAATCACAGCAACTTCCATAAATCACGAGACTTCCATAAATCACGAGACTTCCATAAATCACAGCGACTTCCATAAATCACTGAGACTTCCATAAATCACGAGACTTCCATGAATCACGAGACTTCCATAATTCACTGAGACTTCCATAAATCACAGAGACTTCCATAAATCACGAGACTTCCATAAATCACCGAGACTTCCATAAATCACAGAGACTTCCATAAATCACAGCGACTTCCATAAATCACAGAGACTTCCATAAATCACAGCAACTTCCATAAATCACGAGACTTCCATAAATCACAGAGACTTCCATAAATCACAGCGACTTCAATAAATCACAGAGACTTCCATAAATCACGAGACTTCCATAAATCACAGAGACTTCCATAAATCACAGCGACTTCCATAAATCACAGAGACTTCCATAAATCACAGCAACTTCCATAAATCACGAGACTTCCATAAATCACAGAGACTTCCATAAATCACAGCGACTTCTATAAATCACTGAGACTTCCATAAATCACCAAGACTTCCATAAATCACCGAGACTTCCATAAATCACAGAGACTTCCATAAATCACCGCGACTTCCATAAATCACGAGACTTCCATAAATCACAGAGACTTCCATAAATCACGAGACTTCCATAATTCACTGAGACTTCCATAAATCACCGAGACTTCCATAAATCACAGAGACTTCCATAAATCACAGCAACTTCCATAAATCACGAGACTTCCATAAATCACAGAGACTTCCCTAAATCACAGCGACTTCCATAAATCACTGAGACATCCATAAATCACGAGACTTCCATAAATCACGAGACTTCCATAATTCACTGAGACTTCCATAAATCACGAGACTTCCATAATTCACTGAGACTTCCATAAATCACGAGACTTCCATAAATCACAGAGACTTCCATAAATCACGAGACTTCCATAATTCACCGAGACTTCCATAAATCACTGAGATTTCCATAAATCACAGCGACTTCCATAAATCGCAGAGACTTCCCTAAATCACAGCGACTTCCATAAATCACTGAGACTTCCATAAATCACCGAGACTTCCATAAATCACAGAGACTTCCATAAATCACCGCGACTTCCATAAATCACGAGACTTCCATAAATCACAGAGACTTCCATAAATCACGAGACTTCCATAATTCACTGAGACTTCCATAAATCACCGAGACTTCCATAAATCACAGAGACTTCCATAAATCACAGCAACTTCCATAAATCACGAGACTTCCATAAATCACAGAGACTTCCCTAAATCACAGCGACTTCCATAAATCACTGAGACTTCCATAAATCACGAGACTTCCATAAATCACGAGACTTCCATAATTCACTGAGACTTCCATAAATCACGGAGACTTCCATAAATCACAGAGACTTCCACAAATCACAGCAACTTCCATAAATCACGAGACTTCCATAAATCACAGAGACATCCATAAATCACGAGACTTCCATAAATCACGAGACTTCCATAATTCACTGAGACTTCCATAAATCACTGAGACTGCCATAAATCACAGAGACTTCCATAAATCACGAGACTTCCATAAATCACGAGACTTCCATAATTCACTGAGACTTCCATAAATCACGAGACTTCCATAAATCACGAGACTTCCATAAATCACGAGACTTCCATAAATCACAGAGACTTCCATAAATCACAGCAACTTCCATAAATCACGAGACTTCCATAAATCACGAGACTTCCATAAATCTCGAGACTTCTATAAATCACGAGACTTCCATAAATCACAGAGACTTCCATAAATCACAGCGACTTCCATAAATCACTGAGACTTCCATAAATCACGAGACTTCCATAAATCACGAGACTTCCATAATTCACTGAGACTTCCATAAATCACCGCAACTTCCATAAATCACAGAGACTTCCATAAATCATGAGACTTCCATAAATCACTGAGACTTCCATAAATCACAGAGACTTCCATAAATCACCGCGACTTCCATAAATCACAGCGACTTCCATAAATCACAGCGACTTCCATAAATCACTGAGACTTCCATAAATCACAGCGACTTCCATAAATCGCAGAGACTTCCCTAAATCACAGCGACTTCCATAAATCACTGAGACTTCCATAAATCACCGAGACTTCCATAAATCACAGAGACTTCCATAAATCACCGCGACTTCCATAAATCACGAGACTTCCATAAATCACAGAGACTTCCATAAATCACGAGACTTCCATAATTCACTGAGACTTCCATAAATCACCGAGACTTCCATAAATCACAGAGACTTCTATAAATCACAGCAACTTCCATAAATCACGAGACTTCCATAAATCACAGAGACTTCCCTAAATCACAGCGACTTCCATAAATCACTGAGACTTCCATAAATCATGAGACTTCCATAAATGACGAGACTTCCATAATTCACTGAGACTTCCATAAATCACCGAGACTTCCATAAATCACAGAGACTTCCATAAATCACAGCAACTTCCATAAATCACGAGACTTCCATAAATCACCGAGACTTCCATAAATCACGAGACTTCCATAAATCACGAGACTTCCATAATTCACTGAGACTTCCATAAATCACTGAGACTTCCATAAATCACTGAGACTTCCATAAATCACAGAGACTTCCATAAATCACGAGACTTACATAAATCACGAGACTTCCATAATTCACTGAGACTTCCATAAATCACTGAGACTTCCATAAATCACAGAGACTTCCCTAAATCACAGCGACTTCCATAAATCACAGCGACTTCCATAAATCACAGCAACTTCCATAAATCACGAGACTTCCATAAATCACCGAGACTTCCATAAATCACAAGACTTCCATAAATCACGAGACTTTCATAATTCACTGAGACTTCCATAAATCACTGAGACTTCCATAAATCACGAGACTTCCATAAATCACGAGACTTCCATAAATCACAGAGACTTCCATAAATCACAGCAACTTCCATAAATCACGAGACTTCCATAAATCACGAGACTTCCATAAATCACGAGACTTCCATAAATCACAGCGACTTCCATAAATCACTGAGACTTCCATAAATCACGAGACTTCCATAAATCACGAGACTTCCATAATTCACTGAGACTTCCATAAATCACAGAGACTTCCATAAATCACGAGACTTCCATAAATCACCGAGACTTCCATAAATCACAGAGACTTCCATAAATCACAGCGACTTCCATAAATCACAGAGACTTCCATAAATCACAGCAACTTCCATAAATCACGAGACTTCCATAAATCACAGAGACTTCCATAAATCACGAGACTCCCATAAATCACAGAGACTTCCATAAATCACGAGACTTCCATAATTCACCGAGACTTCCATAAATCACTGAGATTTCCATCAATCACAGCGACTTCCATAAATCGCAGAGACTTCCCTAAATCACAGCGACTTCCATAAATCACTGAGACTTCCATAAATCACCGAGACGTCCATAAATCACAGAGACTTCCATAAATCACTGCGACTTCCATAAATCACGAGACTTCCATAAATCACAGAGACTTCCATAAATCACGAGACTCCCATAAATCACAGAGACTTCCATAAATCACGAGACTTCCATAATTCACCGAGACTTCCATAAATCACTGAGATTTCCATCAATCACAGCGACTTCCATAAATCGCAGAGACTTCCCTAAATCACAGCGACTTCCATAAATCACTGAGACTTCCATAAATCACCGAGACGTCCATAAATCACAGAGACTTCCATAAATCACTGCGACTTCCATAAATCACGAGACTTCCATAAATCACAGAGACTTCCATAAATCACGAGACTTCCATAATTCACTGAGACTTCCATAAATCACCGAGACTTCCATAAATCACAGAGACTTCCATAAATCACAGCAACTTCCATAAATCACGAGACTTCCATAAATCACAGAGACTTCCCTAAATCACAGCGACTTCCATAAATCACTGAGACTTCCATAAATCACGAGACTTCCATAAATCACGAGACTTCCATAATTCACTGAGACTTCCATAAATCACCGAGACTTCCATAAATCACAGAGACTTCCATAAATCACAGCAACTTCCATAAATCACGAGACTTCCATAAATCACTGAGACTTCCATAAATCACGAGACTTCCATAAATCACGAGACTTCCATAATTCACTGAGACTTCCATAAATCACTGAGACTTCCATAAATCACTGAGACTTCCATAAATCACAGAGACTTCCATAAATCACGAGACTTCCATAAATCACGAGACTTCCATAATTCACTGAGACTTCCATAAATCACTGAGACTTCCATAAATCACAGAGACTTCCCTAAATCACAGCGACTTCCATAAATCACAGCAACTTCCATAAATCACAGCAACTTCCATAAATCACGAGACTTCCATAAATCACCGAGACTTCCATAAATCACAAGACTTCCATAAATCACGAGACTTCCATAATTCACTGAGACTTCCATAAATCACAGAGACTTCCATAAATCACAGCAACTTCCATAAATCACGAGACTTCCATAAATCACGAGACTTCCATAAATCACGAGACTTCTATAAATCACGAGACTTCCATAAATCACAGAGACTTCCATAAATCACAGCGACTTCCATAAATCACTGAGACTTCCATAAATCACGAGACTTCCATAAATCACGAGACTTCCATAATTCACTGAGACTTCCATAAATCACCGCGACTTCCATAAATCACAGAGACTTCCATAAATCACGAGACTTCCATAAATCACTGAGACTTCCATAAATCACAGAGACTTCCATAAATCACCGCGACTTCCATAAATCACAGCGACTTCCATAAATCACTGAGACTTCCATAAATCACAGCGACTTCCATAAATCACAGAGACTTCCCTAAATCACAGCGACTTCCATAAATCACTGAGACTTCCATAAATCACTGAGACTTCCATAAATCACAGAGACTTCCATAAATCACCGCGACTTCCATAAATCACGAGACTTCCATAAATCACAGAGACTTCCATAAATCACGAGACTTCCATAATTCACTGAGACTTCCATAAATCACCGAGACTTCCATAAATCACAGAGACTTCCATAAATCACAGCAACTTCCATAAATCACCGAGACTTCCATAAATCACAGAGACTTCCATAAATCACCGCGACTTCCATAAATCACGAGACTTCCATAAATCACAGAGACTTCCATAAATCACGAGACTTCCATAATTCACTGAGACTTCCATAAATCACCGAGACTTCCATAAATCACAGAGACTTCCATAAATCACAGCAACTTCCATAAATCACGAGACTTCCATAAATCACAGAGACTTCCCTAAATCACAGCGACTTCCATGAATCACAGCGACTTCCATAAATCACAGCAACTTCCATAAATCACGAGACTTCCATAAATCACCGAGACTTCCATAAATCACAAGACTTCCATAAATCACGAGACTTCCATAATTCACTGAGACTTCCATAAATCACTGAGACTTCCATAAATCACGAGACTTCCATAAATCACAGAGACTTCCATAAATCACAGCAACTTCCATAAATCACGAGACTTCCATAAATCACGAGACTTCCATAAATCACGAGACTTCTATAAATCACGAGACTTCCATAAATCACAGAGACTTCCATAAATCACAGCGACTTCCATAAATCACTGAGACTTCCATAAATCAAGAGACTTCCATAAATCACGAGACTTCTATAATTCACTGAGACTTCCATAAATCACCGCGACTTCCATAAATCACAGAGACTTCCATAAATCACTGAGACTTCCATAAATCACAGAGACTTCCATAAATCACCGCGACTTCCATAAATCACAGCGACTTCCATAAATCACTGAGACTTCCATAAATCACAGCGACTTCCATAAATCACAGAGACTTCCCTAAATCACAGCGACTTCCATAAATCACTGAGACTTCCATAAATCACCGAGACTTCCATAAATCACAGAGACTTCCATAAATCACCGCGACTTCCATAAATCACGAGACTTCCATAAATCACAGAGACTTCCATAAATCACGAGACTTCCATAATTCACTGAGACTTCCATAAATCACCGAGACTTCCATAAATCACAGAGACTTCCATAAATCACAGCAACTTCCATAAATCACCGAGACTTCCATAAATCACAGAGACTTCCATAAATCACCGCGACTTCCATAAATCACGAGACTTCCATAAATCACAGAGACTTCCATAAATCACAAGACTTCCATAATTCACTGAGACTTCCATAAATCACCGAGACTTCCATAAATCACAGAGACTTCCATAAATCACAGCAACTTCCATAAATCACGAGACTTCCATAAATCACAGAGACTTCCCTAAATCACAGTGACTTCCATAAATCACGAGACTTCCATAATTCACTGAGACTTCCATAAATCACTGAGACTTCCATAAATCACAGAGACTTCCATAAATCACGAGACTTCCATAAATCACGAGACTTCCATAATTCACTGAGACTTCCATAAATCACTGAGACTTCCATAAATCACAGAGACTTCCCTAAATCACAGCGACTTCCATAAATCACAGCGACTTCCATAAATCACAGCAACTTCCATAAATCACGAGACTTACATAAATCACCGAGACTTCCATAAATCACAAGACTTCCATAAATCACGAGACTTCCATAATTCACTGAGACTTCCATAAATCACTGAGACTTCCATAAATCACGAGACTTCCATAAATCACGAGACTTCCATAAATCACAGAGACTTCCATAAATCACAGCAACTTCCATAAATCACGAGACTTCCATAAATCACGAGACTTCCATAAATCACGAGACTTCCATAAATCACAGCGACTTCCATAAATCACTGAGACTTCCATAAATCACAAGACTTCCATAAATCACGAGACTTCCATAATTCACAGAGACTTCCATAAATCACAGAGACTTCCATAAATCACGAGACTTCCATAAATCACCGAGACTTCCATAAATCACAGAGACTTCCATAAATCACAGCAACTTCCATAAATCACAGAGACTTCCATAAATCACTGCAACTTCCATAAATCACCGAGACTTCCATAAATCACAGAGACTTCCATAAATCACAGAGACTTCCATAAATCACAGCGACTTCCATAAATCACTGAGACTTCCATAAATCACTGAGACTTCAATAAATCACGAGACTTCCATAAATCACGAGACTTCCATAATTCACTGAGACTTCCATAAATCACAGAGACTTCCATAAATCTTGAGACTTCCATAAATCACCGAGACTTCCATAAATCACAGAGACTTCCATAAATCACAGCGACTTCCATAAATCACAGAGACTTCCATAAATCACAGCAACTTCCATAAATCACGAGACTTCCATAAATCACGAGACTTCCATAAATCACGAGACTTCCATAAATCACAGAGACTTCCATAAATCACTGAGACTTCCATAAATCACAGAGACTTCCATAAATCACAGAGACTTCCATAAATCACAGCGACTTCTATAAATCACTGAGACTTCCATAAATCACGAGACTTCCATAAATCACAGAGACTTCCATAAATCACCGCGACTTCCATAAATCACGAGACTTCCATAAATCACGAGACTTCCATAATTCACAGCGACTTCCATAAATCACTGAGACTTCCATAAATCACAGAGACTTCCATAAATCACAGCAACTTCCATAAATCACGAGACTTCCATAAATCACTGAGACTTCCATAAATCACAGCAACTTCCATAAATCACAGAGACTTCCATAAATCACAGAGACTTCCATAAATCACAGCAACTTCCATAAATCACCGCGACTTCCATAAATCACAGAGGCTTCCATAAATCACAGAGACTTCCATAAATCACAGAGACTTCCATAAATCACAGAGACTTCCATAAATCACCGCGACTTCCATAAATCACCGAGACTTCCATGAATCACTGAGAATTCCCTAAATCACTGAGACTTCCATAAATCACAGCGACTTCCATAAATCGCAGAGACTTCCCTAAATCACAGCGACTTCCATAAATCACGAGACTTCCCTAAATCACTGCGACTTCCATAAATCACGAGACTTCCATAAATCACAGAGACTTCCATAAATCACCGAGACTTCCATAAATCACAGCGACTTCCATAAATCCCAGCACTTCCATAAATCACGAGACTTCCATAAATCACAGAGACTTCCATAATTCACTGAGACTTCCATAAATCACTGAGACTTCCATAAATCACAGCGACTTCCATAAATCACAGAGATTTCCATAAATCACCGAGACTTCCATAAATCACGAGACTTCCATAAATCACAGAGACTTCCATAAATCACAGCGACTTCCATAATTCACTGAGACTTCCATAAATCACAGAGACTTCCATAAATCACAGCGACTTCCATAAATCACAGAGACTTCCATAATTCACTGAGACTTCCATAAATCACAGAGACTTCCATAAATCACTGAGACTTCCATAATTCACTGAGACTTCCATAAATCACAGAGACTTCCATAAATCACAGCAACTTCCATAAATCACAGCGACTTCCATAATTCACTGAGACTTCCATAAATCACAGAGACTTCCATAAATCACAGCGACTTCCATAAATCACAGAGACTTCCATAATTCACTGAGACTTCCATAAATCACAGAGACTTCCATAAATCACAGAGACTTCCATAAATCACAGAGACTTCCATAAATCACAGAGACTTCCATAAATCACTGAGACTTCCATAAATCACTGAGACTTCCATAAATCACAGAGACTTCCATAAATCACAGAGACTTCCATAAATCACTGAGACTTCCATAATTCACTGAGACTTCCATAAATCACAGAGACTTCCATAAATCACAGCGACTTCCATAAATCACAGAGACTTCCATAAATCACAGAGACTTCCATAAATCACAGCGACTTCTATAAATCACAGCGACTTCCATAAATCACCGAGATTTCTATAAATCACCGAGACTTCCATAAATCACAAGACTTCCATAAATCACAGAGACTTCCATAAATCACAGCGACTTCCATAATTCACTGAGACTTCCATAAATCACAGAGACTTCCATAAATCACCGAGACTTCTATAAATCACCGAGACTTCCATAAATCACTGAGACTTCCATAAATCACCGCGACTTCCATAAATCACCGAGACTTCCATAAATCACCGAGACTTCCATAAATCACCGAGACTTCCATAAATCACTGAGACTTCCATAAATCACAGAGACTTTCATAAATCACCGCAACTTCCATAAATCACAGAGACTTCCATAAATCACAGAGACTTCCATAAATCACAGAGACTTCCATAAATCACTGAGACTTCCATAATTCACTGAGACTTCCATAATTCACTGAGACTTCCATAAATCACAGAGACTTCCATAAATCACAGCGACTTCCATAAATCACGAGACTTCCATAAATCACGAGACTTCCATAAATCACAGAGACTTCCCTAAATCACGAGACTTCCATAAATCACGAGACTTCCATAAATCACCGCGACTTCCATAAATCACTGAGACTTCCATAAATCACCGCGACTTCCATAAATCACAGAGACTTCCATAAATCATCGAGACTTCCCTAAATCACTGAGACTTCCATAAATCACAGAGACTTCCATAAATCACTGAGACTTCCATAAATCACAGAGACTTCCATAAATCACTGAGACTTCCATAAATCACAGAGACTTCCATAAATCACAGAGACTTCCATAAATCACAGAGACTTCCATAAATCACGAGACTTCCATAAATCACTGAGACTTCCATAAATCACAGAGACTTCCATAAATCACAGCGACTTCCATAAATCACAGCGACTTCCATAAATCACAGAGATTTCCATAAATCACAGCGACTTCCATAAATCACTGAGACTTCCATAAATCACCGAGACTTCCATAAATCACAGAGACTTCCATAAATCACTGAGACTTCCATAAATCACAGCGACTTCCATAAATCGCAGAGACTTCCCTAAATCACAGCGACTTCCATAAATCACTGAGACTTCCACAAATCACCGAGACTTCCATAAATCACAGAGACTTCCTTAAATCACCGCGACTTCCATAAATCACCGAGATTTCCATAAATCACAGCGACTTCCATAAATCACTGAGACTTCCATAAATCACAGAGACTTCCCTAAATCACAGAGACTTCCATAAATCACAGAGACTTCCATAAATCACCGTGATTTCCATAAAGCACAGCGACTTCCATAAATCACTGAGACTTCCATAAATCACAGAGACCTCCATAAATCACAGAGACTTCCATAAATCACGAGACTTCCATAAATCACGAGACTTCCATAAATCACAGAGACTTCCATAAATCACGAGACTTCCATAAATCACGAGACTTCCATAAATCACGAGACTTCCATAATTCACAGCGACTTCCATAAATCACTGAGACTTCCATAAATCACAGAGACTTCCATAAATCACAGCAACTTCCATAAATCACGAGACTTCCATAAATCACTGAGACTTCCATAAATCACAGCAACTTCCATAAATCACAGAGACTTCCATAAATCACAGAGACTTCCATAAATCACAGCAACTTCCATAAATCACCGCGACTTCCATAAATCACAGAGGCTTCCATAAATCACAGAGACTTCCATAAATCACAGAGACTTCCATAAATCACAGAGACTTCCATAAATCACCGCGACTTCCATAAATCACCGAGACTTCCATGAATCACTGAGAATTCCCTAAATCACTGAGACTTCCATAAATCACAGCGACTTCCATAAATCGCAGAGACTTCCCTAAATCACAGCGACTTCCATAAATCACGAGACTTCCCTAAATCACTGCGACTTCCATAAATCACGAGACTTCCATAAATCACAGAGACTTCCATAAATCACCGAGACTTCCATAAATCACAGCGACTTCCATAAATCCCAGCACTTCCATAAATCACGAGACTTCCATAAATCACAGAGACTTCCATAATTCACTGAGACTTCCATAAATCACTGAGACTTCCATAAATCACAGCGACTTCCATAAATCACAGAGATTTCCATAAATCACCGAGACTTCCATAAATCACGAGACTTCCATAAATCACAGAGACTTCCATAAATCACAGCGACTTCCATAATTCACTGAGACTTCCATAAATCACAGAGACTTCCATAAATCACAGCGACTTCCATAAATCACAGAGACTTCCATAATTCACTGAGACTTCCATAAATCACAGAGACTTCCATAAATCACTGAGACTTCCATAATTCACTGAGACTTCCATAAATCACAGAGACTTCCATAAATCACAGCAACTTCCATAAATCACAGCGACTTCCATAATTCACTGAGACTTCCATAAATCACAGAGACTTCCATAAATCACAGCGACTTCCATAAATCACAGAGACTTCCATAATTCACTGAGACTTCCATAAATCACAGAGACTTCCATAAATCACAGAGACTTCCATAAATCACAGAGACTTCCATAAATCACAGAGACTTCCATAAATCACTGAGACTTCCATAAATCACAGAGACTTCCATAAATCACAGAGACTTCCATAAATCACTGAGACTTCCATAATTCACTGAGACTTCCATAAATCACAGAGACTTCCATAAATCACAGCGACTTCCATAAATCACAGAGACTTCCATAAATCACAGAGACTTCCATAAATCACAGCGACTTCTATAAATCACAGCGACTTCCATAAATCACCGAGATTTCCATAAATCACCGAGACTTCCATAAATCACGAGACTTCCATAAATCACAGAGACTTCCATAAATCACAGCGACTTCCATAATTCACTGAGACTTCCATAAATCACAGAGACTTCCATAAATCACCGAGACTTCTATAAATCACCGAGACTTCCATAAATCACTGAGACTTCCATAAATCACCGCGACTTCCATAAATCACCGAGACTTCCATAAATCACAGAGACTTCCATAAATCACAGAGACTTCCATAAATCACAGAGACTTCCATAAATCACTGAGACTTCCATAATTCACTGAGACTTCCATAATTCACTGAGACTTCCATAAATCACAGAGACTTCCATAAATCACAGCGACTTCCATAAATCACGAGACTTCCATAAATCACGAGACTTCCATAAATCACAGAGACTTCCCTAAATCACGAGACTTCCATAAATCACGAGACTTCCATAAATCACCGCGACTTCCATAAATCACTGAGACTTCCATAAATCACCGCGACTTCCATAAATCACAGAGACTTCCATAAATCATCGAGACTTCCCTAAATCACTGAGACTTCCATAAATCACAGAGACTTCCATAAATCACTGAGACTTCCATAAATCACAGAGACTTCCATAAATCACTGAGACTTCCATAAATCACAGAGACTTCCATAAATCACAGAGACTTCCATAAATCACAGAGACTTCCATAAATCACGAGACTTCCATAAATCACTGAGACTTCCATAAATCACAGAGACTTCCATAAATCACAGCGACTTCCATAAATCACAGCGACTTCCATAAATCACTGAGATTTCCATAAATCACAGCGACTTCCATAAATCACTGAGACTTCCATAAATCACCGAGACTTCCATAAATCACAGAGACTTCCATAAATCACTGAGACTTCCATAAATCACAGCGACTTCCATAAATCGCAGAGACTTCCCTAAATCACAGCGACTTCCATAAATCACTGAGACTTCCACAAATCACCGAGACTTCCATAAATCACAGAGACTTCCTTAAATCACCGCGACTTCCATAAATCACCGAGATTTCCATAAATCACAGCGACTTCCATAAATCACTGAGACTTCCATAAATCACAGAGACTTCCCTAAATCACAGAGACTTCCATAAATCACAGAGACTTCCATAAATCACCGTGATTTCCATAAAGCACAGCGACTTCCATAAATCACTGAGACTTCCATAAATCACAGAGACCTCCATAAATCACAGAGACTTCCATAAATCACGAGACTTCCATAAATCACAGAGACTTCCATAAATCACGAGACTTCCATAATTCACTGAGACTTCCATAAATCACAGAGACTTCCATAAATCACTGCGACTTCCATAAATCACGAGACTTCCATAAATCACAGAGACTTCCATAAATCACGAGACTTCCATAATTCACTGAGACTTCCATAAATCACGAGACTTCCATAAATCACAGAGACTTCCATAAATCACGAGACTTCCATAATTCACCGAGACTTCCATAAATCACTGAGATTTCCATAAATCACGGCGACTTCCATAAATCGCAGAGACTTCCCTAAATCACAGCGACTTCCATAAATCACTGAGACTTCCATAAATCACCGAGACTTCCATAAATCACAGAGACTTCCATAAATCACCACGACTTCCATAAATCACGAGACTTCCATAAATCACAGAGACTTCCATAAATCACCAGATTTCCATAATTCACTGAGACTTCCATAAATCACTGAGACTTCCATAAATCACAGAGACTTCCATAAATCACAGCAACTTCCATAAATCACTAGACTTCCATTAATCACAGAGACTTCCCTAAATCACAGCGACTTCCATAAATCACTGAGACTTCCATAAATCACGAGACTTCCATAAATCACGAGACTTCCATAATTCACTGAGACTTCCATAAATCACCGAGACTTCCATAAATCACAGAGACTTCCATAAATCACAGCAACTTCCATAAATCACGAGACTTCCATAAATCACAGAGACTTCCATAAATCACGAGACTTCCATAAATCACGAGACTTCCATAATTCACTGAGACTTCCATAAATCACTGAGACTTCCATAAATCACTGAGACTTCCATAAATCACAGAGACTTCCATAAATCACGAGACTTCCATAATTCACTGAGACTTCCATAAATCACGAGACTTCCATAAATCACGAGACTTCCATAAATCACTGAGACTTCCATAAATCACAGAGACTTCCCTAAATCACAGCGACTTCCATAAATCACAGCGACTTCCATAAATCACAGCAACTTCCATAAATCACGAGACTTCCATAAATCACCGAGACTTCCATAAATCACAAGACTTCCATAAATCACGAGACTTCCATAATTCACTGAGACTTCCATAAATCACTGAGACTTCCATAAATCACGAGACTTCCATAAATCACGAGACTTCCATAAATCACAGAGACTTCCATAAATCACAGCAACTTCCATAAATCACGAGACTTCCATAAATCATGAGACTTCCATAAATCACGAGACTTCTACAAATCACGAGACTTCCATAAATCACAGAGACTTCCATAAATCACAGCAACTTCCATAAATCACTGAGACTTCCATAAATCACGAGACTTCCATAATTCACTGAGACTTCCATAAATCACCGCGACTTCCATAAATCACAGAGACTTCCATAAATCACGAGACTTCCATAAATCACGAGACTTCTATAAATCACGAGACTTCCATAAATCACAGAGACTTCCATAAATCACAGCGACTTCCATAAATCACAGAGACTTCCATAAATCACCGCGACTTCCATAAATCACAGCGACTTCCATAAATCACAGTGACTTCCATAAATCACTGAGACTTCCATAAATCACAGCGACTTCCATAAATCGCAGAGACTTCCCTAAATCACAGCGACTTCCATAAATCGCTGAGACTTCCATAAATCACAGAGACTTCCATAAATCACCGCGACTTCCATAAATCACGAGACTTCCATAAATCACAGAGACTTCCATAAATCACGAGACTTCCATAATTCACTGAGACTTCCATAAATCACCGAGACTTCCATAAATCACAGAGACTTCCATAAATCACAGCAACTTCCATAAATCACGAGACTTCCATAAATCACAGAGACTTCCCTAAATCACAGCGACTTCCATAAATCACTGAGACTTCCATAAATCACGAGACTTCCATAAATCACGAGACTTCCATAATTCACTGAGACTTCCATAAATCACCGAGACTTCCATAAATCACAGAGACTTCCATAAATCACAGCAACTTCCATAAATCACGAGACTTCCATAAATCACCGAGACTTCCATAAATCACGAGACTTCCATAAATCACGAGACTTCCATAATTCACTGAGACTTCCATAAATCACTGAGACTTCCATAAATCACAGAGACTTCCCTAAATCACAGTGACTTCCATAAATCACAGCGACTTCCATAAATCACAGCAACTTCCATAAATCACAGCAACTTCCATAAATCACCGAGACTTCCATAAATCACAAGACTTCCATAAATCACGAGACTTTCATAATTCACTGAGACTTCCATAAATCACTGAGACTTCCATAAATCACGAGACTTCCATAAATCACGAGACTTCCATAAATCACAGAGACTTCCATAAATCACAGCAACTTCCATAAATCACGAGACTTCCATAAATCACGAGACTTCCATAAATCACAGCGACTTCCATAAATCACTGAGACTTCCATAAATCACGAGACTTCCATGAATCACGAGACTTCCATAATTCACTGAGACTTCCATAAATCACAGAGACTTCCATAAATCACGAGACTTCCATAAATCACCGAGACTTCCATAAATCACAGAGACTTCCATAAATCACAGCGACTTCCATAAATCACAGAGACTTCCATAAATCACAGCAACTTCCATAAATCACGAGACTTCCATAAATCACAGAGACTTCCATAAATCACAGCGACTTCAATAAATCACAGAGACTTCCATAAATCACGAGACTTCCATAAATCACCGAGACTTCCATAAATCACAGAGACTTCCATAAATCACAGCGACTTCCATAAATCACAGAGACTTCCATAAATCACAGCAACTTCCATAAATCACGAGACTTCCATAAATCACAGAGACTTCCATAAATCACAGCGACTTCTATAAATCACTGAGACTTCCATAAATCACGAGACTTCCATAAATCACCGCGACTTCCATAAATCACGAGACTTCCATAAATCACAGAGACTTCCATAAATCACGAGACTTCCATAATTCACTGAGACTTCCATAAATCACAGAGACTTCCATAAATCACTGCGACTTTCATAAATCACGAGACTTCCATAAATCACAGAGACTTCCATAAATCACGAGACTTCCATAATTCACTGAGACTTCCATAAATCACGAGACTTCCATAAATCACAGAGACTTCCATAAATCACAGCGACTTCCATAAATCGCAGAGACTTCCCTAAATCACAGCGACTTCCATAAATCACTGAGACTTCCATAAATCACAGAGACTTCCATAAATCACAGAGACTTCCATAAATCACCGCGACTTCCATAAATCACGAGACTTCCATAAATCACAGAGACTTCCATAAATCACGAGACTTCCATAATTCACTGAGACTTCCATAAATCACAGAGACTTCCATAAATCACTGCGACTTCCATAAATCACGAGACTTCCATAAATCACAGAGACTTCCATAAATCACGAGACTTCCATAATTCACTGAGACTTCCATAAATCACGAGACTTCCATAAATCACAGAGACTTCCATAAATCACGAGACTTCCATAATTCACCGAGACTTCCATAAATCACTGAGATTTCCATAAATCACAGCGACTTCCATAAATCGCAGAGACTTCCCTAAATCACAGCGACTTCCATAAATCACTGAGACTTCCATAAATCACTGAGACTTCCATAAATCATCGAGACTTCCCTAAATCACTGAGACTTCCATAAATCACAGAGACTTCCATAAATTACTGAGACTTCCATAAATCACAGAGACTTCCATAAATCACTGAGACTTCCATAAATCACAGAGACTTCCATAAATCACAGAGACTTCCATAAATCACAGAGACTTCCATAAATCACGAGACTTCCATAAATCACTGAGACTTCCATAAATCACAGAGACTTCCATAAATCACAGCGACTTCCATAAATCACAGCGACTTCCATAAATCACCGAGATTTCCATAAATCACAGCGACTTCCATAAATCACTGAGACTTCCATAAATCACCGAGACTTCCATAAATCACAGAGACTTCCATAAATCACTGAGACTTCCATAAATCACAGCGACTTCCATAAATCGCAGAGACTTCCCTAAATCACAGCGACTTCCATAAATCACTGAGACTTCCACAAATCACCGAGACTTCCATAAATCACAGAGACTTCCTTAAATCACCGCGACTTCCATAAATCACCTAGATTTCCATAAATCACAGCGACTTCCATAAATCACTGAGACTTCCATAAATCACAGAGACTTCCCTAAATCACAGAGACTTCCATAAATCACAGAGACTTCCATAAATCACCGTGATTTCCATAAAGCACAGCGACTTCCATAAATCACTGAGACTTCCATAAATCACAGAGACCTCCATAAATCACAGAGACTTCCATAAATCACGAGACTTCCATAAATCACGAGACTTCCATAAATCACAGAGACTTCCATAAATCACGAGACTTCCATAATTCACTGAGACTTCCATAAATCACAGAGACTTCCATAAATCACTGCGACTTCCATAAATCACGAGACTTCCATAAATCACAGAGACTTCCATAAATCACGAGACTTCCATAATTCACTGAGACTTCCATAAATCACGAGACTTCCATAAATCACAGAGACTTCCATAAATCACGAGACTTCCATAATTCACCGAGACTTCCATAAATCACTGAGATTTCCATAAATCACGGCGACTTCCATAAATCGCAGAGACTTCCCTAAATCACAGCGACTTCCATAAATCACTGAGACTTCCATAAATCACCGAGACTTCCATAAATCACAGAGACTTCCATAAATCACCACGACTTCCATAAATCACGAGACTTCCATAAATCACAGAGACTTCCATAAATCACCAGATTTCCATAATTCACTGAGACTTCCATAAATCACTGAGACTTCCATAAATCACAGAGACTTCCATAAATCACAGCAACTTCCATAAATCACTAGACTTCCATTAATCACAGAGACTTCCCTAAATCACAGGGACTTCCATAAATCACTGAGACTTCCATAAATCACGAGACTTCCATAAATCACGAGGCTTCCATAATTCACTGAGACTTCCATAAATCACCGAGACTTCCATAAATCACAGAGACTTCCATAAATCACAGCAACTTCCATAAATCACGAGACTTCCATAAATCACAGAGACTTCCATAAATCACGAGACTTCCATAAATCACGAGACTTCCATAATTCACTGAGACTTCCATAAATCACTGAGACTTCCATAAATCACTGAGACTTCCATAAATCACAGAGACTTCCATAAATCACGAGACTTCCATAATTCACTGAGACTTCCATAAATCACGAGACTTCCATAAATCACTGAGACTTCCATAAATCACAGAGACTTCCCTAAATCACAGCGACTTCCATAAATCACAGCGACTTCCATAAATCACAGCAACTTCCATAAATCACGAGACTTCCATAAATCACCGAGACTTCCATAAATCACAAGACTTCCATAAATCACGAGACTTCCATAATTCACTGAGACTTCCATAAATCACTGAGACTTCCATAAATCACGAGACTTCCATAAATCACGAGACTTCCATAAATCACAGAGACTTCCATAAATCACAGCAACTTCCATAAATCACGAGACTTCCATAAATCATGAGACTTCCATAAATCACGAGACTTCTACAAATCACGAGACTTCCATAAATCACAGAGACTTCCATAAATCACAGCGACTTCCATAAATCACTGAGACTTCCATAAATCACGAGACTTCCATAATTCACTGAGACTTCCATAAATCACCGCGACTTCCATAAATCACAGAGACTTCCATAAATCACGAGACTTCCATAAATCACGAGACTTCTATAAATCACGAGACTTCCATAAATCACAGAGACTTCCATAAATCACAGCGACTTCCATAAATCACAGAGACTTCCATAAATCACCGCGACTTCCATAAATCACAGCGACTTCCATAAATCACAGTGACTTCCATAAATCACTGAGACTTCCATAAATCACAGCGACTTCCATAAATCGCAGAGACTTCCCTAAATCACAGCGACTTCCATAAATCGCTGAGACTTCCATAAATCACAGAGACTTCCATAAATCACAGAGACTTCCATAAATCACCGCGACTTCCATAAATCACGAGACTTCCATAAATCACAGAGACTTCCATAAATCACGAGACTTCCATAATTCACTGAGACTTCCATAAATCACCGAGACTTCCATAAATCACAGAGACTTCCATAAATCACAGCAACTTCCATAAATCACGAGACTTCCATAAATCACAGAGACTTCCCTAAATCACAGCGACTTCCATAAATCACTGAGACTTCCATAAATCACGAGACTTCCATAAATCACGAGACTTCCATAATTCACTGAGACTTCCATAAATCACCGAGACTTCCATAAATCACAGAGACTTCCATAAATCACAGCAACTTCCATAAATCACGAGACTTCCATAAATCACCGAGACTTCCATAAATCACGAGACTTCCATAAATCACGAGACTTCCATAATTCACTGAGACTTCCATAAATCACTGAGACTTCCATAAATCACAGAGACTTCCCTAAATCACAGTGACTTCCATAAATCACAGCGACTTCCATAAATCACAGCAACTTCCATAAATCACAGCAACTTCCATAAATCACCGAGACTTCCATAAATCACAAGACTTCCATAAATCACGAGACTTTCATAATTCACTGAGACTTCCATAAATCACTGAGACTTCCATAAATCACGAGACTTCCATAAATCACGAGACTTCCATAAATCACAGAGACTTCCATAAATCACAGCAACTTCCATAAATCACGAGACTTCCATAAATCACGAGACTTCCATAAATCACAGCGACTTCCATAAATCACTGAGACTTCCATAAATCACGAGACTTCCATGAATCACGAGACTTCCATAATTCACTGAGACTTCCATAAATCACAGAGACTTCCATAAATCACGAGACTTCCATAAATCACCGAGACTTCCATAAATCACAGAGACTTCCATAAATCACAGCGACTTCCATAAATCACAGAGACTTCCATAAATCACAGCAACTTCCATAAATCACGAGACTTCCATAAATCACAGAGACTTCCATAAATCACAGCGACTTCAATAAATCACAGAGACTTCCATAAATCACGAGACTTCCATAAATCACCGAGACTTCCATAAATCACAGAGACTTCCATAAATCACAGCGACTTCCATAAATCACAGAGACTTCCATAAATCACAGCAACTTCCATAAATCACGAGACTTCCATAAATCACAGAGACTTCCATAAATCACAGCGACTTCTATAAATCACTGAGACTTCCATAAATCACGAGACTTCCATAAATCACCGCGACTTCCATAAATCACGAGACTTCCATAAATCACAGAGACTTCCATAAATCACGAGACTTCCATAATTCACTGAGACTTCCATAAATCACAGAGACTTCCATAAATCACTGCGACTTTCATAAATCACGAGACTTCCATAAATCACAGAGACTTCCATAAATCACGAGACTTCCATAATTCACTGAGACTTCCATAAATCACGAGACTTCCATAAATCACAGAGACTTCCATAAATCACAGCGACTTCCATAAATCGCAGAGACTTCCCTAAATCACAGCGACTTCCATAAATCACTGAGACTTCCATAAATCACAGAGACTTCCATAAATCACAGAGACTTCCATAAATCACCGCGACTTCCATAAATCACGAGACTTCCATAAATCACAGAGACTTCCATAAATCACGAGACTTCCATAATTCACTGAGACTTCCATAAATCACAGAGACTTCCATAAATCACTGCGACTTCCATAAATCACGAGACTTCCATAAATCACAGAGACTTCCATAAATCACGAGACTTCCATAATTCACTGAGACTTCCATAAATCACGAGACTTCCATAAATCACAGAGACTTCCATAAATCACGAGACTTCCATAATTCACCGAGACTTCCATAAATCACTGAGATTTCCATAAATCACAGCGACTTCCATAAATCGCAGAGACTTCCCTAAATCACAGCGACTTCCATAAATCACTGAGACTTCCATAAATCACTGAGACTTCCATAAATCATCGAGACTTCCCTAAATCACTGAGACTTCCATAAATCACAGAGACTTCCATAAATCACTGAGACTTCCATAAATCACAGAGACTTCCATAAATCACTGAGACTTCCATAAATCACAGAGACTTCCATAAATCACAGAGACTTCCATAAATCACAGAGACTTCCATAAATCACGAGACTTCCATAAATCACTGAGACTTCCATAAATCACAGAGACTTCCATAAATCACAGCGACTTCCATAAATCACAGCGACTTCCATAAATCACCGAGATTTCCATAAATCACAGCGACTTCCATAAATCACTGAGACTTCCATAAATCACCGAGACTTCCATAAATCACAGAGACTTCCATAAATCACTGAGACTTCCATAAATCACAGCGACTTCCATAAATCGCAGAGACTTCCCTAAATCACAGCGACTTCCATAAATCACTGAGACTTCCACAAATCACCGAGACTTCCATAAATCACAGAGACTTCCTTAAATCACCGCGACTTCCATAAATCACCGAGATTTCCATAAATCACAGCGACTTCCATAAATCACTGAGACTTCCATAAATCACAGAGACTTCCCTAAATCACAGAGACTTCCATAAATCACAGAGACTTCCATAAATCACCGTGATTTCCATAAAGCACAGCGACTTCCATAAATCACTGAGACTTCCATAAATCACAGAGACCTCCATAAATCACAGAGACTTCCATAAATCACGAGACTTCCATAAATCACGAGACTTCCATAAATCACAGAGACTTCCATAAATCACGAGACTTCCATAAATCACGAGACTTCCATAAATCACGAGACTTCCATAATTCACAGCGACTTCCATAAATCACTGAGACTTCCATAAATCACAGAGACTTCCATAAATCACAGCAACTTCCATAAATCACGAGACTTCCATAAATCACTGAGACTTCCATAAATCACAGCAACTTCCATAAATCACAGAGACTTCCATAAATCACAGAGACTTCCATAAATCACAGCAACTTCCATAAATCACCGCGACTTCCATAAATCACAGAGGCTTCCATAAATCACAGAGACTTCCATAAATCACAGAGACTTCCATAAATCACAGAGACTTCCATAAATCACCGCGACTTCCATAAATCACCGAGACTTCCATGAATCACTGAGAATTCCCTAAATCACTGAGACTTCCATAAATCACAGCGACTTCCATAAATCGCAGAGACTTCCCTAAATCACAGCGACTTCCATAAATCACGAGACTTCCCTAAATCACTGCGACTTCCATAAATCACGAGACTTCCATAAATCACAGAGACTTCCATAAATCACCGAGACTTCCATAAATCACAGCGACTTCCATAAATCCCAGCACTTCCATAAATCACGAGACTTCCATAAATCACAGAGACTTCCATAATTCACTGAGACTTCCATAAATCACTGAGACTTCCATAAATCACAGCGACTTCCATAAATCACAGAGATTTCCATAAATCACCGAGACTTCCATAAATCACGAGACTTCCATAAATCACAGAGACTTCCATAAATCACAGCGACTTCCATAATTCACTGAGACTTCCATAAATCACAGAGACTTCCATAAATCACAGCGACTTCCATAAATCACAGAGACTTCCATAATTCACTGAGACTTCCATAAATCACAGAGACTTCCATAAATCACTGAGACTTCCATAATTCACTGAGACTTCCATAAATCACAGAGACTTCCATAAATCACAGCAACTTCCATAAATCACAGCGACTTCCATAATTCACTGAGACTTCCATAAATCACAGAGACTTCCATAAATCACAGCGACTTCCATAAATCACAGAGACTTCCATAATTCACTGAGACTTCCATAAATCACAGAGACTTCCATAAATCACAGAGACTTCCATAAATCACAGAGACTTCCATAAATCACAGAGACTTCCATAAATCACTGAGACTTCCATAAATCACAGAGACTTCCATAAATCACAGAGACTTCCATAAATCACTGAGACTTCCATAATTCACTGAGACTTCCATAAATCACAGAGACTTCCATAAATCACAGCGACTTCCATAAATCACAGAGACTTCCATAAATCACAGAGACTTCCATAAATCACAGCGACTTCTATAAATCACAGCGACTTCCATAAATCACCGAGATTTCCATAAATCACCGAGACTTCCATAAATCACGAGACTTCCATAAATCACAGAGACTTCCATAAATCACAGCGACTTCCATAATTCACTGAGACTTCCATAAATCACAGAGACTTCCATAAATCACCGAGACTTCTATAAATCACCGAGACTTCCATAAATCACTGAGACTTCCATAAATCACCGCGACTTCCATAAATCACCGAGACTTCCATAAATCACCGAGACTTCCATAAATCACCGAGACTTCCATAAATCACTGAGTCTTCCATAAATCACAGAGACTTTCATAAATCACCGCAACTTCCATAAATCACAGAGACTTCCATAAATCACAGAGACTTCCATAAATCACAGAGACTTCCATAAATCACTGAGACTTCCATAATTCACTGAGACTTCCATAATTCACTGAGACTTCCATAAATCACAGAGACTTCCATAAATCACAGCGACTTCCATAAATCACGAGACTTCCATAAATCACAGAGACTTCCCTAAATCACGAGACTTCCATAAATCACGAGACTTCCATAAATCACCGCGACTTCCATAAATCACTGAGACTTCCATAAATCACCGCGACTTCCATAAATCACAGAGACTTCCATAAATCATCGAGACTTCCCTAAATCACTGAGACTTCCATAAATCACAGAGACTTCCATAAATCACTGAGACTTCCATAAATCACAGAGACTTCCATAAATCACTGAGACTTCCATAAATCACAGAGACTTCCATAAATCACAGAGACTTCCATAAATCACAGAGACTTCCATAAATCACGAGACTTCCATAAATCACTGAGACTTCCATAAATCACAGAGACTTCCATAAATCACAGCGACTTCCATAAATCACAGCGACTTCCATAAATCACCGAGATTTCCATAAATCACAGCGACTTCCATAAATCACTGAGACTTCCATAAATCACCGAGACTTCCATAAATCACAGAGACTTCCATAAATCACTGAGACTTCCATAAATCACAGCGACTTCCATAAATCGCAGAGACTTCCCTAAATCACAGCGACTTCCATAAATCACTGAGACTTCCATAAATCACCGAGATTTCCATAAATCACAGCGACTTCCATAAATCACTGAGACTTCCATAAATCACAGAGACTTCCCTAAATCACAGAGACTTCCATAAATCACAGAGACTTCCATAAATCACCGTGATTTCCATAAAGCACAGCGACTTCCATAAATCACTGAGACTTCCATAAATCACAGAGACCTCCATAAATCACAGAGACTTCCATAAATCACGAGACTTCCATAAATCACGAGACTTCCATAATTCACAGAGACTTCCATAAATCACGAGACTTCCATAATTCACTGAGACTTCCATAAATCACAGAGACTTCCATAAATCACTGCGACTTCCATAAATCACGAGACTTCCATAAATCACAGAGACTTCCATAAATCACGAGACTTCCATAATTCACTGAGACTTCCATAAATCACGAGACTTCCATAAATCACAGAGACTTCCATAAATCACGAGACTTCCATAATTCACCGAGACTTCCATAAATCACTGAGATTTCCATAAATCACGGCGACTTCCATAAATCGCAGAGACTTCCCTAAATCACAGCGACTTCCATAAATCACTGAGACTTCCATAAATCACCGAGACTTCCATAAATCACAGAGACTTCCATAAATCACCACGACTTCCATAAATCACGAGACTTCCATAAATCACAGAGACTTCCATAAATCACCAGACTTCCATAATTCACTGAGACTTCCATAAATCACTGAGACTTCCATAAATCACAGAGACTTCCTTAAATCACAGCAACTTCCATAAATCACTAGACTTCCATTAATCACAGAGACTTCCCTAAATCACAGCCACTTCCATAAATCACTGAGACTTCCATAAATCACGAGACTTCCATAAATCACGAGACTTCCATAATTCACTGAGACTTCCATAAATCACCGAGACTTCCATAAATCACAGAGACTTCCATAAATCACAGCAACTTCCATAAATCACGAGACTTCCATAAATCACAGAGACTTCCATAAATCACGAGACTTCCATAAATCACGAGACTTCCATAATTCACTGAGACTTCCATAAATCACTGAGACTTCCATAAATCACTGAGACTTCCATAAATCACAGAGACTTCCATAAATCACGAGACTTCCATAATTCACTGAGACTTCCATAAATCACGAGACTTCCATAAATCACGAGACTTCCATAAATCACTGAGACTTCCATAAATCACAGAGACTTCCCTAAATCACAGCGACTTCCATAAATCACAGCGACTTCCATAAATCACAGCAACTTCCATAAATCACGAGACTTCCATAAATCACCGAGACTTCCATAAATCACAAGACTTCCATAAATCACGAGACTTCCATAATTCACTGAGACTTCCATAAATCACTGAGACTTCCATAAATCACGAGACTTCCATAAATCACGAGACTTCCATAAATCACAGAGACTTCCATAAATCACAGCAACTTCCATAAATCACGAGACTTCCATAAATCATGAGACTTCCATAAATCACGAGACTTCTACAAATCACGAGACTTCCATAAATCACAGAGACTTCCATAAATCACAGCGACTTCCATAAATCACTGAGACTTCCATAAATCACGAGACTTCCATAATTCACTGAGACTTCCATAAATCACTGCGACTTCCATAAATCACAGAGACTTCCATAAATCACGAGACTTCCATAAATCACGAGACTTCTATAAATCACGAGACTTCCATAAATCACAGAGACTTCCATAAATCACAGCGACTTCCATAAATCACAGAGACTTCCATAAATCACCGCGACTTCCATAAATCACAGCGACTTCCATAAATCACAGTGACTTCCATAAATCACTGAGACTTCCATAAATCACAGCGACTTCCATAAATCGCAGAGACTTCCCTAAATCACAGCGACTTCCATAAATCGCTGAGACTTCCATAAATCACAGAGACTTCCATAAATCACAGAGACTTCCATAAATCACCGCGACTTCCATAAATCACGAGACTTCCATAAATCACAGAGACTTCCATAAATCACAAGACTTCCATAATTCACTGAGACTTCCATAAATCACCGAGACTTCCATAAATCACAGAGACTTCCATAAATCACAGCAACTTCCATAAATCACGAGACTTCCATAAATCACAGAGACTTCCCTAAATCACAGCGACTTCCATAAATCACTGAGACTTCCATAAATCACGAGACTTCCATAAATCACGAGACTTCCATAATTCACTGAGACTTCCATAAATCACCGAGACTTCCATAAATCACAGAGACTTCCATAAATCACAGCAACTTCCATAAATCACGAGACTTCCATAAATCACCGAGACTTCCATAAATCACGAGACTTCCATAAATCACGAGACTTCCATAATTCACTGAGACTTCCATAAATCACTGAGACTTCCATAAATCACAGAGACTTCCCTAAATCACAGTGACTTCCATAAATCACAGCGACTTCCATAAATCACAGCAACTTCCATAAATCACAGCAACTTCCATAAATCACCGAGACTTCCATAAATCACAAGACTTCCATAAATCACGAGACTTTCATAATTCACTGAGACTTCCATAAATCACTGAGACTTCCATAAATCACGAGACTTCCATAAATCACGAGACTTCCATAAATCACAGAGACTTCCATAAATCACAGCAACTTCCATAAATCACGAGACTTCCATAAATCACGAGACTTCCATAAATCACAGTCGACTTCCATAAATCACTGAGACTTCCATAAATCACGAGACTTCCATGAATCACGAGACTTCCATAATTCACTGAGACTTCCATAAATCACAGAGACTTCCATAAATCACGAGACTTCCATAAATCACCGAGACTTCCATAAATCACAGAGACTTCCATAAATCACAGCGACTTCCATAAATCACAGAGACTTCCATAAATCACAGCAACTTCCATAAATCACGAGACTTCCATAAATCACAGAGACTTCCATAAATCACAGCGACTTCAATAAATCACAGAGACTTCCATAAATCACGAGACTTCCATAAATCACCGAGACTTCCATAAATCACAGAGACTTCCATAAATCACAGCGACTTCCATAAATCACAGAGACTTCCATAAATCACAGCAACTTCCATAAATCACGAGACTTCCATAAATCACAGAGACTTCCATAAATCACAGCGACTTCTATAAATCACTGAGACTTCCATAAATCACGAGACTTCCATAAATCACCGCGACTTCCATAAATCACGAGACTTCCATAAATCACAGAGACTTCCATAAATCACGAGACTTCCATAATTCACTGAGACTTCCATAAATCACAGAGACTTCCATAAATCACTGCGACTTTCATAAATCACGAGACTTCCATAAATCACAGAGACTTCCATAAATCACGAGACTTCCATAATTCACTGAGACTTCCATAAATCACGAGACTTCCATAAATCACAGAGACTTCCATAAATCACAGCGACTTCCATAAATCGCAGAGACTTCCCTAAATCACAGCGACTTCCATAAATCACTGAGACTTCCATAAATCACAGAGACTTCCATAAATCACAGAGACTTCCATAAATCACCGCGACTTCCATAAATCACGAGACTTCCATAAATCACAGAGACTTCCATAAATCACGAGACTTCCATAATTCACTGAGACTTCCATAAATCACAGAGACTTCCATAAATCACTGCGACTTCCATAAATCACGAGACTTCCATAAATCACAGAGACTTCCATAAATCACGAGACTTCCATAATTCACTGAGACTTCCATAAATCACGAGACTTCCATAAATCACAGAGACTTCCATAAATCACGAGACTTCCATAATTCACCGAGACTTCCATAAATCACTGAGATTTCCATAAATCACAGCGACTTCCATAAATCGCAGAGACTTCCCTAAATCACAGCGACTTCCATAAATCACTGAGACTTCCATAAATCACTGAGACTTCCATAAATCACAGAGACTTCCATAAATCACCGCGACTTCCATAAATCACGAGACTTCCATAAATCACGAGACTTCCATAAATCACAGAGACTTCCATAAATCACTGCGACTTCCATAAATCACGAGACTTCCATAAATCACAGAGACTTACATAAATCACGAGACTTCCATAATTCACTGAGACTTCCATAAATCACGAGACTTCCATAAATCACAGAGAATTCCATAAATCACGAGACTTCCATAATTCACCGAGACTTCCATAAATCACTGAGATTTCCATAAATCACAGCGACTTCCATAAATCGCAGAGACTTCCCTAAATCACAGCGACTTCCATAAATCACTGAGACTTCCATAAATCACTGAGACTTCCATAAATCACAGAGACTTCCATAAATCACCGCGACTTCCATAAATCACGAGACTTCCATAAATCACAGAGACTTCCATAAATCACCAGACTTCCATAATTCACTGAGACTTCCATAAATCACCGAGACTTCCATAAATCACAGAGACTTCCATAAATCACAGCAACTTCCATAAATCACGAGACTTCCATAAATCACAGAGACTTCCCTAAATCACAGCGACTTCCATAAATAACTGAGACTTCCATAAATCACGAGACTTCCATAAATCACGAGACTTCTATAATTCACTGAGACTTCCATAAATCACCGAGACTTCCATAAATCACAGAGACTTCCATAAATCACAGCAACTTCCATAAATCACGAGACTTCCATAAATCACAGAGACTTCCATAAATCACGAGACTTCCATAAATCATGAGACTTCCATAATTCACTGAGACTTCCATAAATCACTGAGACTTCCATAAATCACAGAGACTTCCATAAATCACGAGACTTCCATAATTCACTGAGACTTCCATAAATCACGAGACTTCCATAAATCACGAGACTTCCATAAATCACTGAGACTTCCATAAATCACAGAGACTTCCCTAAATCACAGCGACTTCCATAAATCACAGCGACTTCCATAAATCACAGCAACTTCCATAAATCACGAGAGTTCCATAAATCACCGAGACTTCCATAAATCACAAGACTTCCATAAATCACTGAGACTTCCATAAATCACGAGACTTCCATAAATCACGAGACTTCCATCAATCACGAGACTTCTATAAATCACGAGACTTCCATAAATCACAGAGACTTCCATAAATCACAGCGACTTCCATAAATCACTGAGACTTCCATAAATCACGAGACTTCCATAAATCACGAGACTTCCATAATTCACTGAGACTTCCATAAATCACTGCGACTTCCATAAATCACAGAGACTTCCATAAATCACGAGACTTCCATAAATCACTGAGACTTCCATAAATCACAGAGACTTCCATAAATCACCGCGACTTCCATAAATCACAGCGACTTCCATAAATCACAGCGACTTCCATAAATCACTGAGACTTCCATAAATCACAGCGACTTCCATAAATCGCAGAGACTTCCCTAAATCACAGCGACTTCCATAAATCACTGAGACTTCCATAAATCACCGCGACTTCCATAAATCACGAGACTTCCATAAATCACAGAGACTTCCATAAATCACGAGACTTCCATAATTCACTGAGACTTCCATAAATCACCGAGACTTCCATAAATCACAGAGACTTCCATAAATCACAGCAACTTCCATAAATCACGAGACTTCCATAAATCACAGAGACTTCCCTAAATCACAGCGACTTCTATAAATCACTGAGACTTCCATAAATCACGAGACTTCCATAAATCACGAGACTTCCATAATTCACTGAGACTTCCATAAATCACCGAGACTTCCATAAATCACAGAGACTTCCATAAATCACAGCAACTTCCATAAATCACGAGACTTCCATAAATCACCGAGACTTCCATAAATCACGAGACTTCCATAAATCACGAGACTTCCATAATTCACTGAGACTTCCATAAATCACTGAGACTTCCATAAATCACTGAGACTTCCATAAATCACAGAGACTTCCATAAATCACGAGACTTCCATAAATCACGAGACTTCCATAATTCACTGAGACTTCCATAAATCACGAGACTTCCATAAATCACAGAGACTTCCATAAATCACGAGACTTCCATAAATCACGAGACTTCCATGAATCACGAGACTTCCATAATTCACTGAGACTTCCATAAATCACGAGACTTCCATAAATCACGAGACTTCCATAAATCACGAGACTTCCATGAATCACGAGACTTCCATAATTCACTGAGACTTCCATAAATCACAGAGACTTCCATAAATCACGAGACTTCCATAAATCACCGAGACTTCCATAAATCACAGCGACTTCCATAAATCACAGAGACTTCCATAAATCACGAGACTTCCATGAATCACGAGACTTCCATAATTCACTGAGACTTCCATAAATCACAGAGACTTCCATAAATCACGAGACTTCCATAAATCACGAGACTTCCATAATTCACTGAGACTTCCATAAATCACGAGACTTCCATAAATCACAGAGACTTCCATAAATCACTGAGACTTCCATAAATCACAGAGACTTCCATAAATCACAGAGACTTCCATAAATCACAGAGACTTCCATAAATCACGAGACTTCCATAAATCACTGAGACTTCCATAAATCACAGAGACTTCCATAAATCACAGCGACTTCCATAAATCACAGCGACTTCCATAAATCACCGAGATTTCCATAAATCACAGCGACTTCCATAAATCACTGAGACTTCCATAAATCACCGAGACTTCCATAAATCACAGAGACTTCCATAAATCACTGAGACTTCCATAAATCACAGCGACTTCCATAAATCGCAGAGACTTCCCTAAATCACAGCGACTTCCATAAATCACTGAGACTTCCACAAATCACCGAGACTTCCATAAATCACAGAGACTTCCTTAAATCACCGCGACTTCCATAAATCACCGAGATTTCCATAAATCACAGCGACTTCCATAAATCACTGAGACTTCCATAAATCACAGAGACTTCCCTAAATCACAGAGACTTCCATAAATCACAGAGACTTCCATAAATCACCGTGATTTCCATAAAGCACAGCGACTTCCATAAATCACTGAGACTTCCATAAATCACAGAGACCTCCATAAATCACAGAGACTTCCATAAATCACGAGACTTCCATAAATCACGAGACTTCCATAAATCACAGAGACTTCCATAAATCACGAGACTTCCATAATTCACTGAGACTTCCATAAATCACAGAGACTTCCATAAATCACTGCGACTTCCATAAATCACGAGACTTCCATAAATCACAGAGACTTCCATAAATCACGAGACTTCCATAATTCACTGAGACTTCCATAAATCACGAGACTTCCATAAATCACAGAGACTTCCATAAATCACGAGACTTCCATAATTCACCGAGACTTCCATAAATCACTGAGATTTCCATAAATCACGGCGACTTCCATAAATCGCAGAGACTTCCCTAAATCACAGCGACTTCCATAAATCACTGAGACTTCCATAAATCACCGAGACTTCCATAAATCACAGAGACTTCCATAAATCACCACGACTTCCATAAATCACGAGACTTCCATAAATCACAGAGACTTCCATAAATCACCAGACTTCCATAATTCACTGAGACTTCCATAAATCACTGAGACTTCCATAAATCACAGAGACTTCCATAAATCACAGCAACTTCCATAAATCACTAGACTTCCATTAATCACAGAGACTTCCCTAAATCACAGCGACTTCCATAAATCACTGAGACTTCCATAAATCACGAGACTTCCATAAATCACGAGACTTCCATAATTCACTGAGACTTCCATAAATCACCGAGACTTCCATAAATCACAGAGACTTCCATAAATCACAGCAACTTCCATAAATCACGAGACTTCCATAAATCACAGAGACTTCCATAAATCACGAGACTTCCATAAATCACGAGACTTCCATAATTCACTGAGACTTCCATAAATCACTGAGACTTCCATAAATCACTGAGACTTCCATAAATCACAGAGACTTCCATAAATCACGAGACTTCCATAATTCACTGAGACTTCCATAAATCACGAGACTTCCATAAATCACGAGACTTCCATAAATCACTGAGACTTCCATAAATCACAGAGACTTCCCTAAATCACAGCGACTTCCATAAATCACAGCGACTTCCATAAATCACAGCAACTTCCATAAATCACGAGACTTCCATAAATCACCGAGACTTCCATAAATCACAAGACTTCCATAAATCACGAGACTTCCATAATTCACTGAGACTTCCATAAATCACTGAGACTTCCATAAATCACGAGACTTCCATAAATCACGAGACTTCCATAAATCACAGAGACTTCCATAAATCACAGCAACTTCCATAAATCACGAGACTTCCATAAATCACGAGACTTCCATAAATCACGAGACTTCTACAAATCACGAGACTTCCATAAATCACAGAGACTTCCATAAATCACAGCGACTTCCATAAATCACTGAGACTTCCATAAATCACGAGACTTCCATAATTCACTGAGACTTCCATAAATCACCGCGACTTCCATAAATCACAGAGACTTCCATAAATCACGAGACTTCCATAAATCACGAGACTTCTATAAATCACGAGACTTCCATAAATCACAGAGACTTCCATAAATCACAGCGACTTCCATAAATCACAGAGACTTCCATAAATCACCGCGACTTCCATAAATCACAGCGACTTCCATAAATCACAGTGACTTCCATAAATCACTGAGACTTCCATAAATCACAGCGACTTCCATAAATCGCAGAGACTTCCCTAAATCACAGCGACTTCCATAAATCGCTGAGACTTCCATAAATCACAGAGACTTCCATAAATCACAGAGACTTCCATAAATCACCGCGACTTCCATAAATCACGAGACTTCCATAAATCACAGAGACTTCCATAAATCACGAGACTTCCATAATTCACTGAGACTTCCATAAATCACCGAGACTTCCATAAATCACAGAGACTTCCATAAATCACAGCAACTTCCATAAATCACGAGACTTCCATAAATCACAGAGACTTCCCTAAATCACAGCGACTTCCATAAATCACTGAGACTTCCATAAATCACCGAGACTTCCATAAATCACGAGACTTCCATAAATCACGAGACTTCCATAAATCACTGAGACTTCCATAAATCACAGAGACTTCCATAAATCACAGCGACTTCCATAAATCACAGCGACTTCCATAAATCACCGAGATTTCCATAAATCACAGCGACTTCCATAAATCACTGAGACTTCCATAAATCACCGAGACTTCCATAAATCACAGAGACTTCCATAAATCACTGAGACTTCCATAAATCACAGCGACTTCCATAAATCGCAGAGACTTCCCTAAATCACAGCGACTTCCATAAATCACTGAGACTTCCACAAATCACCGAGACTTCCATAAATCACCGCGACTTCCATAAATCACCGAGATTTCCATAAATCACAGCGACTTCCATAAATCACTGAGACTTCCATAAATCACAGAGACTTCCCTAAATCACAGAGACTTCCATAAATCACAGAGACTTCCATAAATCACCGTGATTTCCATAAAGCACAGCGACTTCCATAAATCACTGAGACTTCCATAAATCACAGAGACCTCCATAAATCACAGAGACTTCCATAAATCACGAGACTTCCATAAATCACGAGACTTCCATAAATCACAGAGACTTCCATAAATCACGAGACTTCCATAATTCACTGAGACTTCCATAAATCACAGAGACTTCCATAAATCACTGCGACTTCCATAAATCACGAGACTTCCATAAATCACAGAGACTTCCATAAATCACGAGACTTCCATAATTCACTGAGACTTCCATAAATCACGAGACTTCCATAAATCACAGAGACTTCCATAAATCACGAGACTTCCATAATTCACCGAGACTTCCATAAATCACTGAGATTTCCATAAATCACGGCGACTTCCATAAATCGCAGAGACTTCCCTAAATCACAGCGACTTCCATAAATCACTGAGACTTCCATAAATCACCGAGACTTCCATAAATCACAGAGACTTCCATAAATCACCACGACTTCCATAAATCACGAGACTTCCATAAATCACAGAGACTTCCATAAATCACCAGACTTCCATAATTCACTGAGACTTCCATAAATCACTGAGACTTCCATAAATCACAGAGACTTCCATAAATCACAGCAACTTCCATAAATCACTAGACTTCCATTAATCACAGAGACTTCCCTAAATCACAGCGACTTCCATAAATCACTGAGACTTCCATAAATCACGAGACTTCCATAAATCACGAGACTTCCATAATTCACTGAGACTTCCATAAATCACCGAGACTTCCATAAATCACAGAGACTTCCATAAATCACAGCAACTTCCATAAATCACGAGACTTCCATAAATCACAGAGACTTCCATAAATCACGAGACTTCCATAAATCACGAGACTTCCATAATTCACTGAGACTTCCATAAATCACTGAGACTTCCATAAATCACTGAGACTTCCATAAATCACAGAGACTTCCATAAATCACGAGACTTCCATAATTCACTGAGACTTCCATAAATCACGAGACTTCCATAAATCACGAGACTTCCATAAATCACTGAGACTTCCATAAATCACAGAGACTTCCCTAAATCACAGCGACTTCCATAAATCACAGCGACTTCCATAAATCACAGCAACTTCCATAAATCACGAGACTTCCATAAATCACCGAGACTTCCATAAATCACAAGACTTCCATAAATCACGAGACTTCCATAATTCACTGAGACTTCCATAAATCACTGAGACTTCCATAAATCACGAGACTTCCATAAATCACGAGACTTCCATAAATCACAGAGACTTCCATAAATCACAGCAACTTCCATAAATCACGAGACTTCCATAAATCACGAGACTTCCATAAATCACGAGACTTCTACAAATCACGAGACTTCCATAAATCACAGAGACTTCCATAAATCACAGCGACTTCCATAAATCACTGAGACTTCCATAAATCACGAGACTTCCATAATTCACTGAGACTTCCATAAATCACCGCGACTTCCATAAATCACAGAGACTTCCATAAATCACGAGACTTCCATAAATCACGAGACTTCTATAAATCACGAGACTTCCATAAATCACAGAGACTTCCATAAATCACAGCGACTTCCATAAATCACAGAGACTTCCATAAATCACCGCGACTTCCATAAATCACAGCGACTTCCATAAATCACAGTGACTTCCATAAATCACTGAGACTTCCATAAATCACAGCGACTTCCATAAATCGCAGAGACTTCCCTAAATCACAGCGACTTCCATAAATCGCTGAGACTTCCATAAATCACAGAGACTTCCATAAATCACAGAGACTTCCATAAATCACCGCGACTTCCATAAATCACGAGACTTCCATAAATCACAGAGACTTCCATAAATCACGAGACTTCCATAATTCACTGAGACTTCCATAAATCACCGAGACTTCCATAAATCACAGAGACTTCCATAAATCACAGCAACTTCCATAAATCACGAGACTTCCATAAATCACAGAGACTTCCCTAAATCACAGCGACTTCCATAAATCACTGAGACTTCCATAAATCACGAGACTTCCATAAATCACGAGACTTCCATAATTCACTGAGACTTCCATAAATCACCGAGACTTCCATAAATCACAGAGACTTCCATAAATCACAGCAACTTCCATAAATCACGAGACTTCCATAAATCACCGAGACTTCCATAAATCACGAGACTTCCATAAATCACGAGACTTCCATAATTCACTGAGACTTCCATAAATCACTGAGACTTCCATAAATCACAGAGACTTCCCTAAATCACAGTGACTTCCATAAATCACAGCGACTTCCATAAATCACAGCAACTTCCATAAATCACAGCAACTTCCATAAATCACCGAGACTTCCATAAATCACAAGACTTCCATAAATCACGAGACTTTCATAATTCACTGAGACTTCCATAAATCACTGAGACTTCCATAAATCACGAGACTTCCATAAATCACGAGACTTCCATAAATCACAGAGACTTCCATAAATCACAGCAACTTCCATAAATCACGAGACTTCCATAAATCACGAGACTTCCATAAATCACAGCGACTTCCATAAATCACTGAGACTTCCATAAATCACGAGACTTCCATGAATCACGAGACTTCCATAATTCACTGAGACTTCCATAAATCACAGAGACTTCCATAAATCACGAGACTTCCATAAATCACCGAGACTTCCATAAATCACAGAGACTTCCATAAATCACAGCGACTTCCATAAATCACAGAGACTTCCATAAATCACAGCAACTTCCATAAATCACGAGACTTCCATAAATCACAGAGACTTCCATAAATCACAGCGACTTCAATAAATCACAGAGACTTCCATAAATCACGAGACTTCCATAAATCACCGAGACTTCCATAAATCACAGAGACTTCCATAAATCACAGCGACTTCCATAAATCACAGAGACTTCCATAAATCACAGCAACTTCCATAAATCACGAGACTTCCATAAATCACAGAGACTTCCATAAATCACAGCGACTTCTATAAATCACTGAGACTTCCATAAATCACGAGACTTCCATAAATCACCGCGACTTCCATAAATCACGAGACTTCCATAAATCACAGAGACTTCCATAAATCACGAGACTTCCATAATTCACTGAGACTTCCATAAATCACAGAGACTTCCATAAATCACTGCGACTTTCATAAATCACGAGACTTCCATAAATCACAGAGACTTCCATAAATCACGAGACTTCCATAATTCACTGAGACTTCCATAAATCACGAGACTTCCATAAATCACAGAGACTTCCATAAATCACAGCGACTTCCATAAATTGCAGAGACTTCCCTAAATCACAGCGACTTCCATAAATCACTGAGACTTCCATAAATCACAGAGACTTCCATAAATCACCGCGACTTCCATAAATCACGAGACTTCCATAAATCACAGAGACTTCCATAAATCACGAGACTTCCATAATTCACTGAGACTTCCATAAATCACAGAGACTTCCATAAATCACTGCGACTTCCATAAATCACGAGACTTCCATAAATCACAGAGACTTCCATAAATCACGAGACTTCCATAATTCACTGAGACTTCCATAAATCACGAGACTTCCATAAATCACAGAGACTTCCATAAATCACGAGACTTCCATAATTCACCGAGACTTCCATAAATCACTGAGATTTCCATAAATCACAGCGACTTCCATAAATTGCAGAGACTTCCCTAAATCACAGCGACTTCCATAAATCACTGAGACTTCCATAAATCACTGAGACTTCCATAAATCACAGAGACTTCCATAAATCACCGCGACTTCCATAAATCACGAGACTTCC
The DNA here is from genome assembly GCA_029206835.1 of Rana muscosa. Lineage (NCBI taxonomy): Eukaryota > Metazoa > Chordata > Amphibia > Anura > Ranidae > Rana > Rana muscosa. The sequence continues at coordinate 222,644,013 of JARGYO010005626.1, read as the reverse complement.
ATAAATCACGAGACTTCCATAAATCACAGAGACTTCCATAAATCACTGCGACTTCCATAAATCACGAGACTTCCATAAATCACAGAGACTTACATAAATCACGAGACTTCCATAATTCACTGAGACTTCCATAAATCACGAGACTTCCATAAATCACAGAGACTTCCATAAATCACGAGACTTCCATAATTCACCGAGACTTCCATAAATCACTGAGATTTCCATAAATCACAGCGACTTCCATAAATCGCAGAGACTTCCCTAAATCACAGCGACTTCCATAAATCACTGAGACTTCCATAAATCACTGAGACTTCCATAAATCACAGAGACTTCCATAAATCACCGCGACTTCCATAAATCACGAGACTTCCATAAATCACAGAGACTTCCATAAATCACCAGACTTCCATAATTCACTGAGACTTCCATAAATCACCGAGACTTCCATAAATCACAGAGACTTCCATAAATCACAGCAACTTCCATAAATCACGAGACTTCCATAAATCACAGAGACTTCCCTAAATCACAGCGACTTCCATAAATCACTGAGACTTCCATAAATCACGAGACTTCCATAAATCACGAGACTTCTATAATTCACTGAGACTTCCATAAATCACCGAGACTTCCATAAATCACAGAGACTTCCATAAATCACAGCAACTTCCATAAATCACGAGACTTCCATAAATCACAGAGACTTCCATAAATCACGAGACTTCCATAAATCACGAGACTTCCATAATTCACTGAGACTTCCATAAATCACTGAGACTTCCATAAATCACAGAGACTTCCATAAATCACGAGACTTCCATAATTCACTGAGACTTCCATAAATCACGAGACTTCCATAAATCACGAGACTTCCATAAATCACTGAGACTTCCATAAATCACAGAGACTTCCCTAAATCACAGCGACTTCCATAAATCACAGCGACTTCCATAAATCACAGCAACTTCCATAAATCACGAGAGTTCCATAAATCACCGAGACTTCCATAAATCACAAGACTTCCATAAATCACTGAGACTTCCATAAATCACGAGACTTCCATAAATCACGAGACTTCCATCAATCACGAGACTTCTATAAATCACGAGACTTCCATAAATCACAGAGACTTCCATAAATCACAGCGACTTCCATAAATCACTGAGACTTCCATAAATCACGAGACTTCCATAAATCACGAGACTTCCATAATTCACTGAGACTTCCATAAATCACTGCGACTTCCATAAATCACAGAGACTTCCATAAATCACGAGACTTCCATAAATCACTGAGACTTCCATAAATCACAGAGACTTCCATAAATCACCGCGACTTCCATAAATCACAGCGACTTCCATAAATCACAGCGACTTCCATAAATCACTGAGACTTCCATAAATCACAGCGACTTCCATAAATCGCAGAGACTTCCCTAAATCACAGCGACTTCCATAAATCACTGAGACTTCCATAAATCACCGCGACTTCCATAAATCACGAGACTTCCATAAATCACAGAGACTTCCATAAATCACGAGACTTCCATAATTCACTGAGACTTCCATAAATCACCGAGACTTCCATAAATCACAGAGACTTCCATAAATCACAGCAACTTCCATAAATCACGAGACTTCCATAAATCACAGAGACTTCCCTAAATCACAGCGACTTCTATAAATCACTGAGACTTCCATAAATCACGAGACTTCCATAAATCACGAGACTTCCATAATTCACTGAGACTTCCATAAATCACCGAGACTTCCATAAATCACAGAGACTTCCATAAATCACAGCAACTTCCATAAATCACGAGACTTCCATAAATCACCGAGACTTCCATAAATCACGAGACTTCCATAAATCACGAGACTTCCATAATTCACTGAGACTTCCATAAATCACTGAGACTTCCATAAATCACTGAGACTTCCATAAATCACAGAGACTTCCATAAATCACGAGACTTCCATAAATCACGAGACTTCCATAATTCACTGAGACTTCCATAAATCACGAGACTTCCATAAATCACAGAGACTTCCATAAATCACGAGACTTCCATAAATCACGAGACTTCCATGAATCACGAGACTTCCATAATTCACTGAGACTTCCATAAATCACGAGACTTCCATAAATCACGAGACTTCCATAAATCACGAGACTTCCATGAATCACGAGACTTCCATAATTCACTGAGACTTCCATAAATCACAGAGACTTCCATAAATCACGAGACTTCCATAAATCACCGAGACTTCCATAAATCACAGCGACTTCCATAAATCACAGAGACTTCCATAAATCACGAGACTTCCATGAATCACGAGACTTCCATAATTCACTGAGACTTCCATAAATCACAGAGACTTCCATAAATCACGAGACTTCCATAAATCACGAGACTTCCATAATTCACTGAGACTTCCATAAATCACGAGACTTCCATAAATCACAGAGACTTCCATAAATCACGAGACTTCCATAAATCACGAGACTTCCATGAATCACGAGACTTCCATAATTCACTGAGACTTCCATAAATCACGAGACTTCCATAAATCACGAGACTTCCATAAATCACGAGACTTCCATGAATCACGAGACTTCCATAATTCACCGAGACTTCCATAAATCACAGAGACTTCCATAAATCACGAGACTTCCATAAATCACCGAGACTTCCATAAATCACAGCGACTTCCATAAATCACAGAGACTTCCATAAATCACAGAGACTTCCATAAATCACAGAGGGTAATGGGCGTCTTTGGTCACTGACGGGGTCTGTCAAATACAACCACCAAATCCATTAGATTCAGGAGCCAATCAAAGTGCAGCGGGAGCCGCCCCCGGCTATATATACATTATATGAGCGCCGCGTCCTCTGCAGGAAACGTCTCATTATCTGGAGGACGTCTGAGGTTTATAATGTAACATTTCCAGATAAACCGCCGAGTACATAATGTGTCTGCCGGACCACTTCCTGTGAGCCCATCCATAGAGAACAGATACCGAGATCAGATCACCCCTCCCCCGACTCCATCCATCCATAGAGAAAAGATACCGAGATCAGACCACCCCTCCCCCGACTCCATCCATCCATAGAGAACAGATACCGAGATCAGATCACCCCTCCCCCGACTCCATCCATCCATAGAGAAAAGATACCGAGATCAGATCACCCCTCCCCCGACTCCATCCATCCATAGAGAAAAGATACCGAGATCAGACCACCCCTCCACCGACTCCATCCATAAAGAACAGATACCGAGATCAGATCACCCCTCCCCGACTCCATCCATCCATAGAGAAAAGATACCGAGATCAGACCACCCCTCCACCGACTCCATCCATCCATAGAGAAAAGATACCGAGATCAGACCACCCCTCCCCCGACTCCATCAATCCATAGAGAACAGATACCGAGATCAGATCACCCCTCCCCCGACTCCATCCATCCATAGAGAACAGATACCGAGATCAGATCACCCCTCCCCCGACTCCATCCATCCATAGAGAAAAGATACCGAGATCAGACCACCCCTCCCCCGACTCCATCCATCCATAGAGAACAGATACCGAGATCAGATCACCCCTCCCCCGACTCCATCCATCCATAGAGAAAAGATACCGAGATCAGATCACCCCTCCCCCGACTCCATCCATCCATAGAGAACAGATACCGAGATCAGATCACCCCTCCCCCGACTCCATCCATCCATAGAGAAAAGATACCGAGATCAGATCACCCCTCCCCCGACTCCATCCATCCATAGAGAAAAGATACCGAGATCAGACCACCCCTCCACCGACTCCATCCATAAAGAACAGATACCGAGATCAGATCACCCCTCCCCCGACTCCATCCATCCATAGAGAAAAGATACCGAGATCAGACCACCCCTCCACCGACTCCATCCATAAAGAACAGATACCGAGATCAGATCCCCCCTCCACCGACTCCATCCATCCATAAAGAACAGATACCGAGATCAGATCCCCCCTCCACCGACTCCATCCATCCATAAAGAACAGATACCGAGATCAGACCACCCCTCCACCGACTCCATCCATCCATAAAGAACAGATACCGAGATCAGATCCCCCCTCCCCCGACTCCATCCATCCATAGAGAACAGATACCGAGATCAGATCACCCCTCCCCCGACTCCATCCATAAAGAACAGATACCAAGATCAGATCCCCCCTCCACCGACTCCATCCATCCATAAAGAACAGATACCGAGATCAGATCACCCCTCCACCGACTCCATCCATCCATAAAGAACAGATACCGAGATCAGATCACCCCTCCCCCGACTCCATCCATCCATAAAGAACAGATACCGAGATCAGATCACCCCTCCCCCGACTCCATCCATCCATAGAGAACAGATACCGAGATCAGTTCCCCCCTCCACCGACTTCATCCATCCATAAATAACAGATACCGAGATCAGATCACCCCTCCACCAACTCCATCCATCCATAAAGAACAGATACCGAGATCAGATCACCCCTCCCCCGACTCCATCCATCCATAGTGAACAGATACCGAGATCAGATCCCCCCTCCACCGACTCCATCCATCCATAAAGAACAGATACCTAGATCAGATCACCCCTCCCCCGACTCCATCCATCCATAGAGAACAGATACCGAGATCAGATCACCCCTCCCCCGACTCCATCCATCCATAGAGAACAGATACCGAGATCAGATCACCCCTCCACCGACTCCATCCATCCATAAAGAACAGATACCGAGATCAGATCCCCCCTCCACCGACTCCATCCATCCATAAAGAACAGATACCGAGATCAGATCCCCCCTCCACCGACTCCATCCATCCATAAAGAACAGATACCGAGATCAGATCCCCCCTCCACCGACTCCATCCATCCATAAAGAACAGATACCGAGATCAGATCCCCCCTCCACCGACTCCATCCATCCATAAAGAACAGATACCGAGATCAGATCACACCTCCCCCGACTCCATCCATCCATAGAGAACAGATACCGAGATCAGATCACCCCTCCCCCGACTCCATCCATCCATAGAGAACAGATACCGAGATCAGATCACCCCTCCACCGACTCCATCATCCATAAAGAACAGATACCGAGATCAGATCCCCCCTCCACCGACTCCATTCATCCATAAAGAACAGATACCGAGATCAGATCCCCCCTCCACCGACTCCATCCATCCATAAAGAGCAGATACCGAGATCAGATCCCCCCTCCACCGACTCCATCCATCCATAAAGAACAGATACCGAGATCAGATCCCCCCTCCACCGACTCCATCCATCCATAAAGAACAGATACCGAGATCAGACCACCCCTCCCCCGACTCCATCCATCCATAGAGAACAGATACCGAGATCAGATCACCCCTCCCCCGACTCCATCCATCCATAGAGAACAGATACCAAGATCAGATCACCCCTCCACCGACTCCATCCATCCATAAAGAACAGATACCGAGATCAGATCCCCCCTCCACCGACTCCATCCATCCATAAAGAACAGATACCGAGATCAGATCCCCCCTCCACCGACTCCATCCATCCATAAAGAACAGATACCGAGATCAGATCCCCCCTCCACCGACTCCATCCATCCATAAAGAACAGATACCGAGATCAGATCACCCCTCCACCGACTCCATCCATCCATAAAGAACAGATACCGAGATCAGATCCCCCCTCCACCGACTCCATCCATAAAGAACAGATACCGAGATCAGATCACCCCTCCCCTGACTCCATCCATCCATAGAGAACAGATACCGAGATCAGATCACCCCTCCCCCGACTCCATCCATCCATAGATAACAGATACCGAGATCAGATCACCCTCCACCGACTCCATCATAGAGAACAGATACCGAGATCAGATCACCCCTCCACCGACTCCATCCATCCATAAAGAACAGATACCGAGATCAGATCCCCCCTCCACCGACTCCATCCATCCATAAAGAACAGATACCGAGATCAGATCCCCCCTCCACCGACTCCATCCATCCATAAAGAACAGATACCGAGATCAGATCACTCCTCCACCGACTCCATCCATCCATAGAGAACAGATACCGAGATCAGTTCCCCCCTCCACTGACTCCATCCATCCATAGAGAACAGATACCGAGATCAGATCCCCCCTCCACCGACTCCATCCATCCATAAAGAACAGATACCGAGATCAGATCACCCCTCCCCCGACTCCATCCATCCATAGAGAACAGATACCGAGATCAGATCACCCCTCCCCCGACTCCATCCATCCATAGATAACAGATACCGAGATCAGATCACCCCTCCACCGACTCCATCCATCCATAAAGAACAGATACCGAGATCAGATCACCCCTCCCCCGACTCCATCCATCCATAGAGAACAGATACCGAGATCAGATCACCCCTCCCCCGACTCCATCCAACCATAGAGAACAGATACCGAGATCAGATCACCCCTCCCCCGACTCCATCCATCCATAAAGAACAGATACCGAGATCAGATCACCCCTCCACCGACTCCATCCATCCATAAAGAACCGATACTGAGATCAGATCCCCCCTCCACCGACTCCATCCATCCATAAAGAACAGATACCGAGATCAGATCCCCCCTCCACCGACTCCATCCATCCATAAAGAACAGATACCGAGATCAGATCACCCCTCCACCGACTCCATCCATCCATAAAGAACAGATACCGAGATCAGATCACCCCTCCCCTGACTCCATCCATCCAGAGAGAACAGATACCGAGATCAGATCACCCCTCCCCCGACTCCATCCATCCATAGAGAACAGATACCGAGATCAGATCACCCCTCCACCGACTCCATCCATCCATAAAGAACAGATACCGAGATCAGATCCCCCCTACCCCGACTCCATCCATCCATAAAGAACAGATACCGAGATCAGATCCCCCCTCCCCCGACTCCATCCATCCATAGAGAACAGATACCGAGATCAGATCCCCCCTCCACCGACTCCATCCATCCATAGAGAACAGATACCGAGATCAGATCACCCCTCCCCCGACTCCATCCATCCATAGAGAACAGATACCGAGATCAGATCCCCCTCCACCGACTCCATCCATCCAGAAAGAACAGATACCGAGATCAGATCACCCCTCCACCGACTCCATCCATCCATAAAGAACAGATACCGAGATCAGATCACCCCTCCCCCGACTCCATCCATCCATAGAGAACAGATACCGAGATCAGATCACCCCTCCCCCGACTCCATCCATCCATAGAGAACAGATACCGAGATCAGATCCCCCCTCCACCGACTCCATCCATCCATAAAGAACAGATACCGAGATCAGATCCCCCCTCCCCCGACTCCATCCATCCATAGAGAACAGATACCGAGATCAGATCACCCCTCCACCGACTCCATCCATCCATAGAGAACAGATACCGAGATCAGATCACCCCTCCCCCGACTCCATCCATCCATAGAGAACAGATACCGAGATCAGATCACACCTCCCCCGACTCCATCCATCCATAGAGAACAGATACCGAGATCAGATCACCCCTCCCCCGACTCCATCCATCCATAGAGAACAGATACCGAGATCAGATCACCCCTCCACCGACTCCATCATCCATAAAGAACAGATACCGAGATCAGATCCCCCCTCCACCGACTCCATTCATCCATAAAGAACAGATACCGAGATCAGATCCCCCCTCCACCGACTCCATCCATCCATAAAGAGCAGATACCGAGATCAGATCCCCCCTCCACCGACTCCATCCATCCATAAAGAACAGATACCGAGATCAGATCCCCCCTCCACCGACTCCATCCATCCATAAAGAACAGATACCGAGATCAGACCACCCCTCCCCCGACTCCATCCATCCATAGAGAACAGATACCGAGATCAGATCACCCCTCCCCCGACTCCATCCATCCATAGAGAACAGATACCAAGATCAGATCACCCCTCCACCGACTCCATCCATCCATAAAGAACAGATACCGAGATCAGATCCCCCCTCCACCGACTCCATCCATCCATAAAGAACAGATACCGAGATCAGATCCCCCCTCCACCGACTCCATCCATCCATAAAGAACAGATACCGAGATCAGATCCCCCCTCCACCGACTCCATCCATCCATAAAGAACAGATACCGAGATCAGATCACCCCTCCACCGACTCCATCCATCCATAAAGAACAGATACCGAGATCAGATCCCCCCTCCACCGACTCCATCCATAAAGAACAGATACCGAGATCAGATCACCCCTCCCCCGACTCCATCCATCCATAGAGAACAGATACCGAGATCAGATCACCCCTCCCCCGACTCCATCCATCCATAGATAACAGATACCGAGATCAGATCACCCTCCACCGACTCCATCATAGAGAACAGATACCGAGATCAGATCACCCCTCCACCGACTCCATCCATCCATAAAGAACAGATACCGAGATCAGATCCCCCCTCCACCGACTCCATCCATCCATAAAGAACAGATACCGAGATCAGATCCCCCCTCCACCGACTCCATCCATCCATAAAGAACAGATACCGAGATCAGATCACTCCTCCACCGACTCCATCCATCCATAGAGAACAGATACCGAGATCAGTTCCCCCCTCCACTGACTCCATCCATCCATAGAGAACAGATACCGAGATCAGATCCCCCCTCCACCGACTCCATCCATCCATAAAGAACAGATACCGAGATCAGATCACCCCTCCCCCGACTCCATCCATCCATAGAGAACAGATACCGAGATCAGATCACCCCTCCCCCGACTCCATCCATCCATAGATAACAGATACCGAGATCAGATCACCCCTCCACCGACTCCATCCATCCATAAAGAACAGATACCGAGATCAGATCACCCCTCCCCCGACTCCATCCATCCATAGAGAACAGATACCGAGATCAGATCACCCCTCCCCCGACTCCATCCAACCATAGAGAACAGATACCGAGATCAGATCACCCCTCCCCCGACTCCATCCATCCATAAAGAACAGATACCGAGATCAGATCACCCCTCCACCGACTCCATCCATCCATAAAGAACCGATACTGAGATCAGATCCCCCCTCCACCGACTCCATCCATCCATAAAGAACAGATACCGAGATCAGATCCCCCCTCCACCGACTCCATCCATCCATAAAGAACAGATACCGAGATCAGATCACCCCTCCACCGACTCCATCCATCCATAAAGAACAGATACCGAGATCAGATCACCCCTCCCCCGACTCCATCCATCCAGAGAGAACAGATACCGAGATCAGATCACCCCTCCCCCGACTCCATCCATCCATAGAGAACAGATACCGAGATCAGATCACCCCTCCACCGACTCCATCCATCCATAAAGAACAGATACCGAGATCAGATCCCCCCTACCCCGACTCCATCCATCCATAAAGAACAGATACCGAGATCAGATCCCCCCTCCCCCGACTCCATCCATCCATAGAGAACAGATACCGAGATCAGATCCCCCCTCCACCGACTCCATCCATCCATAGAGAACAGATACCGAGATCAGATCACCCCTCCCCCGACTCCATCCATCCATAGAGAACAGATACCGAGATCAGATCCCCCTCCACCGACTCCATCCATCCAGAAAGAACAGATACCGAGATCAGATCACCCCTCCACCGACTCCATCCATCCATAAAGAACAGATACCGAGATCAGATCACCCCTCCCCCGACTCCATCCATCCATAGAGAACAGATACCGAGATCAGATCACCCCTCCCCCGACTCCATCCATCCATAGAGAACAGATACCGAGATCAGATCCCCCCTCCACCGACTCCATCCATCCATAAAGAACAGATACCGAGATCAGATCCCCCCTCCCCCGACTCCATCCATCCATAGAGAACAGATACCGAGATCAGATCACCCCTCCACCGACTCCATCCATCCATAGAGAACAGATACCGAGATCAGATCACCCCTCCCCCGACTCCATCCATCCATAGAGAACAGATACCGAGATCAGATCACCCCTCCCCCGACTCCATCCATCCATAGAGAACAGATACCGAGATCAGATCACCCCTCCCCCGACTCCATCCATCCATAGAGAACAGATACTGAGATCAGATCACCCCTCCCCCGACTCCATCCATCCATAGAGAACAGATACCGAGATCAGATCACCCCTCCCCCGATTCCATCCATCCATAAAGAACAGATACCGAGATCAGATCACCCCTCCCCCGACTCCATCCATCCATAGAGAACAGATACCGAGATCAGATCCCCCCTCCACCGACTCCATCCATCCATAGAGAACAGATACCGAGATCAGATCACCCCTCCCCCGACTCCATCCATCCATAAAGAACAGATACCGAGATCAGATCCCCCCTCCATCGACTCCATCCATCCATAAAGAACAGATACCGAGATCAGATCCTCCCTCCACCGACTCCATCCATCCATAGAGAACAGATACCGAGATCAGATCACCCCTCCCCCGAATCCATCCATCCATAGAGAACAGATACCGAGATCAGATCACCCCTCCCCCGACTCCATCCATCCATAAAGAACAGATACCGAGATCAGATCCCCCCTCCCCCGACTCCATCCATCCATAGAGAACAGATACCGAGATCAGATCACCCCTCCCCCGACTCCATCCATCCATAGAGAACAGATACCGAGATCAGATTCCCCCTCCACCGACTCCATTCATCCATAAAGAACAGATACCGAGATCAGATCACCCCTCCCCCGACTCCATCCATCCATAGAGAACAGATACCGAGATCAGATTACCCCTTCACCGACTCCATCCATCCATAAAGAACAGATACCGAGATCAGATCCCCCTCCACCGACTCCATCCATCCATAAAGAACAGATACCGAGATCAGATCCCCCTCCACCGACTCCATCCATCCATAAAGAACAGATACCGAGATCAGACCACCCCTCCACCGACTCCATCCATCCATAAAGAACAGATACCGAGATCAGATCCCCCCTCCCCCGACTCCATCCATCCATAGAGAACAGATACCGAGATCAGATCACCCCTCCCCCGACTCCATCCATAAAGAACAGATACCAAGATCAGATCCCCCCTCCACCGACTCCATCCATCCATAAAGAACAGATACCGAGATCAGATCACCCCTCCACCGACTCCATCCATCCATAAAGAACAGATACCGAGATCAGATCACCCCTCCCCCGACTCCATCCATCCATAAAGAACAGATACCGAGATCAGATCACCCCTCCCCCGACTCCATCCATCCATAGAGAACAGATACCGAGATCAGTTCCCCCCTCCACCGACTTCATCCATCCATAAATAACAGATACCGAGATCAGATCACCCCTCCACCAACTCCATCCATCCATAAAGAACAGATACCGAGATCAGATCACCCCTCCCCCGACTCCATCCATCCATAGTGAACAGATACCGAGATCAGATCCCCCCTCCACCGACTCCATCCATCCATAAAGAACAGATACCTAGATCAGATCACCCCTCCCCCGACTCCATCCATCCATAGAGAACAGATACCGAGATCAGATCACCCCTCCCCCGACTCCATCCATCCATAGAGAACAGATACCGAGATCAGATCACCCCTCCACCGACTCCATCCATCCATAAAGAACAGATACCGAGATCAGATCCCCCCTCCACCGACTCCATCCATCCATAAAGAACAGATACCGAGATCAGATCCCCCCTCCACCGACTCCATCCATCCATAAAGAACAGATACCGAGATCAGATCCCCCCTCCACCGACTCCATCCATCCATAAAGAACAGATACCGAGATCAGATCCCCCCTCCACCGACTCCATCCATCCATAAAGAACAGATACCGAGATCAGATCACACCTCCCCCGACTCCATCCATCCATAGAGAACAGATACCGAGATCAGATCACCCCTCCCCCGACTCCATCCATCCATAGAGAACAGATACCGAGATCAGATCACCCCTCCACCGACTCCATCATCCATAAAGAACAGATACCGAGATCAGATCCCCCCTCCACCGACTCCATTCATCCATAAAGAACAGATACCGAGATCAGATCCCCCCTCCACCGACTCCATCCATCCATAAAGAGCAGATACCGAGATCAGATCCCCCCTCCACCGACTCCATCCATCCATAAAGAACAGATACCGAGATCAGATCCCCCCTCCACCGACTCCATCCATCCATAAAGAACAGATACCGAGATCAGACCACCCCTCCCCCGACTCCATCCATCCATAGAGAACAGATACCGAGATCAGATCACCCCTCCCCCGACTCCATCCATCCATAGAGAACAGATACCAAGATCAGATCACCCCTCCACCGACTCCATCCATCCATAAAGAACAGATACCGAGATCAGATCCCCCCTCCACCGACTCCATCCATCCATAAAGAACAGATACCGAGATCAGATCCCCCCTCCACCGACTCCATCCATCCATAAAGAACAGATACCGAGATCAGATCCCCCCTCCACCGACTCCATCCATCCATAAAGAACAGATACCGAGATCAGATCACCCCTCCACCGACTCCATCCATCCATAAAGAACAGATACCGAGATCAGATCCCCCCTCCACCGACTCCATCCATAAAGAACAGATACCGAGATCAGATCACCCCTCCCCCGACTCCATCCATCCATAGAGAACAGATACCGAGATCAGATCACCCCTCCCCCGACTCCATCCATCCATAGATAACAGATACCGAGATCAGATCACCCTCCACCGACTCCATCATAGAGAACAGATACCGAGATCAGATCACCCCTCCACCGACTCCATCCATCCATAAAGAACAGATACCGAGATCAGATCCCCCCTCCACCGACTCCATCCATCCATAAAGAACAGATACCGAGATCAGATCCCCCCTCCACCGACTCCATCCATCCATAAAGAACAGATACCGAGATCAGATCACTCCTCCACCGACTCCATCCATCCATAGAGAACAGATACCGAGATCAGTTCCCCCCTCCACTGACTCCATCCATCCATAGAGAACAGATACCGAGATCAGATCCCCCCTCCACCGACTCCATCCATCCATAAAGAACAGATACCGAGATCAGATCACCCCTCCCCCGACTCCATCCATCCATAGAGAACAGATACCGAGATCAGATCACCCCTCCCCCGACTCCATCCATCCATAGATAACAGATACCGAGATCAGATCACCCCTCCACCGACTCCATCCATCCATAAAGAACAGATACCGAGATCAGATCACCCCTCCCCCGACTCCATCCATCCATAGAGAACAGATACCGAGATCAGATCACCCCTCCCCCGACTCCATCCAACCATAGAGAACAGATACCGAGATCAGATCACCCCTCCCCCGACTCCATCCATCCATAAAGAACAGATACCGAGATCAGATCACCCCTCCACCGACTCCATCCATCCATAAAGAACCGATACTGAGATCAGATCCCCCCTCCACCGACTCCATCCATCCATAAAGAACAGATACCGAGATCAGATCCCCCCTCCACCGACTCCATCCATCCATAAAGAACAGATACCGAGATCAGATCACCCCTCCACCGACTCCATTCATCCATAAAGAACAGATACCGAGATCAGATCACCCCTCCCCCGACTCCATCCATCCAGAGAGAACAGATACCGAGATCAGATCACCCCTCCCCCGACTCCATCCATCCATAGAGAACAGATACCGAGATCAGATCACCCCTCCACCGACTCCATCCATCCATAAAGAACAGATACCGAGATCAGATCCCCCCTACCCCGACTCCATCCATCCATAAAGAACAGATACCGAGATCAGATCCCCCCTCCCCCGACTCCATCCATCCATAGAGAACAGATACCGAGATCAGATCCCCCCTCCACCGACTCCATCCATCCATAGAGAACAGATACCGAGATCAGATCACCCCTCCCCCGACTCCATCCATCCATAGAGAACAGATACCGAGATCAGATCCCCCTCCACCGACTCCATCCATCCAGAAAGAACAGATACCGAGATCAGATCACCCCTCCACCGACTCCATCCATCCATAAAGAACAGATACCGAGATCAGATCACCCCTCCCCCGACTCCATCCATCCATAGAGAACAGATACCGAGATCAGATCACCCCTCCCCCGACTCCATCCATCCATAGAGAACAGATACCGAGATCAGATCCCCCCTCCACCGACTCCATCCATCCATAAAGAACAGATACCGAGATCAGATCCCCCCTCCCCCGACTCCATCCATCCATAGAGAACAGATACCGAGATCAGATCACCCCTCCACCGACTCCATCCATCCATAGAGAACAGATACCGAGATCAGATCACCCCTCCCCCGACTCCATCCATCCATAGAGAACAGATACCGAGATCAGATCACACCTCCCCCGACTCCATCCATCCATAGAGAACAGATACCGAGATCAGATCACCCCTCCCCCGACTCCATCCATCCATAGAGAACAGATACCGAGATCAGATCACCCCTCCACCGACTCCATCATCCATAAAGAACAGATACCGAGATCAGATCCCCCCTCCACCGACTCCATTCATCCATAAAGAACAGATACCGAGATCAGATCCCCCCTCCACCGACTCCATCCATCCATAAAGAGCAGATACCGAGATCAGATCCCCCCTCCACCGACTCCATCCATCCATAAAGAACAGATACCGAGATCAGATCCCCCCTCCACCGACTCCATCCATCCATAAAGAACAGATACCGAGATCAGACCACCCCTCCCCCGACTCCATCCATCCATAGAGAACAGATACCGAGATCAGATCACCCCTCCCCCGACTCCATCCATCCATAGAGAACAGATACCAAGATCAGATCACCCCTCCACCGACTCCATCCATCCATAAAGAACAGATACCGAGATCAGATCCCCCCTCCACCGACTCCATCCATCCATAAAGAACAGATACCGAGATCAGATCCCCCCTCCACCGACTCCATCCATCCATAAAGAACAGATACCGAGATCAGATCCCCCCTCCACCGACTCCATCCATCCATAAAGAACAGATACCGAGATCAGATCACCCCTCCACCGACTCCATCCATCCATAAAGAACAGATACCGAGATCAGATCACCCCTCCCCCGACTCCATCCATCCATAGATAACAGATACCGAGATCAGATCACCCTCCACCGACTCCATCATAGAGAACAGATACCGAGATCAGATCACCCCTCCACCGACTCCATCCATCCATAAAGAACAGATACCGAGATCAGATCCCCCCTCCACCGACTCCATCCATCCATAAAGAACAGATACCGAGATCAGATCCCCCCTCCACCGACTCCATCCATCCATAAAGAACAGATACCGAGATCAGATCACTCCTCCACCGACTCCATCCATCCATAGAGAACAGATACCGAGATCAGTTCCCCCCTCCACTGACTCCATCCATCCATAGATAACAGATACCGAGATCAGATCCCCCCTCCACCGACTCCATCCATCCATAAAGAACAGATACCGAGATCAGATCACCCCTCCCCCGACTCCATCCATCCATAGAGAACAGATACCGAGATCAGATCACCCCTCCCCCGACTCCATCCATCCATAGATAACAGATACCGAGATCAGATCACCCCTCCACCGACTCCATCCATCCATAAAGAACAGATACCGAGATCAGATCACCCCTCCCCCGACTCCATCCATCCATAGAGAACAGATACCGAGATCAGATCACCCCTCCCCCGACTCCATCCAACCATAGAGAACAGATACCGAGATCAGATCACCCCTCCCCCGACTCCATCCATCCATAAAGAACAGATACCGAGATCAGATCACCCCTCCACCGACTCCATCCATCCATAAAGAACCGATACTGAGATCAGATCCCCCCTCCACCGACTCCATCCATCCATAAAGAACAGATACCGAGATCAGATCCCCCCTCCACCGACTCCATCCATCCATAAAGAGCAGATACCGAGATCAGATCCCCCCTCCACCGACTCCATCCATCCATAAAGAACAGATACCGAGATCAGATCCCCCCTCCACCGACTCCATCCATCCATAAAGAACAGATACCGAGATCAGACCACCCCTCCCCCGACTCCATCCATCCATAGAGAACAGATACCGAGATCAGATCACCCCTCCCCCGACTCCATCCATCCATAGAGAACAGATACCAAGATCAGATCACCCCTCCACCGACTCCATCCATCCATAAAGAACAGATACCGAGATCAGATCCCCCCTCCACCGACTCCATCCATCCATAAAGAACAGATACCGAGATCAGATCCCCCCTCCACCGACTCCATCCATCCATAAAGAACAGATACCGAGATCAGATCCCCCCTCCACCGACTCCATCCATCCATAAAGAACAGATACCGAGATCAGATCACCCCTCCACCGACTCCATCCATCCATAAAGAACAGATACCGAGATCAGATCACCCCTCCCCCGACTCCATCCATCCATAGATAACAGATACCGAGATCAGATCACCCTCCACCGACTCCATCATAGAGAACAGATACCGAGATCAGATCACCCCTCCACCGACTCCATCCATCCATAAAGAACAGATACCGAGATCAGATCCCCCCTCCACCGACTCCATCCATCCATAAAGAACAGATACCGAGATCAGATCCCCCCTCCACCGACTCCATCCATCCATAAAGAACAGATACCGAGATCAGATCACTCCTCCACCGACTCCATCCATCCATAGAGAACAGATACCGAGATCAGTTCCCCCCTCCACTGACTCCATCCATCCATAGAGAACAGATACCGAGATCAGATCCCCCCTCCACCGACTCCATCCATCCATAAAGAACAGATACCGAGATCAGATCACCCCTCCCCCGACTCCATCCATCCATAGAGAACAGATACCGAGATCAGATCACCCCTCCCCCGACTCCATCCATCCATAGATAACAGATACCGAGATCAGATCACCCCTCCACCGACTCCATCCATCCATAAAGAACAGATACCGAGATCAGATCACCCCTCCCCCGACTCCATCCATCCATAGAGAACAGATACCGAGATCAGATCACCCCTCCCCCGACTCCATCCAACCATAGAGAACAGATACCGAGATCAGATCACCCCTCCCCCGACTCCATCCATCCATAAAGAACAGATACCGAGATCAGATCACCCCTCCACCGACTCCATCCATCCATAAAGAACCGATACTGAGATCAGATCCCCCCTCCACCGACTCCATCCATCCATAAAGAACAGATACCGAGATCAGATCCCCCCTCCACCGACTCCATCCATCCATAAAGAACAGATACCGAGATCAGATCACCCCTCCACCGACTCCATCCATCCATAAAGAACAGATACCGAGATCAGATCACCCCTCCCCCGACTCCATCCATCCAGAGAGAACAGATACCGAGATCAGATCACCCCTCCCCCGACTCCATCCATCCATAGAGAACAGATACCGAGATCAGATCACCCCTCCACCGACTCCATCCATCCATAAAGAACAGATACCGAGATCAGATCCCCCCTACCCCGACTCCATCCATCCATAAAGAACAGATACCGAGATCAGATCCCCCCTCCCCCGACTC
Organism: Rana muscosa; assembly: GCA_029206835.1. Lineage (NCBI taxonomy): Eukaryota > Metazoa > Chordata > Amphibia > Anura > Ranidae > Rana > Rana muscosa. Next base: position 222,626,314 of record JARGYO010005626.1, on the reverse strand, counting down.
CATCCATCCATAGAGAACAGATACCGAGATCAGATCCCCCCTCCACCGACTCCATCCATCCATAGAGAACAGATACCGAGATCAGATCACCCCTCCCCCGACTCCATCCATCCATAGAGAACAGATACCGAGATCAGATCCCCCTCCACCGACTCCATCCATCCAGAAAGAACAGATACCGAGATCAGATCACCCCTCCACCGACTCCATCCATCCATAAAGAACAGATACCGAGATCAGATCACCCCTCCCCCGACTCCATCCATCCATAGAGAACAGATACCGAGATCAGATCACCCCTCCCCCGACTCCATCCATCCATAGAGAACAGATACCGAGATCAGATCCCCCCTCCACCGACTCCATCCATCCATAAAGAACAGATACCGAGATCAGATCCCCCCTCCCCCGACTCCATCCATCCATAGAGAACAGATACCGAGATCAGATCACCCCTCCACCGACTCCATCCATCCATAGAGAACAGATACCGAGATCAGATCACCCCTCCCCCGACTCCATCCATCCATAGAGAACAGATACCGAGATCAGATCACCCCTCCCCCGACTCCATCCATCCATAGAGAACAGATACCGAGATCAGATCACCCCTCCCCCGACTCCATCCATCCATAGAGAACAGATACTGAGATCAGATCACCCCTCCCCCGACTCCATCCATCCATAGAGAACAGATACCGAGATCAGATCACCCCTCCCCCGATTCCATCCATCCATAAAGAACAGATACCGAGATCAGATCACCCCTCCCCCGACTCCATCCATCCATAGAGAACAGATACCGAGATCAGATCCCCCCTCCACCGACTCCATCCATCCATAGAGAACAGATACCGAGATCAGATCACCCCTCCCCCGACTCCATCCATCCATAAAGAACAGATACCGAGATCAGATCCCCCCTCCATCGACTCCATCCATCCATAAAGAACAGATACCGAGATCAGATCCTCCCTCCACCGACTCCATCCATCCATAGAGAACAGATACCGAGATCAGATCACCCCTCCCCCGACTCCATCCATCCATAGAGAACAGATACCGAGATCAGATCACCCCTCCCCCGACTCCATCCATCCATAAAGAACAGATACCGAGATCAGATCCCCCCTCCCCCGACTCCATCCATCCATAGAGAACAGATACCGAGATCAGATCACCCCTCCCCCGACTCCATCCATCCATAGAGAACAGATACCGAGATCAGATTCCCCCTCCACCGACTCCATTCATCCATAAAGAACAGATACCGAGATCAGATCACCCCTCCCCCGACTCCATCCATCCATAGAGAACAGATACCGAGATCAGATTACCCCTTCACCGACTCCATCCATCCATAAAGAACAGATACCGAGATCAGATCCCCCCTCCACCGACTACATCCATCCATAAAGAACAGATACCGAGATCAGATCCCCCCTCCACCGAATCCATCCATCCATAAAGAACAGATACCGAGATCAGATCCACCCTCCACCAACTCCATCCATCCATAGAGAACAGATACCGAGATCAGATTCCCCCTCCACCGACTCCATCCATCCATAGAGAACAGATACCGAGATCAGATCCCCCCTCCACCGACTCCATCCATCCATAGAGAACAGATACCGAGATCAGATCACCCCTCCCCCGACTCCATCCATCCAAAGAGAACAGATACCGAGATCAGATCACCCCTCCCCCGACTCTATCCATAGAGAACAGATACCGAGATCAGATCACCCCTCCACCGACTCCATCCATCCATAAAGAACAGATACCGAGATCAGATCCCCCCTCCACCAACTCCATCCATCCATAGAGAACAGATACCGAGATCAGATCCCCCCTCCCCGACTCCATCCATCCATAGAGAACAGATACCAAGATCAGATCACCCCTCCCCCGACTCCATCCATCCATAGAGAACAGATACCGAGATCAGATCCCCCCTCCACCGACTCCATTCATCCATAAAGAACAGATACCGAGATCAGATCACCCCTCCCCCGACTCCATCCATCCATAGAGAACAGATACCGAGATCAGATTACCCCTTCACCGACTCCATCCATCCATAAAGAACAGATACCGAGATCAGATCCCCCCTCCACCGACTCCATCCATCCATAAAGAACAGATACCGAGATCAGATCCCCCCTCCACCGACTCCATCCATCCATAAAGAACAGATACCGAGATCAGATCCACCCTCCACCAACTCCATCCATCCATAGAGAACAGATACCGAGATCAGATCCCCCCTCCACCGACTCCATCCATCCATAGAGAACACATACCGAGATCAGATCCCCCTCCACCGACTCCATCCATCCATAGAGAACAGATACCGAGATCAGATCACCCCTCCCCCGACTCCATCCATCCAAAGAGAACAGATACCGAGATCAGATCACCCCTCCCCCGACTCTATCCATAGAGAACAGATACCGAGATCAGATCACCCCTCCACCGACTCCATCCATCCATAAAGAACAGATACCGAGATCAGATCCCCCCTCCACCAACTCCATCCATCCATAGAGAACAGATACCGAGATCAGATCCCCCCTCCACCGACTCCATCCATCCATAGAGAACAGATACCGAGATCAGATCACCCCTCCCCCGACTCCATCCATCCATAAAGAACAGATACCGAGATAAGATCACCCCTCCCCCGACTCCATCCATCCATAGAGAACAGATACCGAGATCAGATTACCCCTCCCCGACTCCATCCATCCAAAGAGAACAGATACCGAGATCAGATCACCCCTCCCCCAACTCTATCCATAGAGAACAGATACCGAGATCAGATCACCCCTCCCCCGACTCCATCCATCCATAGAGAACAGATACCGAGATCAGATCACCCCTCCCCTGACTCCATCCATCCATAAAGAACAGATACCGAGATCAGATCCCCCCTCCCCCGACTCCATCCATCCATAGAGAACAGATACCAAGATTAGATCCCCCCTCCACCGACTCCATCCATCCATAAAGAACAGATACCGAGATCAGATCACCCCTCCACCGACTCCATCCATCCATAAAGAACAGATACCGAGATCAGATCCCCCTCCACCGACTCCATCCATCCATAAAGAACAGATACCGAGATCAGATCCACCCTCCACCGACTCCATCCATCCATAGAGAACAGATACCGAGATCAGATCACCCCTCCACCGACTCCATCCATCCATAAAGAACAGATACCGAGATCAGATCCCCCCTCCACCGACTCCATCCATCCATAAAGAACAGATACCGAGATCAGATACCCCTCCACCGACTCCATCCATCCATAAAGAACAGATACCGAGATCAGATCCCCCCTCCACCGACTCCATCCATCCATAAAGAACAGATACCGAGATCAGATCCCCCCTCCACCGACTCCATCCATCCATAAAGAACAGATACCGAGATCAGATCCACCCTCCACCAACTCCATCCATCCATAGAGAACAGATACCGAGATCAGATCCCCCCTCCACCGACTCCATCCATCCATAGAGAACAGATACCGAGATCAGATCCCCCCTCCACCGACTCCATCCATCCATAGAGAACAGATACCGAGATCAGATCACCCCTCCCCCGACTCCATCCATCCAAAGAGAACAGATACCGAGATCAGATCACCCCTCCCCCGACTCTATCCATAGAGAACAGATACCGAGATCAGATCACCCCTCCACCGACTCCATCCATCCATAAAGAACAGATACCGAGATCAGATCCCCCCTCCACCAACTCCATCCATCCATAGAGAACAGATACCGAGATCAGATCCCCCCTCCACCGACTCCATCCATCCATAGAGAACAGATACCGAGATCAGATCACCCCTCCCCCGACTCCATCCATCCATAAAGAACAGATACCGAGATCAGATCACCCCTCCCCCGACTCCATCCATCCATAGAGAACAGATACCGAGATCAGATTACCCCTCCCCGACTCCATCCATCCAAAGAGAACAGATACCGAGATCAGATCACCCCTCCCCCGACTCTATCCATAGAGAACAGATACCGAGATCAGATCACCCCTCCCCCGACTCCATCCATCCATAGAGAACAGATACCGAGATCAGATCACCCCTCCCCTGACTCCATCCATCCATAAAGAACAGATACCGAGATCAGATCCCCCCTCCCCCGACTCCATCCATCCATAGAGAACAGATACCAAGATTAGATCCCCCCTCCACCGACTCCATCCATCCATAAAGAACAGATACCGAGATCAGATCACCCCTCCACCGACTCCATCCATCCATAAAGAACAGATACCGAGATCAGATCCCCCTCCACCGACTCCATCCATCCATAAAGAACAGATACCGAGATCAGATCCACCCTCCACCGACTCCGTCCATCCATAGAGAACAGATACCGAGATCAGTTCACCCCTCCCCCGACTCCATCCATCCAAAGAGAACAGATACCGAGATCAGATCACCCCTCCCCCGACTCTATCCATAGAGAACAGATACCGAGATCAGATCACCCCTCCACCGACTCCATCCATCCATAAAGAACAGATACCGAGATCAGATCCCCCCTCCACCAACTCCATCCATCCATAGAGAACAGATACCGAGATCAGATCCCCCCTCCACTGACTCCATCCATCCATAGAGAACAGATACCGAGATCAGATCACCCCTCCCCCGACTCCATCCATCCATAAAGAACAGATACCGAGATCAGATCACCCCTCCCCCGACTCCATCCATCCATAAAGAACAGATACCGAGATCAGATCCCCCCTCCCCCGACTCCATCCATCCATAAAGAACAGATACCGAGATCAGATCCCCCCTCCACCGACTCCATCCATCCATAGAGAACAGATACCGAGATCAGTTCACCCCTCCCCCGACTCCATCCATAGAGAACAGATACCGAGATCAGATCCCCCCTCCCCCGACTCTATCCATAGAGAACAGATACCGAGATCAGATCACCCCTCCCCCGACTCCATCCATCCATAGAGAACAGATACCGAGATCAGATCACCCCTCCCCGACTCCATCCATCCATAGAGAACAGATACCGAGATCAGATCACCCCTCCCCCGACTCCATCCATCCATAAAGAACAGATACCAAGATCAGATCACCCCTCCCCCAACTCCATCCATCCATAAAGAACAGATACCGAGATCAGACCACCCCTCCCCCGACTCCATCCATCCATAGAGAACAGATACCGAGATCAGATCCCCCCTCCACCGACTCCATCCATAGAGAACAGATACCGAGATCAGATCCCCCCTCCACCGACTCCATCCATAGAGAATAGATACCGAGATCAGTTCACCCCTCCCTGACTCTATCCATAGAGAACAGATACCGAGATCAGATCACCCTCCACCGACTCCATCCATCCATAAAGAACAGATACCGAGATCAGATCACCCCTCCCCCGACTCCATCCATCCAAAGAGAACAGATACCGAGATCAGATCACCCCTCCCCCGACTCTATCCATAGAGAACAGATACCGAGATCAGATCACCCCTCCACCGACTCCATCCATCCATAAAGAACAGATACCGAGATCAGATCACCCCTCCCCCGACTCTATCCATAGAGAACAGATACTGAGATCAGATCCCCCCTCCACCAACTCCATCCATCCATAGAGAACAGATACCGAGATCAGATCCCCCCTCCACCGACTCCATCCACCCATAGAGAACAGATACCGAAATCAGACCACCCCTCCACCGACTCCATCCATCCATAAAGAACAGATACCGAGATCAGATCACCCCTCCCCCGACTCCATCCATCCATAAAGAACAGATACCGAGATCAGATCCACCCTCCACCGACTCCATCCATCCATAGAGAACAGATACCGAGATCAGATCACCCCTCCACCGACTCCATCCATCCATAAAGAACAGATACCGAGATCAGATCCCCCCTCCACCGACTCCATCCATCCATAAAGAACAGATACCGAGATCAGATCCCCCCTCCACCGACTCCATCCATCCACAGAGAACAGATACCGAGATCAGATCACCCCTCCCCCGACTCCATCCATCCATAAAGAACAGATACCGAGATCAGATCACCCCTCCACCGACTCCATCCATCCATAAAGAACAGATACCGAGATCAGATACCCCCTCCACCGACTCCATCCGTCCATAAAGAACAGATACCGAGATCAGATCCACCCTCCACCGACTCCATCCATCCATAGAGAACAGATACCGAGATCAGTTCACCCCTCCCCCGACTCCATCCATAGAGAACAGATACCGAGATCAGATCCCCCCTCCCCCGACTCTATCCATAGAGAACAGATACCGAGATCAGATCACCCCTCCCCCGACTCCATCCATCCATAGAGAACAGATACCGAGATCAGATCACCCCTCCCCCGACTCCATCCATAGAGAACAGATACTGAGATCAGATCCCCCCTCCACCGACTCCATCCATAGAGAACAGATACCGAGATCAGATCCCCCCTCCACCGACTCCATCCATAGAGAATAGATACCGAGATCAGATCCACCCTCCACTGACTCCATCCATAGAGAATAGATACCGAGATCAGTTCACCCCTCCCTGACTCTATCCATAGAGAACAGATACCGAGATCAGATCCCCCCTCCACCGACTCCATCCATCCATAGAGAACAGATACCGAGATCAGATCACCCCTCCACCGACTCCAGCCATAGAGAACAGATACCGAGATCAGATCCCCCCTCCACCGACTCCATCCATAGAGAACAGATACCGAGATCCGATCCCCCCTCCACCGACTCCATCCATAGAGAATAGATACCGAGATCAGTTCACCCCTCCCTGACTCTATCCATAGAGAACAGATACCGAGATCAGATCACCCTCCACCGACTCCATCCATCCATAAAGAACAGATACCGAGATCAGATCCCCCCTCCCCCGACTCCATCCATCCATAGAGAACAGATACCGAGATCAGATCACTCCTCCACCGACTCCATCCATCCATAAAGAACAGATACCGAGATCAGATCCCCCCTCCACCGACTCCATCCATCCATAAAGAACAGATACCGAGATCAGATCACCCCTCCCCCGACTCCATCCATCCATAGAGAACAGATACCGAGATCAGATCACTCCTCCACCGACTCTATCCATAGACAATAGGAACAGATACCGAGATCAGACCATCGCTCCACCAAATCCATCCATACATACAGAATAAGAACAGATACCGAGAATTACACCCAACATACAGGACAAGAGAAGTAGTACTGTGCAGAGTCCATACATACAGAATGAGAACAGATACCGAGAATTACACCCGACATACAGGACAGGAGAAGTGGTACTGTGCAGAGTCCATACATACAGAATAAGAACAGATACCGAGAATTACACCCGACATACAGGACAAGAGAAGTGGTACTGTGCAGAGTCCATACATACAGAATAAGAAGAGATACCGAGAATTACACCCGACATACAGGACAGGAGAAGTAGTACTGTGCAGAGTCCATACATACAGAATGAGAACAGATACCGAGAATTACACCCGACATACAGGACAGGAGAAGTGGTACTGTGCAGAGTCCATACATACAGAATAAGAACAGATACCGAGAATTACACCCGACATACAGGACAAGAGAAGTAGTACTGTGCAGAGTCCATACATACAGAATGAGAACAGATACCGAGAATTACACCCGACATACAGGACAGGAGAAGTGGTACTGTGCAGAGTCCATACATACAGAATAAGAACAGATACCGAGAATTACACCCGACATACAGGACAAGAGAAGTGGTACTGTGCAGAGTCCATACATACAGAATAAGAAGAGATACCGAGAATTACACCCGACATACAGGACAGGAGAAGTAGTACTGTGCAGAGTCCATACATACAGAATAAGAACAGATACCGAGAATTACACCCGACATACAGGACAAGAGAAGTGGTATGGTCTTTGTATGTGGGGGTTGTGAGGATCGATTCGGTATTCTCTCCATGAGTTATCTCAGGTTATTGCTGAGATCTCAGTATAGGTAAGATCTTGGTATTGGTCAGATCTCTTTATTAGTCAGATCTCGGTATTTGTCATATCTCGGTATCGGTCAGATCTCGGTATCGGTCAGATCTCGGTATTTGTCAGATCTCGGTATTGGGCAGATCTCGGTATCGGTCAGATCTTGGTATCGGTCACATCTCGTATCAGTCACATCTCGTATCGGTCACATTCGTATCGGTCAGATCTTGGTATCGGTCAGATCTCGTATCGGTCAGATCTCTGTATTGGTCAGATCTCGGTATTGGTCAGATCTCGGTATCGGTCAGATCTGGGTATCGGTCAGATCTCGGTATTTGTCAGATCTCGGTATTGGTCAGATTTCGGTATCGGTCAGATCTCGTATCGGTCAGATCTCGGTATCGGTCAGATCTCGGTATCGGTCAGATCTCGGTATCGGTCAGATCTTGGTATCTGTGGTGTGGTTGGTCATTGTCGGATGTGAAGATACATTCATTATTCTCACATTATGAGTTCTCTCAGGTTCTCTCGGCTCCCCCTCCCCCCTCCCCCGGGCTCTGTGGATGAGAAGTATTTGGTTTCTGAGATCCATTATTGGTGCCTCTGTGGTCCTCCATCCACTCTAATAGCACCGCCCCTCCTCCTCCTCACTCTCAGACCGCATGTTGAGAGACATCAAACTTCAGCAGCATCCCATCAGACACTCGGGCGTCCTCTCCCTGCCGGTCTACTGCAGTCACCGGGATCCCAGCCTCTCCCCGGACAGAGGAGTCCCAGCTTCTCCCCGGACAGAGGAGTCCCAGCCTCTCTGCGGACAGAGGAGTCCCAGCCTCTCCCCGAACAGAGGAGTCCCAGCCTCTCCCCGGACAGAGGAGTCCCAGCTTCTCCCCGGACAGAGGAGTCCCAGCCTCTCCCCGAACAGAGGAGTCCCAGCTTCTCCCCGGACAGAGGAGACCCAGCCTCTCCCCGGACAGAGGAGTCCCAGCTTCTCCCCGGACAGAGGAGTCCCAGCCTCTCTGCGGACAGAGGAGTCCCAGCCTCTCCCCGAACAGAGGAGTCCCAGCCTCTCCCCGGACAGAGGAGTCCCAGCTTCTCCCCGGACAGAGGAGTCCCAACCTCTCCCCGAACAGAGGAGTCCCAGCCTCTCCCCAGGCAGAGGAGTCCCAGCCTCTCCCCAGACAGAGGAGTCCCAGCTTCTGCCCGGACAGAGGAGTCCCAGCCTCTCCCCGGACAGAGGAGTCCCAGCCTCTCCCCAGGCAGAAGAGTCCCAGCCTCTCCCTAGACAGAGGAGTCCCAGCCTCTCCCCGGACAGAGGAGTCCCAGCCTTCTCCCCAGACAGAGGAGTCCCAGCCTCTGCACGGACAGAGGAGTCCCAGCCTCTCCCCAGACAGAGGAGTCCCAGCCTCTCCCCGGACAGAGGAGTCCCAGCCTCTCCCCGGACAGAGGAGTCCCAGCCTCTCCCCAGACAGAGGAGTCCCAGCTTCTCCCCAGACAGAGGAGTCCCAGCCTCTCCGCGGACAGAGGAGTCCCAGCCTCTCCACGGACAGAGGAGTCCCAGCCTCTCCCCGGACAGAGGAGTCCCAACCTTCTCCCCGGACAGAGGAGTCCCAGCCAGCTCCCCAATGGATATCCTGAAACCCCCGCAGGGAGCCGAGGAAGAGGAGAGCAATTCGAAGGCTTCTGACCTCGCCACCTTTGCCAGTAACTCAACGCTTCACGGAATCAGTCACGTCTTCCTGCCTGGAGGGGTGACCCCGCGCCGGGTGTTCTGGGCTTGCGCCTTCCTGGCATCCCTTAGCTGCTTCCTCTTCCAAGTGGTCGACCGAATCATCTACTACTCGGAGTACCACCATGTCACCACCTTGGATGAGGAGGAAAGCCAACTTATGACCTTCCCGGCCATCACTATCTGCAATTATAACAGTTTCCGGAAGAGCCAGCTGACCCGCAACGACCTGGAGTGGCTGGACAAGTTCCTGGGCTGGGAGGACAACAAGGACGAGGCCATTGCCAGCCTCAATCTGCCCAACGATAAGTTCAAAGCCGTGAAGATCAACATGCAGGAGTTCTACGACCGGACCGGCCACTCTCTGGACGATATGATTCTGGAGTGCCGCTATCGGAACAAGGAGTGCGGCCCATTGAACTTCTCGGTGGTGAGTACCCCTGAATGTAATGTCTTCTAGATGGGGCCATGTGGGAAGGTTGGCCATGTGTGGTGGACTCCAAGCATGGGGCCATGTGGGAAGGTTGGCCATGTGTGGTGGGCTCCAAGCATGGGGCCATGTGGGAAGGTTGGCCATGTGTGGTGGGCTCCAAGCATGGTGCCATGTGGGAAGGTTGGCCATGTGTGGTGGGCTCCAATCATGGTGCCATGTGGGAAGGTTGGCCGTGTGTGGTGGGCTCCAAGCATGGGGCCATGTGGGAAGGTTGGCCATGTGTGGTGGGCTCCAAGCATGGGGCCATGTGGGAAGGTTGGCCATGTGTGGTGGGCTCCAAGCATGGGGCCATGTGGGAAGGTTGGCCATGTGTGGTGGGCTCCAAGCATGGGGCCATGTGGGAAGGTTGGCCATGTGTGGTGGGCTCCAAGCATGGTGCCATGTGGGAAGGTTGGCCATGTGTGGTGGGCTCCAAGCATGGGGCCATGTGGGAAGGTTGGCCATGTGTGGTGGGCTCCAAGCATGGGGCCATGAGGGAAGGTTGGCCATGTGTGGTGAGCTCCAAGCATGGGGCCATGTGGGAAGGTTGGCCATGTGTGGTGGGCTCCAAGCATGGGGCCATGTGGGAAGGTTGGCCATGTGTGGTGGGCTCCAAGCATGGGGCCATGTGGGAAGGTTGGCCATGTGTGGTGGGCTCCAAGCATGGGGCCATGTGGGAAGGTTGGCCATGTGTGGTGGGCTCCAAGCATGGGGGCCATGTGGGAAGGTTGGCCATGTGTGGTGGGCTCCAAGCATGGTGCCATGTGGGAAGGTTGGCCATGTGTGGTGGGCTCCAAGCATGGGGGCCATGTGGGAAGGTTGGCCATGTGTGGTGGGCTCCAAGCATGGTGCCATGTGGGAAGGTTGGCCATGTGTGGTGGGCTCCAAGCATGGGGCCACCATGACATTGCCACCTGGTATTAGGGATGAGCCGAACACCCCCCGGTTCGCATCCAGAACATGCGAACTGTCTGAAAGTTTGAGAGTGCGAATTTTAAAGGTTAATATGCAAGTTATTGTCCTAAAAATGGTTTGGGGACCCGGGTCCTGCCCCAGGGGACATGTATCAATGCAAAAAAAAGTTTTAAAAACTAACGTTTTTTCGGGAACAGTGATTTTATGATGCATAAAGTGAAATATTCCTTTAAATATTGTACCTGGGTGGTTTCTATAGTATGCCTGTGAAGTGGCGCATGTTTCCTGTGTTTAGAACTGTCCCTGCACAAAATGACATTTTTAAAGGAATAAAATCATTTAAAACTGATCACGGCTTTAACCTCCCTAGCGGTAATCCCCGAGTCTGGCTCGGGGTGAGTTTTCAATGCTAAGAGCGGTAACCCCGAGCCAGACTCGGGCTGCATCGCAGTATCCAGGGGAAGTAACTTACCTTGTTCCCTGGATCCTGCGATGTCCTCCCGCAGTGTCAGCGAGCCGTGTCTCGCTCGATCCTCACTGCCGTGTGCCGAGCTCCGTTCCCTGTGACGTTGCGGCGCACGGGGCGGAGTTCGGCGCCAGATTCAAATAATTACACACCCCCTTTGTCCCTAGTGGTCTGCCCAGTGTCCTGCATGCACTTTTATATAATAAAAACTTTTCTTTCTGCCTGGAAACTGAAGATTGTCCATAGCAACCAAAAAGTGTCCCTTTATGTCAAAAGTGATTTTAGACCGGCTAGAAAACAGCGATAATAAATTACAATCACTCGCAGAATTGAACGATAGCGATTTGTGGGGAAATTCATCATCAAACAAAAAATCGAATGACAGCGACAATTCTGCAACTCAGCAAATTTCAGTGTTTTTGATTTGATTACATTATTGAATAATTTTTATTATTAATATATTATTATTTGTTATAATTATTTATAGTTATTTATTATATTATAATTTATTATTTGGTGTTTCAAACTTTATCATACCCGGGATGTCTACTAGACTCTTGTTTGGTCAGGTTTAAGTAAGTAATTACTAAGAACCGCAGGCCTACAATCCATAACACCAAATTTCCATGCAAAATAATTGTACCGCTTTTGGTACATAATTCCAGAAAGAATCATCCCGCCAGGGAGGTTAATGTCATGTCTGGTCCCGGCAATATGGATGAAAATCATTGAGAAAAATGGCATAGCTACCCCATCACCCCCCCCCCCCCTTCCCCAGCCCATTACCAGCCCCTTTGGGTCTTGTATGGATATTAAGGGGAACCCCGCACATAAAATAAAAAAGGCCCTATATACTCTGAACAGCCGTATACAGGCGGTGCATACAAGACAGGGACTGTAGGTTTGTTCTTATGTAGAATCTGTTTGTAATTTTGAACAGGTACATTGTTTAAGTGTAGCTCCAGCCCAAAAATCTATTTTTAAACTTTTTGGAAAACATAGGTAAGGGTTATCACCCCTGTAACATTTGTTTTGCTGTCTGTGCCCCTGTTCAGAACATTTCACCTCACTTTCCGTCCTAATGACAAATGTTTTTAGAAAATTTGTTTTTTTTTAGTGAAACAAGAATTGGTGATAAAGCATCAGTGGAGAGGAGACACCTTTCTCCCATATTAACTCTTAAGCCTCGTACACACGGCCGAGATTCTCGCCAGGAAAAAAACGTAGTTTTTCCTGACGAGAACCTTGACAAGAAACCTGTCCCGGCCGAGTGTACACACGTACGATTCACAAGAACCGCCGTTCTTTTGAATGGCACGAACGCGGTGACGTCATCGACTACGACGAGCGTGCGCTCGTCACATTCGATGCCGTCTCCGCCATCTTGCTACACCCTATGCCTAGGAAGCTACCGCGCATGCGTCAAAGTCATTTCGAGCATGCGCGGGTTTCCACGGCGACAGGTAAGTGTACACACGCTCGGGTTTCTCGTCGAGAAACAGGCCGACGAGATTCTCGACGAGAAAAAAGACCGCAGGTCGTCTTTTTTCTCGTCGGGGAATCTGGGCAGTTTTCTTGACGAAAAAACGGAAACCCGCGTCCACACAGCCGGTTTTCTCGGCAAGAAAGCTCTCCCGGCAGTTTTCTTGTCGTTTTTTGCAGAGAAAACCGGTCGTGTGTACGCGGCCTCACAGGAGAGAATTTCCCTTCCTAGGGGTAGATTTCCTCTCACTTCCTGTTGTATCCTTCCATTTGCAAGGAGGAGTCATTTGTAAGTCGGATGTTGGCTGTAGACACAGAGCCTGCTTGCCCTCTTTTAGTGGCCTGTTAGTGTCTGCCTCTTGTGAGGGGGTTAGCTCGGCAGCGGGTGTGTGTGACCCCCGGGATGGGCTCCCCACACAAAAACAGGCCCAGCAAACGGAGGTTGTGGTTTTCAAAATCAAAAAGGTGCGGTTTATTTTCTATTTACAGTGACAAAACACAGCAAAGCAAAAGAAACATAAACAAAATAAATCCTGGTCAACTTGACCTCTGACTAAACATACAGGTTTCCTAACTAACAACTGGGATCAGCCTAGTGCTGTCCTAGTCCCTAAGTCCCTGGTTTTAAATGTCCAAGCAAATAGCCACACAGGCTTTGTCTCACCGCACAGGGGTTCACTCTCCCTAGACAGTCCACACAGGTCTGGGTCCAGGCATGAGCTAACATCTAATGAAGCTGGGAGTTCTTATAGAGGCCTAAATGAGCTGACAAGCTTCAGCTGGTCTCATCAACTCCCTGTCTGCACGACGCCCCACACTCTCCCTAGAGGTATGAGTCATCCATGAGCCCACTAGCCTTATACAACTCTCCACCTAGTTGTATAAGTCGGCGTAAAGCCTGAATCTGGGCGAAATATATCTCCCCCCCTGGATGCAACCAGGTGACTTTACCTTCCTGCTGTCACATACCCCCCCCCCTCTTGTTTTAACCTCGGGGTTGGAACACCAGCAATCAGGCATTCATGTACTCGAGACAAAGCATCCACATTCCCCATTTGAACGCCAGGGCGATGCTTTACTGTGAAGTTGAATTCCTGGAGGGCCAGGAACCACCTATTCACTCTTCTATTTGTTTCCTTGTTTTGAGCCATCCACTTTAACGGAGCGTGATCCGTAACCAAGTCAAAGTGCCTACCTAGCAGGTAGTACCGAAGGGAATCTAGAGCCCACTTCACCGCTAAACACTCCTTTTCAACGGTGGCGTAATTTACCTCATGGGACTTCAACTTCCTGCTGAGGTAAATGACTGGGTGCTCTTCCCCGTTCCAGACCTGGGACAATACTGCTCCTAACCCCACATCTGACGCATCACTTTGTACGACAAAGTCTTTAGAGAAGTCGGGTGAGTACAACACTGGCTGGCTACATAAGGCTTGTTTCAAGAATTGGAATGCTGCCTCAGCCTCGGGGGTCCATTTAATCATGACCGACCCTTTCCCCTTCGTCAGGTTGGTTAGGGGCACAGCCTTAGAAGCAAAGTGGGGAATGAATCGCCGATAATACCCAGCGATTCCCAGAAAGGCTCGTACCTGCTTCTTGCTGTTGGGACGTGGCCAACTCTGGATGGCCTCGACTTTGTTGAGTTGGGGTTTTATTACTCCCCTCCCAATGGTGTACCCAAGATATTTGGCCTCTTCCTGCCCAATGGTACACTTCTTGGGGTTAGCCGTAAACCCCGCTTCCCGAACAGAGTCCAGGACTGCTTGCACTTTTGGCAGATGTGAGGCCCAATCTGTGCTATGGACAATTACGTCATCCAGGTAAGCCGCAGCATACTTCCGATGGGGCCTCAGCATCTGGTCCATTTTCCGCTGGAATGTGGCCGGCGCATTCTGTAACCCGAACGGCATTCTTTTATATTGGAACGCCCCGTCTGGGGTTACAAATGCGGTTTTCTCTTTGGCCGACTTGGCCAGGGGGATTTGCCAATACCCTTTTGTGAGGTCAAGAATCGGCATGTATCGGGCTGTTCCCAGCCGGTCGATCAACTCATCTATACGTGGCATGGGGTAGGTGTCAAATTTTGTAACTTTGTTCAACTGACGAAAATCGTTACAAAATCGCCAGCTCCCATCCGGTTTAGGCACCAACACAATGGGACTAGACCAATCACTTTGGGACTCCTCTATCACCCCTAAGTTCAGCATTTTCTGTACTTCCTCCCGTATTGCCTCCCGTCGGGCCTCTGGGATCCGATAGGGTTTTAACTTCACCCTTTCACCGGGCGGGGTAATGATGTCATGCTCTACCCCAGATGTTTGTCCCGGCAGCTCAGAGAATACCTCCTTGTTGCGAAGCACAAACTCCTTAACCTCCTGTTGTTGGGGTTGTGACAAGGTGGCTGCTATTCCAACCTCAGGAATCACGCAACCAGTTTGAGCTGGTGACCAAGTGTCTGCGACTAGGGACTCTCTATCCCTCCAGGCTTTCAACAGATTAACGTGATAGATCTGTTCGGGCTTTCGCCTTCCTGGTTGTCTGACCTTGTAATTCACTTCGCTCACTTTTTCCATTATCTCGTAGGGGCCTTGCCATTTGGCAAGGAATTTACTTTCAACCGTAGGGACAAGTACCAGTATCCTATCCCCCGGGGAAAAGGTACGGGTCTTGGCTCCACGGTTGTACACTCTCTGCTGTGCTAACTGCGCTTGGGCCAAATGTTCCTTCACGATGGGCATTACCTGTGCAATTCGGTCTTGCATCAGGGCGACATGCTCAATCACACTCCTGTGGGGAGAACTCTCACTTTCCCAAGTTTCCTTGGCAATATCCAACAGCCCTCTTGGGTGTCTCCCATACAGTAACTCAAAGGGGGAGAATCCCGTAGAGGATTGGGGCACCTCCCTAATAGCAAACATCAGATAAGGAAGTAGACAGTCCCAATCCTTTCCATCTCTATCCACCATTTTCAACATTTGTTTTAGGGTTTTGTTGAATCTTTCAACCAGCCCATCGGTTTGGGGGTGATACACAGATGTACGTAATTGCGTCACTTTGAACAATTTACACAGCTCCTTCATAACCCGGGACATAAAGGGTGTACCTTGGTCCGTAAGCAGTTCTTTACAAATACCCACCCGGCTAAACACAAGAGATAGCTCTTTGGCTATGGTTTTGGCCGAGGTATTTCGGAGAGGGATCGCTTCTGGATAACGGGTGGCATAGTCCATTATAACTAATATGTACTGGTGCCCCCTAGCGGACTTGATTATAGGACCTACCAAATCCATGGCGATCCTCTCAAACGGGACCTCAATGATGGGTAGAGGGACCAGCGGGCTACGGAAATGTGGCATCTGGGCCGACCTCTGACACACAGGGCAGGAGGAACAATAATTTTCTATGTCCTTCATCACCCCCGGCCAATAGAATCTCTGTAATACCCTCTCTCGGGTTTTCCCTGTCCCCAGATGACCTCCAAGAATGTGCCCATGGGCCAACTCCAACACCAACTTCCTGTAAGGTTTGGGCACCACAAGCTGCTCAACGGTTTCTTCTGCCCTTTTTGCCACCCGATACAGTAGGTCCTTCTCTACGCTGAAGTATGGGTAAGTGCAGGTATTATCTGGGTTCACTAACTCGCCATCTATTTTCACTACGTTTTCCCGTGCCTTTATTAGGGCGGGGTCTTTCAACTGTTCTGTGGCAAAGTTTTCCCTGTGAACCTCAAGATCAGAAAACTCCACAGACGGTAGGTTTTCGTCTGAGGAGGTGGGCTCCTCTCCAGTTTCTTGAGTCTCCCCTGCCAATACTGATAAGGGAAATTCCGGAGAGTCCTCACCACTCTCAGGGGAGTTCTGGCTATCACATTCCTGGTACATAGGGGCACCAGTGGGGGGCTCAGGATCATCCCACAGTTCCCAGAACTTCGGAAAATCCCTTCCCACAATGGCGTCATGCGGTAACTGAGATACTAAGCCCACTGGATGAAAGAGGGTACCTTTGGGGGTCTCGAAACACACTGTAGTCACTGGATACTCTCGGGTGTCCCCATGCACACAAATAACAGCTACCTTGCTATTCCCAGAGACCTCTGTTTTAACTAACTCAGCCTTTATCAGGGTCACAAGGCTACCTGAATCCAGCAATACCACAACATTTCTACCATTAACACACATTTTGCATAAATGTTTCTCAGTTCCTCGAATGGCAGTGCATGCGACTGTCGCACACAGCGACTGACGTCTGCCCGTCAGAAAGTCACACTGCATGGGTTCCTCCACAACCGGGCAATTGGCTGCAATATGTCCCGCTTGCCGGCAGCGGTAGCAAACGATCCTTCTTGCCGCCTCTTGAGCCGCTGATTTCCCAGGCTGTTCTCGCCAAACTTGGGGTAGAGCTCCCACCCTCTCACTCTCTCCACCCTCACCCCTTGGAATCCTCTTATCCGCCCCTGGGGATGGTCTGGTCTTAGGGTGGAAAGTCCGAGTGTCTCTGGAAGAGGCCGTCAGGTTCTCTGTAGCCAAGTATTTCTCCACACGATCCACAAGACCATCGGCCGTCTCTGGGTCTCCATGGCTTACCCACTTTTGGATGGCAGTAGGAAGAGCTCTCAAAAACCGATCCATTACAACACGTTCCACAATCTTTGGTGCGGACAAAGTCTCTGGCTGTAGCCACTTTCTGCTCAGGTGAATGAGATCATACATTTGAGACCTGGGGGGTTTTCCAAGCTGGAAAGTCCAGTTATGCACACGCTGAGCCCGGACAGCCAGGGTGACACCCAGCCTTGCCAATATTTCAGCTTTTAGCATCACATAGTCTTTTGCTTGGTTAGGCTCTAGGTCATAGTAAGCCTTCTGCGATTCACCAGTTAACAGAGGAGCCACCAGTCCAGCCCACTGCTCCTCAGGCCACTTTTCTCTTTCAGCGGTCCTTTCAAATGTGGTCAAAAATACCTCTGGATCATCCTCTCCAGTCATTTTTGTCAATAAACGACTCACCCCAAAGGACGCGGTATTAGTGGGACGGCTTTCCTCACTGGTCTGCGGACGTTGCTGCATTACTGCTTCCATCTGTTGTTGTAGTCTCTGCTCTTGCTTCTGCAACAGGTCTATGAAGCGGGCCTCAGATTGCTGCTGGGCTTGTTGCTGAGCCTCCAGACTCTGTTGCAAAGTTGCGTTTGTCTGCTGCTGGGCTGCAAGGCTCTGTTGATGAGCTTGCTGCTGGGCTGCAAGGCTCTGTTGATGAGCTTGCTGCTGGGCTGCAAAGTTCTGTTGTTGAGCTGCAAGGCTCTGTTGATGAGCTGCAAGGCTCTTTTGCAAACCTGCATTTGTCTGCTGTTGATTGGCATTTGCTAGAGCCAGCTGCTTCAGTATCTCCTCCATGCTGGCTTAAAAAAACTGCCACTGGTTCTCCACCAACTGTAAGGGGGTTAGCTCGGCAGCGGGTGTGTGTGACCCCCGGGATGGGCTCCCCACACAAAACAGGCCCAGCAAACGGAGGTTGTGGTTTTCAAAATCAAAAAGGTGCGGTTTATTTTCTATTTACAGTGACAAAACACAGCAAAGCAAAAGAAACATAAACAAAATAAATCCTGGTCAACTTGACCTCTGACTAAACATACAGGTTTCCTAACTAACAACTGGGATCAGCCTAGTGCTGTCCTAGTCCCTAAGTCCCTGGTTTTAAATGTCCAAGCAAATAGCCACACAGGCTTTGTCTCACCGCACAGGGGTTCACTCTCCCTAGACAGTCCACACAGGTCTGGGTCTAGGCATGAGCTAACATCTAATGAAGCTGGGAGTTCTTATAGAGGCCTAAATGAGCTGACAAGCTTCAGCTGGTCTCATCAACTCCCTGTCTGCACGACACCCCACACTCTCCCTAGAGGTATGAGTCATCCATGAGCCCACTAGCCTTATACAACTCTCCACCTAGTTGTATAAGTCGGCGTAAAGCCTGAATCTGGGCGAAATATATCTCCCCCCCTGGATGCAACCAGGTGACTTTACCTTCCTGCTGTCACACTCTCCTTGGTGGCCTTCCAGACATACTGTACAATTGGATTAGCAAAACACCGCCTGAAGTTTACTAGAAAAAGTACACCAGGAATGGCCTGCAGTCAGATATAGGCTTGGCTAGACTGGATG